>RYFJ01000402.1:0-195410 GCA_003991445.1 Oryza meyeriana var. granulata | reverse complement strand
AAATCTAAAAATTTTATAAAATTTGAATGGGACTTTGTGAAACACGGTCTAGATTCAAGAACTTCATATTCTACACATTTTAGTTTCCCTAATTATATACAGAATCTAGTGTAAACTAAAACTATTTTAATACACCCTGGTGTAAAATAAAAATACGACTAAACCGTACAAAGAAATCAGACCAACTCAATTTACCCTTATTATTATAAAGATATTTAAGCATGACTGATTCTTATATTACAAAATTTCTAAATAGACGAATATCAAACTTATCTCTAAAATCAACACATAAATATTAAACCAAATAACACTACATACTTTAAAAAATAATAAAACACACATAATAAAGTGAAACAATGTAATGTAGACGATTCACTATGGAAACAGAACATTGGGCTCCAGAGCAAACCTCTCAGAAACACACAGCAGAAGCATAAACATAACCAAAACGATAATAACCAAATATTGCATCTATATATATAATTCACAAAGCAAAATGTTCCAACAGAACAAGCAGCTATGTTCTTGAGCTCATATACCATTTAGGCAAGAATAAAAGACAGCAAATATCATCTTCCCAAGATATGCCTGTTTGAAATCTCTCCCTAACTATTTTGATGATATATTCAAATTGAATAACATCATTTTTCATTGTTACATGATCAGAACAAATTGACTGATGTTACTGAAAGTCTGAATCATGTTCAGCTTACTCCCCTTCTGCTTCTTTGACCTCTTGGCCTATAGCTTACACCGGCCAGCAAACTCAACCTCACGATGCACCCCGAATGCAACAACAACACCAGCACCACTCTTCAAGCTGAGAGCACAAGCCAAACACTTGCGAGAACGCACTAGGATCAAGAAATGAAGCCGAATACACCAACATGGCGAGACAGCCATGTTACCCAAGGAGCATCCGAGGAGCTATTCTCAGAGAGCGTTGAGTGAGTTGAACATCTCAATTGCCACCAGGACAGACAGCGAGAGCGTCTCGCCTTCACTTGCCACCATGGAATACTCCAGATCGTTGAAGAAAGTCCTAGCTCGCTAGCAGTGAAAGCGTACGTAAGTTGTTCCAAGTAGAGACACTGCCCCAGTTTGAGACTGTGAGTAATGACAAGGGTGTACCATCCCATGATTCAATGCCCATGAAAATCCATGGTGTACCATATAACAAAGATGCCCACAGTGCATCCCCACATAAAGCCAATACCTCAGGTAAGTATAGCAATGAAAATAATCTCAAAATGTAACCAAGAATGAGTCCTTATCATAACTTAAAGACTAGAACATCATTACCATGTAACGGAACAAAATCCAGGAAGTAATCAGTGAGTCGTCACTCTTTCTAGGCGGTTTCTTCATGATGTCTTATCATGTGGATTGAAACCTAATGCAGTTCAGGATCCGTCCGTGACAAGATTCACCATAAAGTTGAACAGGTATCAACCCCTCAGGAATACCCAGAGCAGAATTAGGAAAATATGCAACTCACCAATGTTAAAATCCATGATCTGCACGTGGAAGAAAACGAGAATCCTCAGAACAACACAAATATATAAACTGCCCAACTGAATTAAGTGTAGAATGAATTAAAATCAACTGCAAAATTATCTTCTCTCTGCCAAAATAAGTGCAAAGCAAGTTGTTGAATAACAAGTAGAACAAACTACAAAAACAACTCTAAATCACAAACTATGAAATTCCAGTGTGTAAATAATCTTCCCACCAACTGCAGCAACTATGGTACTAAAATTGTCATCACTAGTACCATGTCAGAGGCCTTTGGCAACCTAAAAAAAAAAATAAGACTTTAGGATACCAAAAAAATTTATAAACCGGACAGAGCTTATGTGCAGAACATCGGCCCTTTTTTGGACATTAAAGATCTAAATCATATTTCTATCTAACCAATGCTGTTCAAATCAACAAACTCAAACAGTATCAATGATTGGCTGAAAGTATTGACAGACAAGTGCAACAGCTAACAACAAAAAAAAAAGGACTGATAGGCAATGACACTGAAAATTCTAGGCCTGTTTTTCTTCACAGGAAATTAAAGAAGAAAGCACTGGTTGAAAAAACAACCTATGTGGCGAATTAAGTAATACCTCAGTGCCTGTAATACCCACTTGCTACCCCAATGTCAGCAAGTTTTACGCAGGGCGTCATTAACTCCATCTCCATCATAGCAACAACTTACCATCTTCTTTCAGCAACTCACAATCTCTTGTTTTGCCTAGGGCTCTGCCCTGGAGAACAGTAGGCCACTTTCTTGTAACAGTGTCTTCGTTGTCTTCAAGTGCCATGACTCCTTTTAAGCTCTTCAAGTAATGTCCTCATCATGTGAAAAACACACCTATTTCACGGCATATTGCTTCAGCAGTTTCTGTTGTGGTCGCCTGTTATCACCATAACACGGATGCCTGCAAGTCTGCAATCCTCAATAGCATCAAAGACCTCTTCCCTTGGAGGATCCTGTCATATTTAAAACATCAATGAGAAAGACAAGTTAATACGAAAGAAGAAATAAGGCCAACGAGAAAATACACAAGATGAGCGTTGATCTTAAATACGGTCCCCAAGAATCACTTTCTGTAGATTCATATCATTGGATGGACTTGTTTGATTAGCTTATCTTAGCTCTACAGCTTACCCTTTTTTGTTATCTCCTATTGAATATATCTTATTTAGCTTTAAATTTAAATTTCACAAAGGCATGATCCCTTGGAGTTTGTTCCGTTTATAACCGTGCTTGCATGTCGGCTGTGAATCTATGCATGTTCTGTGGATCCAAGAAGACACAGGATTCTCCTTGGTTGGAGAAAAAAAGGAAACAATATATCATGAGAAGCATCATCTTACCCTTAGGCCAACAAGACCAGTGAATATCAGATTGGTCTCGATTGCTGCATAATTGGCTGGATCCAGCAAAAGCTTGTGAGCAGGTTGGGTTTCGCCATCATAAGTTGCAAATTCTGCAAATCCTCTTTGTATGCAAAACCGAGCAGCGCAGAGCTTTAATTGACATTCATGGAGACTCTCCAAAATAGCTCGCCTCGATTTCTCATCTAATGGCACAACTGAACCATCCTGCAGCTGAATGTGGCTACTCCTCTCCAACAAGTTTTCAACAGCTCCCTGTTATTAAGAACACGAAATCAGGCACTAATGACAACGCCACTCACTGGAACATACTAAAAAATGAAAATACAGTGAACAATACATGTTCAGTAGATCAGTAAGAGATGACTATATAGCAAGAAATACAGAATTAACACCTTCACAAGTAGAGCATTGCTTCCTGATTTGGACTTAACAATGACTCCCATTGATTTCCTCGTACGGTCGAACTCAAGAGTAGCAATCCTTTTGGCAACATTGCTCCACCATCGGCAGCAGCCTGTCAGCCCAATTTCATATCCACTCATCAGTACATGATTTTGGAAGCATATGTTAATTAAGAAGCACATAGTTGGAAATGATAGGTCATACTAGAGCTAAGCCCAAAAGGCGTTTCTTGCTTACCTAATGTTTCAGATGGATCCAAGGACAATCCATTCTTTCCTTCAGGTATTCCCATTTTCTCAACCAGAACCTAGAAAAAACCAACAAAAAAAAGTATATCTGAGATTTACAACAGAATGTTTCCAAACATCAAGAAGCACTATATGAATTTGAACCAACACATGCCAGAACATTACTTTCTGTAGGTAATGTTCCTAGACTGCTCAGATCATGATTGAAAAATGTGCAACTAGTAGATAAACAAACTATGCATCATATTCCAGGATCCAAAAGCTGGACCATTTAACAAAATGAGAATAGCATGTAGTTTACGATTCTCACCTTTAGAGCTGCCTCAGTCGGCATTCCAGTCGCAGTATACTGATGCGAAGAATGTGACACACTGGCATCATTGCACATAGCAGAAATCTTTGCGATCGTCTGAAGGTTTGCATCCATCCTCCCTGCAGGCCAATCGTGAATTCTACCATCCCGGGGATCATATGTCGTCCCATCGACCTTGAAGCTCCTGACTTTCCCTTCAGCATCACCGATCGCCACCAGTTTGGCCACGGACATCTGGTTCGTTGTCAGCGTCCCGGTCTTGTCGGAGCAAATCACGGTGGTGCAACCCAAGGTCTCCACACTGGGCAGCTTCCTCACAAGAGCATTCTTGGCAGCCATCTTCCTCGTTCCAAGTGCAAGGCACGTGGTGATCACAGCAGGCAGGCCTTCCGGTATGGCTGCGACAGCAAGCGCCACGGCGATCTCGAAGTAGTATGTACACTTCTCGAACGAGAAGCGAATGTTCCTCGGCACCCACCCATCGAGCTCAAACGTCAAGAAGTACTTGACATTGATGAGCCACACCAAGGCGCAAATGAGGCCGATGATCTTGGTGAGCGCCTCTCCGAATTCGTTGAGCTTCTTCTTGAGCGGGGTGTCGTCGTCCTCCTGCGACGCCTCGTGGATCTGCGCATGGATTTTGCCGATCTCCGTGGCCATCCCGGTGTGCACGACGAGGCAGATGGCGCTGCCATTGACGACGGTGGTGCCGGCGAAGACCATGCACTCCTTGGCCTGGATGTCGGCGTCCTCGGTGGGCACGGCGTGCGCGGTCTTGTTGACGGTGGCCGTCTCACCGGTGAGGGAGCCCTGCTCGACGCGGAGCGTGGAGGTGACGAGGCGGAGGACGCGCATGTCGGCGGGGACCTTGTCCCCGACGCGGAGCTGGACGATGTCGCCCGGGACGAGATCCCGCGCGGGGAGGCTGGGGAGCCACTCGCCGTCGCGGAGGACGGCGGCGTGGTCGGACTGGATCTCGCGGAGCGCCTCGAGCGCCTTCTCGGCGTTGGTCTCCTGCCAGACTCCCACAGCGGCGTTGACGACGAGGATGAGGAAGATGACGAGCGGCTCGACGAAGGCAGAGAGCGTGATGGCCCCCGCCGAGGAGGAGAGCGCGAGCGCGAAGGAGACGACGGCGGCGGCGAGGAGGATGCGGACGAGCGTGTCGTCGAACTGCTGCGCGATGAGCTGCAGCAGCGTGGGGCCCGGGTGCTCGGCGAGCTCGTTGGGCCCGTGCGCCCGCAGCCGCGCCGCCGCCTCCGATGAGGACAACCCCCGCGCGGCGGAGACCCCCAGCCGCGCCTCGCACTCCTCGACGGCGCGCGCCCACGCCGGGAACGCCTCCACCTCCACCTCCGGCGCCGGCGCATCCTGGCCGGCCTCGCCCATCGTCACCTCAACTCAACAAACAATGCGGAAGAAGAAGAAGAAAATGAAGAATTCCGGTCCAAGACGCGATCTTTGCGTCGGGGATCGCGGCAAGAAACCAAACTAATCGCCCTGCCTCTACCTATTATAATATTATCCCGAGAAATCCTCGCCCAAGACGCGATCTTTCTAGAGCTCCACCCCTCCTCTTCACACGCGTGCGGATGCCGGACTCTCGACTACTCTCAATCGATCGTTCGTCCCAGCGCCGCCGCGCAGACAGAGACAGAGTCCTCCTCCTCCTCCGCCTCCACCACCAATGCTACAGACTGGCCGGCAGAATTCTCCTGGACGGCCGGAGTCGGGGAAGAAGACGAAGGCTTGGAGAGAGGAGGGGAGTGATGAGACTTGGACTGGGTGGTTGGGGTGGGGGCTACGGGTGGTGGTGGTGGTGGGCAGATGGGAACGGCATGCTCGATGCCAATGCTCCTCCTTCTACAAGTAGTACTCGTATCGGCGGTGCAAATCGGCAAGGAGAGAGAGAGAGAGAGAGAGAGAGAGAGCGAGTTGAAAAGAGGAAGGTGAGTGACGGGGGGAAGAGGAAGGAAGGTGGCAGGAAGCTTCGCGGGCGGCTATGCGGCGAGGCGTGGCCACGCCACTCTCAACCGCTCGCCTCCATGCGATGCGATGCGTTGCCTCCTTCTCCGGTGAGGTGACGTCGCCGCGACACAGCACTGCAGCAAAGTGGCACGCACGCCTGTCGTGTCTACTGGCTTGTTCACTTTACTTATAAAAACCTTACCAAACTTTGATAACAGTGTTATCAATTTTCGGTAAGATAAAATAATATTGGATGTTGTTTAGTTTGATGTCTTACCAAATTTTAGTAAAAGGTTTACGTATATAAAGTTTTTGAATTATTAAAATTTGATAAGGTTATGTTGTAAATGATATATTTAGTTTATTACTTTACCAAATTTTAATAATATCAAAATTTGAAAAGGTTAAAAATAGATACTTCCTTTATCTCAAAATACAAAATCAATATAATACTGAATATAACATATCCTAGTAATTACAAATCTAGATTTATATTTGTTTTTTATATTTTAAGACGAACAAATACAAAAGTTAATAAGTACTACCAACCTGACGCTACGCTACTACTAGTACGTGTACTTGTAATACTACTACTACTACAGAATTGAGAAACAAAAAGGACACTGCTTGCTTGCTTTGGGTTGCTTGTTTTCCATGATTTGTCCATTCTTTTCCAGTGGTATGGAATCGTCCATCCATCCATTCATTCAATTCAATGGATTGGATTGGATTGGATTAGATTGGATTGGTTTCTCTCGTTGGCGTCTATTCTACGCCCTGCTGTGCTTGTACACCAAGATTGAACACTTTATTTTCATGCTCTGTTTTTGCAAGCAGAAATGTGTTAATTAACCCAAGAAATCTGTTTATATCAAAGAACATAGAGCGGTGGTTTTTTTTCTACTGTTCTTTTTATTTGACCGTTAATTTAATTGTAAGATTTATGAAACGTATTTCAATAATTCATCATCTAAATTCTCTATATAATATCTAGGAGTATATTGGTACACCATCACATAAGTTTGTAAGAAAAACTAACATGGAAAAGTACAAGAAAAATATCTTTTCGACCAACACCGCTGGAGTGCGGAATAGATAATTTTAAGATTTACTTCGCTGTGTAAGAAACAGGATTTACCTTTTTATTTTGGAAATAAAAACCATTCCTCACCGGTTTACTAAAAACTGACTAAAACCGATAACTTTCGATAAAAGCTGTACGAAAATCAGCTAAAACCAATTGGTTTACACAAACCAACCATCACCAGTGGTTTCACGAAAACCAATTGGTTCTATGAACCCTGGTAAGAAACTGGGGTGTGGCTACGAATAGGCACATCCGATCGCCGAGGTTTCTCATTGTTTACTCTTTTTTTTTTGTCTATATACTGCAAAATTAGCAGCATGTACTACTGTATGCAATAATAAAACGGAAGAAACTGCATAGATCCTTCCTTCCTCCTCTGCTTGTTCATTGGAGAAGCCGTTGTAATCACACATCATTGTAAAGCACACTTCGTCCGGAATTGACGCTAGAATTGTTGCCTTGCTTGCCTTCTTCACCTGCTCCCCCTTGCCTTTACTGCTACTCTCTATCTCATAATATAATAAGAGATTTTATTTTTTTAGTTTTATCCTAAAATATAAAAGACTTTATGATCTTGAAATAGTATTTTATTCTCTACCTATCACTTTTTACTAGTTTATTCACCTAACTATCATTTTTTTACTATGATTTATCATTTTGCTACATTCTTAATTTTTACAAAAAAATAACATAATCGTTTATACTCTCTCCGTTTCAAATTATTTGTTGTTCTAGGATTTAAATTTTTTGCTAAAATACTTGACATTCTCACATTCTAAAGCACTGTTAGATATGAACTTCTCTCACTACACTTTATTAATATAGTCACACATTAATATATTCATAGTTCTTATTGGCTCATCTCAACTAATTAGAGTTAATGGTTGCTTTGAAAATACAACTACGATATATTTAATGAGGATAACAATGTAATTTGTCATAGTTCCTTGGTTAGTGTAGAATTTGTAAGAACGAAAAGTAATTTAAAACAGATGGAGTATTATGGGACGGAGGGAGTACGGCTACACAGGTGGATGTGGGCCCCACCTCCAGGATTTCCATGTGAGGCCCACAGACAAGGACACATGAAAGGTGTGTAGTAGTACTAGTGCTAGTGCGCCATCTTGTTGGAGGAAGCACAGGAAAGGCAGCACAGTGAGTTCCATTTCTTCATGGTTTTCTGACTTTTCTCCACTCCATCCTCCTGCCCAATGGGTGATTGCCACGTGTAATTATGGCAACATATAATTTTCTTTCAAACCAAATATGGGCACAGTAATAGTTATGCATGTGTTTTTGTTCCATTTCTTTTAGCTTTTTTGAGGGACCAGCAGATTTCTTCTCTTTATTGTTTGATGGTGAATGGTGGATATATGCAAAGTGCTAACTGGATTTGAGAAAATGAAACCCCCATTTGTTATTGATTTTGGACAGTGTCTATAGGTTCATCTAGCACAGTCAAAGCTTTCAGTGCTTAATTAACTAATAGTGACACTATCAACGAGAATGTCACCTGCTTAGAATTATTGGTGGAAAAACTTTTCTTGACGCAATAGACCTTAATTAAATTTGACGATATATTATTTCAGTAGTCCTCTTCAAGAAATGCAAGGATATGTTTGTGTTTGTGTATTCAAAAAGTGTTCGTACTGCTAGCTAGCATCTTCAAAATAATTGCAACTTGGAGTAGTGATGACAAACTATGGGTAGGAGCTCCATTGTTATATCTGTAAGAGGCTAAGAAAAAGTTCATAGCATGCTATCTCATCTCAATTTCTAAATACATGTTTTTTTTGCAATTTTGTTTGACAATTTTCAGATCAGTAATTTTCTCAAGTACTAGCAATTTCACACCTATATAATAAAGCAATTAATACAGATAACTCCTAAAATATATAAGAACATTTGCATGCACTGCCTTTGTCCAAAAAATACGTACTTATCCCATCGTTTTCTCCATAGAAAATTGAACAGAGTAACCAAAACTAATTTATGAATAAAACTTTTATTTATATATATATATATAGCAATTTAAAAGTTAATGCTAGAAAACAAATTACGAAAAAAATATCAAAAATGAATTCTAAAATTAATTTTTAGAATTCAATTTTTGACAATGACTAATTGGCCAACAACCAAACGATGGGATGGGTTTGGTAAGTTTTTTTGGAACAGAGGTAGTACATTTGAGAGTGGCCCCTAAAATTATCAAAAACCTCTAGAAATTTGACTTGTCCCCAGCAATGCAACATGAACAAAATTCTGCCACGTGTTTTTCCAAGAAATTCAACAAGCAGCACTTATCATGCTTCCAAATAATCTCCAAATTTTGTATAAAAAAAGGATTGATTGATAGCTAGGTAGTAGATAGACAAAGAAAGGCCCCACAGCTGGAGACTTTGGAACAATAGCCGGTTCCATCTCTGTCCGCATCTCTAAAATTTCTTTCTTGCACAAGTCTAACATGTAGACCATGCGTCGCACGTCGTCTAGTCTCTGGACGCAAGAAGGCGACCATGGAGATAGAAAGATAGAGTAGCCCAATTTATTCCAAAGACTTTGATAGATGGAGATGCAAGGTCAATGCTTGCAGCTTTGCTTGCTTGTCTTCTTCTCCTTCTATCTCAGATCAAAATCCCCATGTCATCAGTTGCCCCAAGAATGAAATACAATGGGTTGATTTTTCTCAAATATTATTTGTTCGATAATTTAACTGTCTTACTTTATGCATGGGATGTCGTATATGATCGGGTGACATGGTGTTCCTTTCTGCTTCGTTAGCACGCTGTCTAAAACGTAAAACGGTGCTTTTTAAAAAAAATCTATATAAGATACAATCTATTTTTTAAGTTTTTAATAGTTAAAACTTAATTAATCGCGTACTAACGATATTTGTCGTTTTAAGTACGGCTTATAAACCAGCACGATACGACCACCCGTAAATTTATGACCGATAAATAGTAGGAAAATAAAGAAAGCATAAAAATAATTTATGAGTAAAATATTTACTTCTACATTATTAGTGGTTTAAAAATTAAGACTGAAAAATAGACTACGATGAAAACCCTTAGCTATGGTGGATAAGCCAATGAGCAGACGATGAAATCGGGATTTCAGCTTGCTCTAATCTTGATTCTTTTCCCCATGTTCCTTTATACTAACTGAATTTTTGCATGGTTTCCATTACCATGCAAATGCAGTTTGGTGAATATTTCCTCTGTCAATAGCATCATCCGTTGAGTTTGGTGAATATTGCTTGGGAGTTGCGATTCAGGCACGCACCAACGATTGTGACATTTTGTTGGCTGCTTTTGTTCTACTCAACCAAACAACGTCCCCGATGACACTATATATATATATATATATATATATATATATATATATGTTTGCATCATTGTAGGCACTAATCCTTCCGTAATAAGCATCGTGGGGGCAATTAATTACTGGTAATCTAACAGCGTATCTGCGTGAACAACTAGCAGCCATGGGACAAATTAAAAATAGATTAGTACTGAGTAAGTTAATTGTGCCAGATTGTCCTAGGTGATCTGAGTTATTGAAATCCTACATGTCACTTTGGCTGTGTCAGTTTCATATGGTCTCCAAAGCATAATTTACAGCCAGTTCCCATTGTAATTTAGAAATAAACCTAGTGGGTAGTTAACCGGAGGAAGTACAAGTAAGCGTAGTTAATTAATATTCAAAACTAGGTACTCCTACTAGCACTAATCTTGCTTAACCGGTTCCCAAATCACAATCAGGCGTGCTCTAGAAAATTAATGTCCTCTGATTGTTGCTTCTTCCTGGAAAGTTCCGATGCACTAAGGATCTCCCCGATTCTACTATCAAGTTTGTTAAATTAGCATAATGGAGTACACTACTAGAGAAGTTTATTATTATTAATCACCAATTGGAAGATAAGACAAGATTTATTTAGTTTAACTCTAAAGATCATGATTTTGGCCTTGTATATAGATTATGGAGCAATCGAACTAACACAAGTTCTCAACTTTGGCACTTTACTATGGTTTCGGATACGCCACAGTGTAACCATACGAAATATTTGTAACGCAGGAATTTCACACGAAAAATTTAATTCTCTAGAATTTTAAGCATATTCCTTATTCCTTTTTTAATGGATAATATTGACCTATACTTCAATAAAAGCTACATTCCTTATCCAGGCTGTATCGGCTTAGCATACATCAATGGCACCCCCACCCCCTTTGGCAGCATCTACTAATTCACAAGTTAGGGTGAGTTCGAATCTAACAGTAGAGGAGAAAAAACTTCTCGTTTTTCATAAGCATGTTTCCCGAACTACTAAATGGTGCGTTTTTTATAAAAAATTTTCTATATAAAAGTTGTTTTAAAAATAATAATAATCTATTTTTCAAGTTTAAAATAATTAATACTCAATTAATCATGTGTTAATGGCTTACCACGTTTTGCATGATCTTCTTCCTCTTCCCTGTTCCCTCACCTTCAATCTATCCTTTAATTTAAAAGCCATATTTCGACCCGGACCCTTTTGGGATGCTTCTAATAACCAATGAATAGCAAGTGTTCTTTCTTGTTTAGATCCTATTTCAATCGGAACTTTTCGCGTGGATCCTGACATGCAAAAAGGGTGAAACTTGCCTAATATTTGATCATTGGAAGAATGTTTAGTTCAGCTAAAATTCTCATCTAACATCTATGTCAAGTCAACAAATCATATATATACAAAGGCAAGTTTTGGATAATTAGGCATGGTCAATCCTTGTCAAAGCACGGATCGAAGAGACAATTCGTCGACGTGAGCAACAAGTTGTGCCAAGAAACCTCAGTTTGCTTACTTGAGAGTTCTTCTTTTTAATCAGTCATCGCTTTATAAAGTACTTTAAGTACATGGTTGTTCAACATCATTCCAGCAATTATTTTCACCTGAAATTTCGCAGAAACTCACGAGACAACATCAAATGTGCAGATATGTCGTCCCCTTGTCTAAAAGAAATGCATATGTCCTTTTGGAAGATTGTTAGTTCGATGAAGAAAGTATTAATTTCCTTGATCTATGATTGCAAATACTCGACAAAATTTTGTTCACCTTGAACATTGAAATCTGAGTACAACATTTTTGAAATATCCTGTTAGGCAGCACGGCTAAGGTTCTGCTAGATGTCACCAAAGAATAACAAATACTTTCTCTGTTTTAGATTATAAGACGTTTTAATTTTTTTTCTAAATCAAACTTCTCTAAATTTGACTAAGTTTATAAAAAAAACGTAATAACATTTTCAATACAAAATAAATATACTATAAAAATATATTCAATTATGGATTTAATGAAACTAATTTGGTGTTGTAGATGTTGATATATTTTTCTATAAACTTAATCAAATTTGTATAAGTTAGATTTAAAAAAAATCAAAACGTCTTGTAATCTAAAACTGAGATAGTACTTTGTTACATATTCATAAACATTTTAGTGGTAATTGCATATTTATGAATATGTATATAAAGGTACTGCTAAAATATGACAAGTGTTGACAAATAAATCAATAGAAAGCTCTTGGTGGTGATGGCCTACGTATTGGCCTGTCAGGTTGAGTTGCTTGTGGAAGAAACATTTCTGATTTTGAGATGGATGTGATGGATTAATTAATCAGCTCTTAACTGATTAATCCATCAAAGGCAGTCATCAAATGGATGCCTTTGAGTACGGCAAAGCCGTCCGTAGCGTCCGTACAAGACTGTGAAACTTGAACCGAAGGGTTTAATTTACTCCATTTTTTCTAAATAATTTCTTTATCAGGTTACTTCAGATGAGATGATACGAAAGAAGCAAGAACAGGTGAACGTTGACAGCGATCCAACGGCCACGAGGAGCCTTCTAGTTTACTCCTGATTCGATCGAACGGCCACGCTTCTTCCTCGCATCGATCTCGACCGTCCAATGTACATGGCATCCTTGTCAATCAGCATCTCTGAACTAATAACAATCCAGTAAATGTAAGAAAAGAACAAGATGAAAAGTGTGAGAGTGAGGCTTTCGTGATTTGGCAAAAATTTAACATGATCAAGCAGATGACAAGCAAGAGAAGATGGATGCAAAGGTGATGTAAATGTAAGTAATTTGGATTGATCAGATCGATCTCAATTATGCACCAATGTGTCTAATAATAATCAACTAAAGGTGACACAAACTGATGCGGCTGCTAAAGCCTCTAGCTAGATCTGAAAGGAAGTGTGTAATCATGCATGGCAACTATTAGTATTTTAATTAGGCTTCTGTCTATCAAAGGAGACAGCTTGATCTGAAGGATTGGTTGTTTGGTTTAATTAATTGAGTGACTTAAGAGGTTAACAATTCTCTGGTTGGATGCTGTCTCCATGCAGCTCCTTCCTGTGAGCTTCCTAAGTCCCTATCAATCTGTACGGACACTGATTGTTAGTGAGGAGTGACTGCTAATTAATTGCTAGCTTGCTCACCAGGTTAGGTGGTGTTTGAATTATCTTATAAACCACACATAAAATGAGAAATATTATTAATACATAATTAATTAAGTATTAACTATTAAAAATTTTAAAAAATAGATATATTTGATTTTTTAAAGATAGTTTCATATATAATTTTTTTTAAAAAATACACCATTTTATGATTTGAAAAACGTGCTAACGGAAATCGAAGTAGAAGCCATAAGCTGAAAGCTAATCTGAAAAGCAGGGTGTTAATCTTTTTCAGCAGAAATAAATGAAGCACTACTACTTTTCTATCCGAACCCTATATGCATGGGCAAATATATCCAAATTCAAGTAAATTAAATAATTGCAAATTCACCTGTGAACTCACGTATTAACGTTGGACAACTGAAGTGTTGTTAGCAACTTAGCATAGTACAGTACTATGGGAGTACGCATTTTGCATGTGAAGGTACGCAAACATAATTGATTTCAAGTGATTAAGGTTCGAATACGAGGGTAAGGGTGAAAATCCTCCTCGTTTTCTATAAGCACGCTTTCTGATCTATTTTTTAAAAAATTTTCTATATAGAAGTTGCTTTAAAAAATCATATAAATCTATTTTTTAAGTTTGTAATAGCTAAAACTCAATTAATTAGGCGCTAATAGCTCATCTCGTTTCGCTTAATTTTTTTTCTACTTCCTCTTAACTCATCTTCAAACAAAACCTTAGAGTGCGTTCGAATCAGCCGTTCGTGTAGGCTACTTTCTTGTCTTCCATGAGTACGCTTCCAAACTGCTTAATAATGTGTTTTTTATAAAAATGTTATATATAAAAGTTTTAAAAAAACTCATATTAATCTATTTTTTAAGTTTAAAATAATTAGTACTCAATTAATCATACGCTAATAGATTGTCTCTTTTTTTTACCGTGTAAAATCTTACCTCAACCCCAGATTCCAACAAAGCCTCAGTGGAGTACTTAGAGCAGAATTAGCGCTTAGTTTAGGCGCACGTGAGAAGGGGAGGCCAGCTGTGTTTAGCAGGCATAACATAGCAGAGTGGAAGTGCAGAGCCATGGCCGAAGTGAAACCAACAGCTCGAATACTCGAGATTAATTCTGCCAAGAGACTGATTAATTAATGAGATTATGAATCAAACTAGAGCTGCTCCAGCGTGTAGTGCAGCTGTGGTACGAGCAAGTACAGTACTATATATACTGAAGTACAGAGAAGCAGAGGCAGCTTGTTTGCTGCTCCAGAAACTGAGAGCTAATTAAAATTAATCATCAATTCAGCACACGTATGGGCAGGAGCAGGACAGGATCCATGTGGGTGATAGCTTCTGTATGGTGATCTGATCTGTGTGATAAGAGCAAGCCCAATGGAACTCCTAAATTTGACCCCCTATTAACTAGAATAGGAGCTCTCTCATCTATATTCAACCTCCTATTTTATTGCAAACTCCAACCGATCTCTTATATTTTTAGGTGGGGCCCACTTGTCAGTGGCCCACTCCCTTTTCTCTCCTCTCTCTCTCTAACTTTCCTCTTCTCTTCTCTGTGGGCCGATGCAGGCGGGGGCGACAAGGCCGACGGCTCGGGGCGGCGGAGCTCGGGGCGGCAAGGGCGGCGGGGCCGACGGAGCTCCGGGCGGCGGGGCTGACGGCTCGAGGCGGCGGGGGCGGCGGGGCCGACGGAGCTCCGGGTGGCGGGGGCGGCGGCTCGGGGCGGAGCCGGGTGGGAGACGCCGGCGGCCCGGGGGGGAAGAGGAAGGGGGCGGTGGGGCCGACGCAGCCGGGATGCGCCGGCGGCCGGTCTTCCAAGATCTGAGGTGAGCCATTCTTCTCCTTTCCCTCATCTCCTCTTTTTTTAGGTTTTGTATTTGTTGGTGCCGATGGTGCCGATGACCGGCGGGGCCGACGCCGCCGATGACCGGAGGGGGTCGGGAGAGGGACGGGGAGGGCGGCTGGAGGAGATGAGGGCCTCCTACATCTGGGGGGTTGCCTCCCCCCGGATGAGGGCCCCCTCCAGATGAGAGCTCGGTTAGGATTTCGGTTGGAGACGATTTTTAGCCCACAAATTCCTAAATTTAAGATGAGGGTTGGTTTGAGAGCTCCATTGGAGTTGCTCTAAGCTCATGATATTGTGTTAATTAATTAATTAATTAGATTAAATGGGTTTAGATCAGACAGAAGCTGGGAATGGTTGCTTAGTGATGAGCAGACAGGACAGAGAGAGAGAGAGGATATGCTCAGATGCATGCTCCTGCATGCAGTACAAGAGTAGCAACTGGACTGGAATGAACTAGCCAGGAGCTTAGGCACTGTTTAGACGTAAGGTTAGGCTTAAGTTTATTATCGAAAAAAATATGACAGATTATTAACATATGATTAATTAAGTATTATCTATTAGAAACATGTAAAATGGATTTATTTAATTTTTTAAAAGAATTGTTATATAAAAAATACCCCGTTTAACGGTTTGAAAAGTGTACTCACGAAAATCGAAAAAGTAGCTTAAGTTAGAAGCTAAAAAACGGTGCCTAAAATATTGAACGGGTCGTTTTTTTCAAAAACTTTATATATAGAAGCTAATTTTTTGCCCTAATAAAATTTTGGCAACTTTAACAGTATCACATGCATGTCTGATTTGCTACCAATTTTTGTCCATACTAATACAAATTTTTATAGTATCAAATTTAAGTAGTGCTTAAACTTATCAAGGTTTTAGTACTACCAAAATATATTGATAAGACAAATATTGGCCCCAATCTAAATAAGCTCTGTGAGACCAACCGAGCAATTGATGGCGAGATCACAGATCGTACGCGGAGAAGAACCTGGCGACCTGTCGTGTTAGAACAATACGGATGTCGAATTTAGTTTTTGTTTTAGTTACAAACATGGTTATTAGGCCGAAATACCGAAGCGGTCATAGGCCGTATTGGGTTGACAAGCCTAACCGATACTAGGCCTAGATAAAACGGTAGCGAGGCCCAATATGGGAATTTGCGTGGGCCAGGCACAGTTCGTTTTAGCTTATCATGTGAGTTATTCCCTGTTAAACGAGATGTTTTTTTTTAAAAAAATTCTATACAGAAGATTCTTTAAAAATTAAATAAATATATTTTTAAATTTATAATACTTAATTAATCATGCATTAATAATATTTCTCGTTTTACGTGTCCCTAGGTAGGCTAAGACTGAGTTCAAATTTATCATTCGAGGGAAAAAAAACTTCTCGTTTTCCATGAGTATACTTTTCGAACTGCGAAACGATATATTTTTATAAAAAAATTTATATAAAAGTTTCTTTAAAAAATTATATTAATCCATTATTCAAGTTTAAAATAATTAATAGTCAATTAATTATGTGCTAATAATTTATCTCGTTTTACATGATTTTTTTCTTTTTTTTTTGTCTTTTTTTCTTATCTTCCAACTATCTCTATCGCTAAGCCGATCAGCTCTTATGAATTCTAACAGAAGAGGGAAAGGAGAGAAAGAGGTGACGGAGAGCCGTAGACGACGAAGAAGATGACGGTAGCGGCGGCCAGAGGCGAGAGGAAGAAGAGGGCGGTGGACATATACGCGGAGAAGAGGGTGAAGGGCAATTTTCAGTGGGAGCGATCGGACAACGACTAATCCTCGTTGCTGATCCAACCGGTGCTAAAAGGAATAGAGCAAAATCTCAATGGTTTCGTTTCTGCAGGACATCCAAAGCACTGGTTTATTGGTTGTTGTCAGGAGACATTGCTGCTGTCTTCTACTCTGCATACACTGCTAAATTAATTCCTAACATGGGTAAACAGCTTAATGTTTTTTGAGGGAAAATAGATGAAAGTGCTACTCTGCTTTTCTATCCAAATCCCATCCGCATCGACAAAAACAGATCAAATTTCGAGTAGCAGACGAATAATTCTGATACTGAGCTCACGTATGTTAGCATTGGACGACGTTAGCAATTTAGGAGATTTAGGACTCCAGTAATCTTATAAAATTCCTATAAAATGGCTTGCTTTTAGATAAGGAGATTTATGGGGTGTTTGAATTGATTTATTATTCTGATTTATAAATCGCACGTAAAACAAAGAATATCATTAGCACGTGATTAATTAAGTATTAACTATTAAAAACTTAAAAAATGGATCTATTTGATTTTTTAAAGATACTTTCATATAGAAAATTTTTACAAAAAATATATCGTTTAGTAGTTCGAGAAACATGCTCATAGAAAATAAGCCAAACTTATAAGCTTCTTCAACCTCATTTTGTTTGAGTCTTTATCTTTCCTTTAATTTATATGTCTTTTTTCTGTCTATTTAAAGGGTCATTTCTGTATTTCTATTGTATTTTGTAATCCTATATTTTACACTTATATTTGTATCAAAATTCTATGATTTTTCTATTTCTATATTTTTTCAATCCTACCATTCAAATCACTTATGAGTAGCGATTGCAATCGTGCCAGTTAATCCCTTCACTTGTAGGTAAAAGCTCTACTAGGGTTGGGCATGTTTCATGTCTTGTGCTGGCGAACATGAGATGTGGCCAGATTACAGGATAGTGAGGTCGGCGTTGCAAGCTGTGGTAAAAGGTAGAGTTGTAGGATGGCAAGTGGTTGACACTGCTTTAAAACGAAAAACGTTATTAATATATAAATAATTAAGTATTAACTATTATAAATTTAAAAAATAAATCTATTTGATTTTTTAATTTTTTAAAAAACACATTGTTTTACGTTTAAAAAAACATCCTAATAAAAATCGAGAGATAAACGAGAAGCGCATAAAAAAAAACTACCAACAATCCAGTACTATCTAGTGCTTCAGGTTGTGCCAAGCGGTGACGACCACCGGTTGACAAAACAACAAGCGGCCCGTGTTGTGTGACAAATGGAGCCATGTCTGTCGGATGCAATGTTGGTTTATTCGGTTGAGTTGCATGGGGTTGATCCTGCTGACTCATCACATCCCACAAAGATCGCTCTGTCTGGGTCCCCGTAAACGAGAATAAGATCTTGTTTGAGAGAGTTTTTAGAAGCAGTTTTTTCAGAACCTCTAGTTCTCCAAATAGTCAGTTTCTCACTTAAATTATAAGAAACTATACTTGTATAATCTAAAAATTAAAAAGCTGAGAAACACAGCTTGTTTATATTCTCATTAGCTACTTATCAAAATCTCAAGGTCAGGTCTAAGATTAGTTTCTCCCGACCCAGACCGGAAACGGCCGAACTAATGGCGTCATTAAAGTATAATAAGCACATATTAAGAAATATTAGTGTAAATCAATCTATGATAAGGATTAATATGGTACATATTATCTATTAAACTATTTTTATACTAATTAAAAATTTTGCTAATATTTTTTATGTGGATCTCCAACATAACCAACAAAACAACATCCTAGCAAATGCAGATTTATATCTTGGTTTCTGTTAATACGTTTCTCGAAACGTAAAACAGTATATTTTTTCAAAAACTTTATATACGAAAGTATCTCCAAAAATTTAAATAGACTCATTTTTTAAGTTTTTAATAGTTAGTACTTAATTAATTATGCTCTAATGATCTTTTCCATTTCGCGTATGGCTTATAAGCCATGTCCATAATCCAATTCAAACACCTCCTTACTGTATCAACAACCAAACAAATCCCAGTTGCATCTCATTGTCCTGGATTAGCCTAGCCAGGATGCTTTTCTCAAGTCTGGCTACAAACATCCTAGGAACCAAATACGTCCATATATGCCACGGTTCTCAACTTGTGTGCACCGTAGTGTCTTCTTTGTCGTGCTAATGAGGATAGAGTGACTTAAAAGTTATTTTATACACACACATATGTTAAAAAGGTTTATTTTTAAACCATATTAGACATATTAAAAATAAAAAAAAAACATCTTACATAGCACATGCCTTTCCATGTCCATCACAAACATTACCATTTCTAAGTCCATCTTCTGTCTCGGCTTGGAAACACTATCCAAAGATTATCATGCCCGCTCTAACTGGGTCTACCCACATACAAATTCTAGCACCCCTTTTAGCTTTGTATAGAAGGTATATGTAGGCCCAGGCCAGCAGGTCCAGGCTGTGAAGTTGTTCTAGTTTACGTTGCAATTCTAGATTTCAGAATTTCAGTCACTTTTTTCACCTCTTAGATGCTAATCCCGTGGTTCTTATTACCCCTTTTTTTCCTTATAAAAATGGTTAAACAATATATTTGAACATATAAAGTTACAAAATTACAAAAAAATAAACTTACTATTCATAAAATTTACAACATTACATGCAAAAGAATTCAAACTTAGATAAAAATAAAGAAAACCATATATAATAACAAAATTACAATTAAAAAAATAAAATTACCCATTGCATACCACTGCAATTTTGGGCTTAACATTGTGTAATTTTAGGTGACTGAAAATTTACACATTTTCAGGCGCTTGAAAACTATCAATTCTCTATATCATTTTATTTTGTCACTTAAGTTTAGGGTTGATTTGGATTTCACATAGGGCCCCCCAATTTCATGAGACGCCTAGGGCAAGCCCAACTGTCAAGTCTTCTTATGGTGAGTTTGAAGGTAAAGAAAAAAGAAAAAGAAGATGATCACGCAAAACGAGATAAGCCATTAGTATATGATTAATTGACTATTAATTATTTTAAACTTAAAAAATGGGTTAATATGATTTTTAAAGCAACTTTTAGATAGAAATTTTTTTAAAAAAACACACCATTTAGCAGCTCGAAAAACATGCCCACGCAAAACGAGAAAGTTTTTACCCCTAACATGTACATTCGAACGCTACCTTAGGCCACTTAAGACAAACAATATCAATGTCTCAATGTAACATGCCAAAAATGATCAAGTCACTTAAGAAGTAAGTAATTATCCATGTAAATTCCACATATGACAAGCAATTATAAATAGAGTAACATAAACATAAATAAGTACATTACAACAAGTTCATGCATTGCTTGTTTACTGGCCGTGGAAAAAAATTACTGCTTGCTAGCTACTGTGCTTAACTCGAGAGGAACTTAATTTACTGTATAACACACGGAAAAAAAGGTGAAATACAAGCTTAGCTAAAGCAGCTAGCTCGCATGCATACATGCAGCTTGAGGCGCTCGGTTTCCTGTCGGTGGATCAGCGTGACGGTGGCTCGCCGGCGTCGGCGACCTCGACGCTGGTGGTGCAGGCGAGGAGGCGGTGGAAGAGGGCACGCACGGCGCCGCACGACGCCTCCTGCAGCCTCCGCACCATGGCGCACCCCTTGCTCCTCCTCCGCCGCCGCCTCGCTCTCCTGCTACCGGCGCCGCCACGGCGTCCGGACGCGTCAGCGGCGGCCTCTCTGGTGATGCTGCTCGCACTGTTGACAGAGCCGGCGTCGGAGCCGCCGCGCTGCGGGTGGAATAACGGGAAGACGGCGGCGCCTCGCTCCCTGACGCGGCCGAGGCAGGCCATGGTGCGCTCCGGCACCGTCTCCTTCTTCTTGGAGAAGGTGTAGCTGCGTAGGTAGATCTGCCGGCACGAGTAGCTGTCCACCACCCGCGGGCTGCAGTACCCTTCGCCGCCGCCGCCGCCGCGCCGCATGCTGCCGCTGCCGTTGTAGTAGCCGTAGTGCGCCACGGTCGGGCTCTCCGGCGGGTCGCCCTGCCGCCGCGCCATGGCCACCGACCTGACGAACTCGGCGTCCGACTCCGGCCACTTGTACAGGCTCACGTAGCTCGCCCTCACCGGCACGCGCGCGTCCACGCACCCGATCGCCGCCTTGCACCCGCCGGCCATTGCTTCAGTTCTCTCTTGCTTTCTCTCTTGATCACCACCATGCCATGGTAGTAGTAGTGAGCTAGCTAGTACTAGCTTAGCTAGCTGTGGGGTATATAAGAGAGGAGAGAGAAGCAAGTGAGGGAGCTAGCTAGGACGGCAATGGACATGGCATGCGTGCATGTGAGGGGCAAAATATAAAGGAGGAAGAAGAGAGAGTGGTAGCTAGCTAGTGGAGTACAAACACTAGCTAAGCTGGCTTTGGTTGCAAGGAAAGGTGTTGCAATTTAGGCTGTGAGAATTATGTGGTATCATGATGGCTGCATCCCTCCAATGAGTACTAAGCTGCCTGCATGCTGCTTATGGATGCATGCCCCATCGGCATCCTGCTCGGTCCACTCGTATATTTGAGTAATAAAAACACTTCCTCCGTTTTTTTAATAGATAACACGGATGATTTTTTTTATATATTTTTAATTATTTGTCTTATTTAAAAATTTTGTGTCAGTATATGTGGCCTTCTACAAATACTCTGAAGTCTGAATCTATGAGCATATGGGTGTTTGAATTGACTTATTGTGCTAGCTTATAAACCACATGTAAAATAAAAACATCATTAGCATGTAATTAATTAAGTATTAACTATTAAAAATTTAAAAAAGGATCTATTTGATTTCTAAGATACTTTCATATAAAAGTTTTTACAAAAAATATATCGTTTTACGTTTTAGAAAACGTGCTAACGGAAACCGAGAAAGAAGCTATAAGAAAAAACAGAAGCAAACACCCCCAAAGTAAACAAGAAAGGTTACAGAAGTAGAACGATGTCATTATCATTCTAGTTTTGGGGCTTAATTAATTCGAATAAGGGGTGATCTATGGTTGACAGGGATTGTTATCTTTTGTGTTCTGGTAGGAAACAGTAGAAACATGTGCACTTAATTATAATGTGGTTGGGTGGCGTATTAACTCGTAATGTTGTGTGTAATTAAAGGAAGTTATACTATACTCTCATGGACTCTGAAAATATATCATCTAGACAGTAGCCAATTGAATTTCTGCAGTTCATGCAAGTGAAATCAACAACACTGAGTAGATGATGCAGACTATTGATCTGTAAAATGAGTGCAGCATATGGACTTAGATTGATAGGCATGCAAGGAACAATTGAGCAGGGATTGACATGATTAAAACTTGTGGTTAAGGTTTAATACCATATGCCGGTGCGTATACCGAGAGCCACGCTGGCTATTAACAAATGAACACTACTCCTAAACCTTGCTTATTGGGATGCAGTTAGTGACATGACACTATACTAATGGTAGGGCAGTAGGCAGCAGCTAGCAGTAGCACTGCACAATTTGACTCATCTGTAGATGCTGGAAAGAAACATTAAGCATGAGCAGCTATCAGGACAGGCAGAAGTCTGGTGCACCTTTTAAGTAATTTCCAGCACTGAAAGTAACATGTCTATGTAGCATCCCCTTTTCATGGAGTAAAAGTATCATGACTCTCAAAGGCAGCAGGAATAGCTGGATTTATCAGCATTTTGATGTGGTTTAGTTTCTTCGGACTGAGGAGATCAATAAAGGGGAACAATTAATTAATTCCTAATGTGGGAGGCAGGAATGCCAAGTGAAAAGATCAGTTGCCATCTGTTTAAACAGAATCATGTAGATTTATGCATCCATGGATATGAACACGATTGCATTGTATATGCCTGTGTTTCACTGATGACTCTACTGTGAGTGATATGTAGGTGTCAAGTGCTACATTACAAAGAGGGACTTTTTGAAAGTTCAGGTAGGAAATCAGGTAGCATTATTATTCAGAATGTTTCAGGCCTATATATCTTTAAGCATAGTAATGACACTTATCCTTCTCCCTCTGTAAAAGAGAATTATGTATATATATGCAGTCAAGCATTAGGAAATAGAAACTGAAGTTTTTGATACAACATTTTCTATTATTCTTGTTTCTCTGCAGTGCATTAATTGCTGCACCCTTCCTGAAAGTCTGAAACAGAGAGAGAAGAGAAGAGCATTACCTGTTTTCAGTCAGAACAGAAACCAAGTAGCAACAGTTAATTTAATCGATTGACCTTCTGCAAACCCTCAAGTTGATAAGAAAAACAATGGCATTGTGCACAAAGACGTGCCAAAGCAAGGACGACATGGGTGAAGCACTAGATGATGAACTGAAACCGAATGGCCATCATCAGGAGGCAGGCAACACACATGCATGGAATATGATTATAGTCACCATGCACGCCATTGCCAGGTTTGCCTCTTCAGTGTCACTGATAATCACTCTTGTCAATGCCATTGCCAGATGATGATGTGTTCCTTCCAGAGAGTAGTACAGCACACTCACTCAGCACACTCACTCACCAGCCACCAAGATCTATTACTCCCTCCGTTTCAATTTAATTGTCGTTCTAGTAAATCTCATAATAAACTAAAAGATGTGGCAAATTACATTCTAATTAATTTTTTAAAATAAACATTAAATTTTTTTTAAGAAGTACTAGTACTAGTATGGCTACATTAATTAAGGGTAGAAAGAGAAAGATATTTTTAAAAGTGTTTTGAAATATAAGAATAATAAGTATTTTGATAAATTTAAATGCTAAAATGATAAGTAAATTGAAATAGAGAGAAAGTAGAAAAAAATAAAAAGATTATGCATCTCGTAATACAGTGTCATGAGACACCATCATGGTTCATGTCAAAAAGGCATTTTTTTTTTCACTCTGCTCTGGTGATCTGCTGTTGCAACCTTGGTCCATACTTCAAGCAAGGCATGGCGTCGAGATACGTACGTATCGATTGCCATTTCATAGTACTACTACTACCCAATAGAATACAGTCAGATGTACAAGTATACATGAGGTGTATGGGAGCGACACGTGGCGCGAATCCGATGGTGGCGATCATTGGCAGCTGTTCCGGCGACATGGGAATCAGACAGCTCGATGGAGCTGTGGATTTGGGAGTGTCAGACAGACTGAGCACTTAAGACAGAAAGGTGGTTTTGACATCTCGCGTTC
Source organism: Oryza meyeriana var. granulata (assembly GCA_003991445.1). NCBI lineage: Eukaryota > Viridiplantae > Streptophyta > Magnoliopsida > Poales > Poaceae > Oryza > Oryza meyeriana. Next base: position 171,235 of record RYFJ01000402.1, on the reverse strand, counting down.
GCGTCAGTAGCATAGGAGGACTCAAAAGTTTCAGTTCTTTTATAGAATAAACTTTGTGTTTTTTCTTACTCGTTCCTTCCATAATATAAGTGATGTTAGTTTTAGCTAATTTAAGGTTATAATTAAAAGACGTATATACGCCTGAAAAGATGATATGTGAAGAATAAACTAGTGCAAACGATAATAAATAAAGAATAAACTAGTACAAAAGATGGCAGATAGGGAATAAACTAGTATAAAAGAGGATATATAAAGAATAAACTATTATAAAAATAGATAAGTGAAAAATAAACTAATATAAAAATAGTAGGTAGAGAATAAATTGGTATAAAAATCGATAGGTAGGAAATAAAATACTGTCATAAAATCCCTTATATTTAAATAAATTTAAAAAACAAGATCTCTTATATTATATTATAGGACGGAGGGAAAAATAGAAGGCAGCTCGCTTCTCACATAGAGCTTCAGCTTGCCCTCGTTTTTTTTCATAGGCAAGGCTGATAGCTATAACAAAAACACTCTTTCCCTCCTTAATTAAATAGCAGAGCTTTCTGCTTTATCTTAAAAAAAGGCGTCCTTCAGCTTTCATGCTTTGCATTTGCATTGGTCCTAGTACAGTAGTTGATATTGTAGATCTCGATTGTCTTATTTTGACTATAAATTATTATTTCACCCATGTGTGCACTGTTGATATGTCTGATTATATCACTCAAGCAAATTGTTGTTTTACTGAAATAAAATAAAAACGAAAATGGTTTCTACCACGGCTTCAAAAATACATTAGGCCTAACCCTGTTTCGAATAGAACACCCATGTGTGCACTAATTTGCCTGAGATCTTGTTCTCGTTTCGAATACAAGAGTTAACCCAAATGTGCAATTTATTAACACATGCATGAGTTGTTTTTTTCTTTTTTTCTTTGAAAGAAAATATATGCATCGTAGTTGGGCTTAACATAAACTGGGTTAGGTTATAGGTCACACAATAAAACCATGACTAGAAGCTGGCCCTGAGGGCTCAGCATAAGTGAACGGAAGTGTGAAGTTGGGCCCACAGAGGAGAGAATTTGTGGGCCATATATCGCTTAAAGACATTCAGTAGTATGCAGGATTTTTTTTACTTTTATATTTTTTTAAAAAATATTTACAAAAGTATATTTTTGTTTCAAAAATTTACAAAAATATACTCCCAACGTCCTTTGGTAGGGTGTTTTTTAAAAAAGCCCTTCCAGAGGGTGTTTTTGATGACATGGCAGATGGCTGATGGCCGTGTGCAATTTTGCAGGCGGCACTCTAGCCGCCCTTTACGAGGGTGGTTTTTCCCGGCTAGAGGGCCGCCTGCAAATTGGCCAGCCTCGTGGTCGACTGTTTTGCGGGCGGCCCCCTTGCCGCCCTTCTAGAGGGCAGTTTTTGGCGGCAGGGGTACCGCCTGCAAAATGGCTCTTTTACTTTTTAAAAAACTTCTTTCCAAGTCAATTTCTCAGTTTTATTAACTCGGGACGCTCTTTGTTATTGCTTGACATTGGTATTTCTTGTTTAATCAAATTACGATTTCTATTTCTTGTTATTTTTATTATGTTGATGCTTTATCATATTGCTTTTTATGATGTAATTTATAGACCATACATATTGGAATCCTATATCTTTATTATTTCTCTTCCTTCTTTCTATCATCCTTTCTTTTATCCATATCCCTTTTGTTTTGCTTCACAACTTAGAATCCTATTTCTTTTTTGAAGAAAAATTGCAGTTGCGCGGTCGGCTATTTTGTGGGCGGCCCTTTGACGCCACTGGGAAGCGGTTTTTGCCCGACCAGGGAGCTGCCTGCATCATAAATGGTGCTGCCTGGCTGTTGAGGCATGGTGCTGTCTGCAAAAGTTTAAAATCATCCTTTGGGAGACGATTTTTGCTGGTTCAGTATAAAACCCCCTTCCTAGCTCCAAAGTTCATAAAATTCACAAAATAACAGAAAAAAAGAAAGAGAGAGCTGAGAGCGAAGGCGAATGAAAGCAGCAAAGCCCTGCCGGTTTGCGGATTCATCTGCAGGTAATATTTTATGTCTCTTTGCAATTTTCATTTCTATTCATCAAGTGATGTAGTATGTGTAATATTTACTAGTTATTTTATGGGCAAGGAAATGTTAGGTATGGTCCATGGCCTCTGTGCGATTTTGTACAGTGGATAGATACGGAGATCCGTTCAGAGGACGCAGAGTTTCTTTGCAGGTCACAGGAATGCACAGGGAGCGCTCGACGTCTTTGGCGACGAAAATAGAGTGGGAGGCTGAGCAGAAGAGGAAGGAAGAGAAGGAGCGGCAGGAGCAGAAAGCCCGTGAGGCAGACAGGGAGAGGAAACGGGAAAGGGCACTACGTGCGAAGCAAGCTGGGCCGAAGGTGGTGAGGAAGGGGAAGTACCCACGCTGCACACAGTAGTTGCATATCTAGTCGGATGTTCATTTGAAATACCCTAAGATATGTAATAACGATAACTATAAATATTTCATGTGCCATTTGTACTCGTTGGATGGATAATTTCATTAGGTTCGTAAGCAATTAACGTGTGCTTGGTTGTCATCGCTCGGAATCTACTTTCGCCGTGAAGATGAAACTCAAAAATTCACGGGTTTTGATCAGTTTAGTCGAAAACGTAGACCGTGAGGAGTACATCGTTTGATCGACGAGCGTAAACGAAGTAAAGAGTTTTCTGCAGTAAATGTAGGATTAATAAAACATGACGTACAAAAGATATAACATATGTACAACAGGCTAACTACTACTGGTACAACGTACTACAGGCCCTGGCCATAACCTCTAGTTCTCTTCGTCCTCCTACCCTGCGCTCGCACGTGGCCCTAGGAGTAGGTCAGCCGGTCTGGTGGCACGGCACGGCCAGCGTGGCTCGCCTGCACAGGTGTGGCAGCTAGTGGGTCCTGTGTCTGTGGTGGCAGAGCTCCTCCGAGCTGCGAGGAACTTAGTACCTCCTGGATCTTTGCGTCCTCTAAGTCGTCGCCCTCGAAAGGATCCGGTGCTCAACCACTGCTGTGTGCGCCCTGCATGGAGGAGCCAGTGCCAGCAAACATCCCCGACAGTGTAGAGTGGAACCTTGTGCAAAAAATTGTTAATAATTGTAAACCAGAATTTTGCCAGGCAAAAGTAAACTTTGCACTGTGCATCTAACCTAAAGGACCTCCTGTGGTGGCCCCGGGGGCACTGCTCATGTCTGTGCCGGTCGTGTGTGGTACACTCCATGCGTGGACGTGCTAGCTCCGAAGGGATCTAGGTACGGTGTAGCGAAAGCTGCACGGAAGCATATTGATGTAAAACGGTGCATGTCGTAGAAGGAAACATGATATGAACCGATGGTTAGCGAAATTTACCTCTGGAGGAGCCAGCTGACTGACTGGAACCCTGCTAGTGTACTCCTGCTCCTGCGGGCCGTGGATGGTGCTGAGGCACAACTACGGGAGGTACCGCGTTGACCGCACGACAAGTGAGCGCACAAATCACTATGTGCATCGACTGACGGATCCTCCTGAAAGTCGTCTTCTGCTCCTCCGCAGTCAGCACGATCCCAACGTCCAACCGTCCGAACACCGTGTCCACATCAGCCTGAACCTCTCGCGCTGCGTCGGCCTATTTCAAATGTGACGTGAATATGTGTTAGAACCGGTTGGACACCTACAAAGGGAATAGCAAAGTGCCAAGAGAATGTGACTCACCGTGCGAAAGTAGTTCTAGTCACGGTGTGTAGGATACGCGTCAGTCACAGCGGCGATGTGTGGCTGTGGATCAGCTGGGGTGAACGTCACGCGTGTGCGGGTGCGAGGCTGGTACCACTGAGGTATTCCTAGTAGGCGGCCTCAGTGTGTGGATGGACCTTGTCGATGACCTCCTCCATCACCAACAACCAGTCGTCCATGTACCTCTGCAGTCGGGGAACCCACTGAGTGCCGCCTGCCTATCCCCTATGAGTATACCTAGTTGCAGAGAGTGTATTAGACTTCATAAAAGAGTTGTAGTACTCATTGAAGATTGCAGCTGTACTAACCAGTGCATGTCGCGCGGGACAATCAGCTCCACGGGCACAAGGAAGTGCTGACATAGGCCAACTGTCGCATCACGCGCTGGCAGACAGTGGGGCTCGACGAAGATGTCGAACACCATCGGCACTATCGTCATCTAGTACGTCTGGTCGTGCGTGCAAAGAGCCGAGAGTCCGAGCAGTGCATGGGCCACGATGACCTGTGGACTGTACGGCTCCCAGACAACGTCGCTGGGCTGCAGGCGGTCGAACTCTATCACGAAGTTGGAGTAAGCCCTCCTAACCTGCGCGTGGGTGTAAGCTGGTAGCGAACCCGGTGCACCAAGTCCAGGCCGGCGCTGCACGATCGCGAACCGAGCAGTGATATCCTACACCCAACCATACACCCCGTCAACCGGACCCACGCGTCCCCTGCGAGGGGAAGTCCCAGCAGGTAGGACACATCCTGGAGTGTGGGAGTCATCTCACCACACGGTAGGTGGAACATGTGCGTCTCCAGTCTCCAGCGATCCACCAGTGTTGCCAGAAGTGACCGGTCAGCGTCCCACTGCCTGGCGGGGTCCCTCTCGTCCGGTGCGGGCTCAACTAGCCTGCATAGCGGAAGAAGTCCAAACTCACGCAACCTATAGAATATAGCACTGTAGTCAATATTGAGGAACATAGATATGCAAAAATATTAGGAATAAATGTTGGTACAAACTCTTACCTCTCATGGAACAGGGGTCTATCCGCAGGAGGTGACGTGAAGGCCGTGGACAGAAGGTGCTTAGCTCAGTACCCTCAACGGCTGACAAGTAAGACCGGTGGGACTGGTTGAGGTCCCGTTCGAGCAGCTCCAGTGTCTGGTACGCCATACCTGCATGCAAATAGAGAGTTAGCATAATTTTTATTATGAAAGCAGTAAGTAAGAGTAAGTTCGCGAAGTTAATTGAACAACGACATTAAAAATTATTGTTAAGGTTCATAGCATTATTACATGACAATAAAAGACAACAATACGGTATATATCGTTCTATAACAAAGATCAAGCACGCAACACAGCAGGAGAACTTAAGTTATATAATCTCTATTACATCGATACATGGACTAACACTACACCGCAGCACCACCAAATGCTCGAGAACGTCTAGAACGGGGTCGCCTTAAAATTGTGCCTTCACCTAGGAACAACTACCATCAGCGCCTGAACCCGACGGTCCAGCTTCCGCTGCACTCAGACCGGTTGCATCCGTCGGACATTTCTTGTAGGTATGAGCTTTCTGGTCGTACTTTGAACAACGTTTACACCTTCCACCCGCTTCTGACTCATCCATGTCATTACGAATGCGTCTTGTCTTGCGGCGACCTGGTTTTTCCCTCAATTTTGTTAAGTCAGGAATGTAGATAATTTGAGGATGCTCGGTAGTAAATGTCTCCGCAATACCGAAGTTATATATCTCGCCACTTCAAGTACTGTAGATTACTTCTTTCCTGAAATAAGGTGAGAAAAAATGACATGCTTCTATCCCGCACTCAGCGCTCGTGGCAATAACGTGAGAACATGGCTTGTGGAGCAGAGTAGTCTTTCGGCACGAGCACTTATAGGTGCCGTCTTCCTTCAGCACGTACTCTTACACAACTCTTTTATGGTAGATTCCACGTATGCCTTTGTTGACACATAATATTTCAAACTTGTGCTCTTGTGTACCTTGAGGTATAATTTGATGTCTTCGGGCCTTATTACTTTTATCTTGTATGTACTTAGTCAATAGTGTGCCAAAAAAAAGATTATTGTCTGCCATGTAGGGGCCAGCTGCTCTGAATCGATCTCTGAAATACGTGCATGTGCCATGCAAGATAAATTCAACAATGCCAACAAGTGGGAGCCCTCGAACACCACGCATTACCCAGTTGTAAACCTCTGAAAAATTTGTGGTCATTATGCCGAATCGAGAATCATCTTTGTCAAACAACAAGGCTCATTTCTCCTTTGGCTCATTCTCAATCCACTCCGAAAATTTCCTAATCGACGATGCCGACCTTCTTCTTATACGAGATCCATCACTTGGTAGAGGTCTAACAGCTTGTGGAGCCTCATCCCCTACAAGGGTAGCCATCCTGGACTGCTCCTTTGTTTGTTTAGACGTCAGCTCATCCAACCTCCTCCAAAGCTCATTAAATTTCTTCTCTTGATTCTGGGTAGGGGTGGCAATTTCCCCATAGGGCCGGGTCCCCGCGGGGGTGTCATTTTGGACCTGCGGGTAGTCAGGGTCGGGGCCCTGATTATAAGCAGGTGTGGGTTCGGGGGAGGATCTAAACCTGTGGGTTATCTGCGGGGCTCCGAAGTAACAGTAAGCCAATTAGCTTAGACTATATAAACTCACTCCTCAACCCTAATCCCCAACCGGCCAACCCAATCCCCAATCCCCATCGCCTCCTCCCTCTTCGTAGCGGCAGGCGACAGCGGCAGGGCAGCCAGGCGGCAGGCGGTAGCGGTAGGGCGATAGCTGCAGGCGGCGGGCGGCAGCGGCAGGGCAGCCAGGCGACAAGCGGCGGGCGGTAGCGACAGCGGCACCCTATCTCATTTGCGACCAACCGGTCCGACCTCAGGTGAAGCTCCGGTCCCTCAAACCAAGCACACTCTTAATGGATAGATGTCCTGATTTGTGTTTTTAACAATAACACGTTTTAGCACCTTCTTTTTGGACAGCATGTCGAATCCGACTGCCACCAGTGAGTCCCAGGCTGCATTGGCACTAAGTTCTGCTCCGGGCTCTACTCCAAACTCTATCGAAGAATAAGAACCCACGCCATGGACTCAGAAAGTACATCAACACAACCTGAGAATAAGAGGCTTAAATCAGTAGCTTCGCATGATTTTGTTAAGAAGAAAATTAATGGTGTATGGAAAGCTAAATGCAAATGGTGTCACAACAAGCTTGGAGCAGAAAGTTGTAATGGGACTAAACATTTGTTAGACCATATTAAAACTTGTAAGTCTAGGCAAGCTAGAAAAGGTCTTACACAGTCCAATTTGAGAATGGAAACAGAGTCAGATGGGAGAGTCACCCTAGGGAAATATGTCTTTGATGAAGAGCTTGCTAGGAAAGAACTTGCACTCATGATTTGCCTCCATGAGTACCTACTTTTTATTATTGAACATGCTGGTTTTAGAAAGTTTTGTGCTGCATTGCAACCTTTGTTCAAGGTTGTGTCTAGAAACACAATTAGGAAGGATCTCATTGAGTTGCTTGGGATCAATAAGGTGGCCATCACTAATTATTTTTAAAAGCTCCAAAGTCGTGTTGCCATCACTACTGACATGTGGACAGCTAGTCATCAAAAGAAAGGATACATGGCAGTCACTGCTCACTTCATTGATGATGATTGGAACCTGAAAAGTTTTCTTTTGAGGTATGTTCAATATGTGCTGCACATTCACTGTTTTCATGCTTCTTACCACTACGGAGTCTATAATAATGTTTCCACTTTCTTGCAATATTTTCTATTTTATAGGTTCATTTATGTGCCAGCCCCGCATACCAGTGTAGTTATAAGTGAAGTTCTTCATGATGTTCTTGCTGATTGGAATATTGAGAGGAGGTTGTCCACTATTACACTTGACAACTGTAGCACCAATGACAACCTAATGGAGAAGATGCTAGATAAGTTGCCTACTGACACTCTTATATTAGATGGAAAGTTCTTACATATGCGTTGTTGTGCACATATCTTGAACCTAGTTGTGAAAGATGGCATGACTATTATGGATAAAAGCATTGAAAGGGTTCGTGATAGTGTTGGATATTGGTCAGCCACACCAAAAAGGCATGAGAAATTTGAAAAGTTTGCTAAGGAACTTAATATTAAGTATGAGAAAAAATTAGCTCTTGATTGCAAAACTAGATGGAATAGTACTTATATCATGCTTACCACTGTATTGCCATATCAAGAAGTATTTGCAAAACTTGGTATTCGTGACAAGTTGTTTTCTCCTTATTGTCCATCCAATAATGATTGGAAGTTTGCTAGGGACCTTTGCGATAGATTGAAAATATTTTTTGATGCAACTGAGGCTTTCTCGGGTAGTAAATATGCTATGGCAAATCTGTTTTTTTCCCAAGATTTGTGGTATTTATATGGCTGTGAAGAAATGGGCAAGTAGTGATGATCCAAATGTACAAAAAATATCAGATTTGATGATAGAAAAATTTGAGAAAAATTTAGAGTGATGTGCATGGTCTTATGACCATTGCTACTGTCTTAGACCCTAGATACAAACTCCATCTGTTGACTGCAGCTTATAGGAAAATTTATGGAGATGAGTACGCATTGAATGAAATTAATGAAGTTAGAGAGAACTTGTACAAATTAGTGCTGCAATACCAAGATCATATGGAGGGTGTTGGAACTTCTGATCCTACTGCACCTTCTAGTAGTGGTGTCCAGAGTAATGGAGGAAATGAAGTGTTTGATATATTTGATCAATATATGTCTGGACAACCAGCTGTCTCTTCCTCACAGATTCGCACAGAGTTAGATTTGTACTTGGATGAGCAACCACTGCCTAGGACTCAAGATTTTAATATAATTAATTGGTGGAAGTTTGGAGGGTTTAGGTACCCAACTTTGAGAAATATTGCTTGGGACATTATGGCAATCCCTGTGACAACAGTAGCACTACATTTAGTACTGTTGGGAGGGTGATTAGTCCAAATCGCAGTCAACTTACACCACAACTTGTGGAAGCACTTATGTGTGTGTGCAAACTTGGTGTCGTGATGACATGTTAGGTATATCGATTCTTACCATACTACTTCTATTTCTTTCTACCATAGCACTTCATTTATTTTTAGTACTTATGTGTGTGCAAGCTCTAACTATCATAGCACTTTATTTATTTTTATGCTATTAGGTGAATTTGGTGGCACTGGAAATGCATTGAAGACTGCTCTCGAGGATGAACCAGAATTTTAGCATATTATTATTCTAATTTAAACTTTCTTATTGTACTGTTATGGTGGCTCCTATGGTCGTACTCTATATTGGTCCTATTGCACTGTTATTGTACTGTTATGGTCCTATGGCTCCTATGTGTGGCCATATGATTGACTGCATGAGCATGAGTGCATGACTGCGATATGTCATATGTATATGTTCAAGTCATGCAGAGTTGCATATGTTCCTATGAATGAAGTTTAAGTCATGCAGAGTTGTAGATGAGTCATGTAGAGACAAGTGAGTTGTTTCAAAACTATAGGATTTTGTGTTGTTGGCTACATTCCTAGTTGTTGCTGATGGCTTATTTCAATTCTTCTACTGAAGCAAGTTCAGTGTTACAGAATCTGTGACACTGTAATACTATATGATGCAAATACAAATTGAAAATGAAATCTTATTAATTTCTATTCTAATCATAAATGACTATTGCACTGTTGTTGTAAGTGGTCATCTGATGTTCTGATTTCTGAACAATGTCATATGCACATTATTGCTAATGCTTACATCCTTGCTTGATATTTTATCTGTGGTGAGAAAGAAAGTGCATTGGACACTGTTTTAGAGCTCAGTGCAATGTTTTCACCTGAATATTTCTTTGTCCCTCAGGTCTGCCATAGAATGCAGCTCCGATGAGTCATGTATATGTAAACTAGTTCGGGGCCTTGATCGGGAGTCGGGGCCCCGGCGGGGCTGGGGCCAGGTCCACATTTCGCCCCGCCTATGACATCGGGGCCGGGGCCAGGTGGAGAAATCAGGGGGCGGGGGCGTTCCTGTCCAACCCGCCCCTGACCCGACCCATTGCCACCCCTAATTCTGGGCACACAGTCTCTTAAAAAGATTCATAAGGTGTTTGTTCTTAAACTGCCTATAGAAATTAGCACTCATATGACTCATGCATCATCTACTTCGAACATCGGACCACCTTGGTGGGTACCCCTTGTCAGCGCATCCATCCCTTAATTCCTTAATTGCCCGCAGCAAGCCGGCGTGACGGTCATATATTAGGCATACGTCTGGCCTCATCCGTACAACTGTAGATTTAACCCGTTCTAGGAACCAATACCAGCTATCAATGTTCTCGCTCTCAATAAAAGCAAAAGCCACCGGTAGAACTTGGTTGTTCCTGTCAACTCCGATTGCTGTCAATATCTGTCTTCTGTACTTTCCGGTCAGGAATGTCCCATCGATACAGAGGATGTGACGACAATGCACAAAGACCTGAATGCAAGCACCTAATGCAAAGAATACCCGTTGCAACACACTTTGATTGCCATGGTCAATTGATGGGAAATCTTTCAAGTCGTAGTAGGTTTCCGGATTCCTCTAAAGAATGCAGGCTAAAAGACGAGGCAAATTATCATACGATGTTTCAAATGTGCCAAATCTCATCTCCATAACCTTCTGTTTCGCTCTCCATGCCTTCTCATAGCTAATTGTGTACTTGAATTTCTCCTTAGTATGTCTAACGATTAACCTTGGTTCGTACCCTAGGTTGTTCACAATGTGGGAGTACATCTCTATTGCAACAAATGCAGAAATCATGTTTCTATGGTATTTTTCGACACCTTGTAAGTGACATGAATGATCTATCACGATTGAAACTTGCCAATAATTCTTCCATTTACCCTTGAATACGTGCACCCACCACGGACACCCATCCTTCACGTACTTCACTTCATACACCGACTTGCTTGATTTCACGACCGAAAACTCCCTCTGAAGTGACACCGCCCATTATTTCACTGTTTTCTTCAAATCCTCTATGTATGTATACTTAGCCCTCTAGATGACCTCGTTCTCCTTATACTCCCATGGCACATGATGCCGCTCGGAGATAACAAGCCCAGAGAAGTCCTCGTTGGTCCATCTTGTAAGTATTACATTATTCTCATCAGACGAATCATCATCCTCTGCATACTCGTTTTCGGCATCTTCCCTATCCATTTTCTCAATGATGGTATCGATTAGTTCTCCCTTGTCTGCCGCACCTGTTGGCTGCCTATTTTCTTCGTTCTCTCCTTCATTTTCCTCCATTGTTTCAGCATCACCTCCTGTCGCACTTGGACCCTCATCATCTTGCACGGCCATTGCAACGGTGTTATCCTTCTCGTACATCGACACAAGTATGCCATATGGCCAACCACGTTGGAATGCATTATCCACGTATCATCTCTAAGTGGCAGTGCAATCCACCGGCATCAGTTCCCAAAAAACCTTCGATTGCACGACTAACTATAACATACACGGTTATTACGTTGATCTGGGGGTCGACTTGGAAGTCTCGCATCAACCAGTTGTACACTGACCCGAAACTTCTCTCAGCTGGCCTATCAATACCCTTAGCCATTGAACTGAACTCTGATAGATCTACACCCTGTGAACCATACATACTATTCTCTTGCCTATAAAATAACTAAAATACCACCTTATTTGATATCTCTGTTGATGAAAAAAATAGAGTTAAACTAGGTACCAACATTCTCCTCACATCTAATACCGTGTAATCGATATTTTATAATTACCATCTCTACACAAATTACGTCGCCTAACAGGTTAACTAAAAAACTGCAGATCTACAAGTAACAACTTATTTTCATATAGTACTATACACGTAACTAGTACAATAGTACATCAATTCTTGAATAGAAATTGAAATTGCAAAGTGACAATAGACTTTACCTGTAGACGAATCCGCAAAATGGCAGGGCTTCACCGCTTTCGTTCGCCTTCGCTCTCAGCTCTCTTTTCTTTTTTCTGTTATTTTTATGAATTTTTCAGAGGCTGGGAGGGGGTTTTATACTGAGTCAGCAAAAAATCGCCCTCTAGGAGGGCGATTTTTAACACTTTTGCAGGCGGCACCCTGCCTTAGAGGCCAGAGAGCCACCATTTATGCAGGCGGCCTCCTGGCCGGCCAAAAAACGCCCTTCCAGAGGGCGGCCCCCTGGCTAGCCAAAAACCGCCCTCCTATAGGGCGGCTAGGGTGCCGCCTGTAAAATTACACACGGCCGTCGTCCGGGCGGCCGATGGCTGTCTGCCACGTCATTAGAACGCCCTCTGGGAGCCAGAGGGCGTTGGGTGTATATTTTTGTAAATTTTTGAAACAAAAATATACTTTTGTAAATATTTTTTAAAAAATATAAAAATAAAAAATTCTAGTATGCAGTACCTAGTACCTACTCTCTTTTTTCAAAATATATCAACTTGTGGCATTTAAAATATGTTCCAAAATATAACAACTTCTCCACCTACATTCTCTTCTCAAACAATTTTATAACATTTCAGCTTTAGATTTTTTCAGTTACTCTCTATTTTCAACCAATCACAACTTTTCTTATTTAATTTCACCTATTTTTCTTAATACCCGTGTTCAACCCCAAAACTTCTTACACTCTCCATTTAAAAATATAAGACGGATTAGGTTTCTACACGGTCTCCAACATTATATTTCGACTATTGGTTTCTTTTATAATATATCATCAACAACCACAAAATTAACATCATATGAAAATATTATCAAATACGAATCTATTGATACTACATATATGACATTAAACACATATATTTTTAGTTTAATTATTAGTCAAATTTTTTAAATATTAACTTTGCAAAAAACAGGAACGCCTTATATTTTCAAACGGCGGGAGTAATAACTAACCTAACTTCTCTAGAAGCTCACAAATGCACGTACCTACTTGTATCCAGAGGGGTAACCTCCCCTCCTCCCAAAATTATTACATCCTTAGCCCACCCTCATTTATCCCATAAAAACTTTATCTCTAGAGCAATAAATGTATTAGAGTTTATAAAAATAGGGGATAAATATATTAGAGTTTGTTAAAATGGAAGATATATGTATTAGAGTTTGTTAAAGTATGGGATATATATATTGAGTTTGCTAAAAAGAGGATATTAGCCTTGTAGTGGTATGGATAAGATGGGATAAAAATAAAAAAAAATTTGAGACGAAGATAATAGTAGACTACTCAGCCCACGTGCGCATGTCGCAATGCCCCTAAGGGCATGTACAATAGAGAGACAAGGGTCCGTTTATAAGATACTGAAATCTGGCATAGAGACAGCTAAAAGACAGTTCATACAATGGGGTGTCTATTTTAGTGTCTTTAAGCTGTTTAATGCTTTGCATGTGGCTAGGATCAATCATGAATAGTATTTTGTATGCCCTTGTGTTGCTATTTCATAAAAGTACTTATCAGGCATAAATTAGATTAACATGGTAATAATATTTATTTATAATAATGAAGATATACTATATAGTATATATAATTGTATCATTGTTTTGCTAATTTTCTCTCTTTCCATAGCGTTGCCATATGTGACTGATTAGGTCTTTCTTGAGTTGCTTATGTGTCGGCCGAGCTTTGATAGCGGAATTCCTCCGAAGAACCTCTGCAAAGCATGGATTCGGGTTGTCGCTTGTACGCACTTCTGATGGTAGCGCTAACGTCGCACTCGTGCTCTCGTTCACATCCAAGGACACTCTAACCAATAGTAACACATAGCTGAAAAAGATAAACCCATACGCATGACAATATTTAGTTTCGAATGACAATAAAGCAATGACTCATCATGCTAACTGGATGAAAGTATAGTTTCAGTTTGTACAGTCCGGACCGTCCGAACAGGGTGAGGATGGTCCGGACTATATAATGTAAAATGGCAATTTGTACTGTCCAGACCGTCCGAACTGGGTGAGGATGGTCCGGACTATATAATGCAAAACAACAATTTGTACAGTGCGGACCGTCCGAACAGGGTGAGGATGGTCCGGACTATATAATGTGAAATGGCAATTTGTACAGTCTGGACCGTCCGAACAGGGTGAGGATGGTCCGGACTATATAATGTGAAATGGCAATTTCAGAAATAACAAGTGCAGTCATGCTATTGATCACTAAGAAAAATCTTCTGCAAGCTGCCGTAGATAAACTGAAATACTAGATTTCATAGACACAGGGCAGTAGATAAAATAAAATTGTATAAGAATCCATAAGCTTCATGGCAAATTACATAACAGTACGTTCAGACACTATTCTTTGAGGCAAATTAGATAAGAGAATATATTAAAAATATTTAGATATTTTCAGGAAAAAGGACCTTCCTAAGACACTTCATGGCAGCAACTCGCTCCGCCTTTTCCGCATCGGTCATTGAACTTGTATCTTGTGAGATGAGGTTGTTATAAACCTCCATCATCTTTGATTCTTTCTCAAGCTTCTTTCCCTCTTTGGTCTCTTGTGCAGTAAGGTGGGCAAGTTTTGTGGTCTCAAGCTTCTCAGATGATAGCTTCTGCTGCAGTTCCAATATCTTCATGCGGTTTGCATTTGTTTCCTTCTGGAATTTGCTAAATCTACCTAATTTGTCTAGATCAATAGCAGATTCCTTTGAGTTACCATCATCATCACAGCTGGAGCCTTTTGACTTGCCTTTTGCAGCTAGAGTTGCCTTTTTAGCTGCCTTCTGACCCATTGGTCGCTTTGGCATCTCTTCCAAACTTTCATCATTTTCCTCCCTTTCTTCATCAAGGTGAAATGATTTCCTTTTACATGCATTTTTCAGCTCTTCATTGTATGTTTTCCACTTTGACACTTCTCGACAAGTTTTCCAAACCTCAATCCCAACAAAGGGTCCTAACTTTGCATCTTTGTTGTCCTCCACATAGAACTTGTGGGCTGCATCAATCCACATTTGATCAGAATATCCACTTGTAAATACTCTGCGAGCCTTTACATAAGCACATTCGAAGAGATCTGTCCACCTGTTAATCTTGTGCCATCTATCCTTGCATTGCTTCAGATTTCTTTTTCGAAGTGCCGGGGTAGTCTTGTTGTAAGATTCAACAACTTCACTCCAATATTCTTTACCACCCTTATCGGCTCCACAGGTAGAGTCTATTGAATGTTCTATCCAAGCGCTCATCAATCTAAGATCCTCATCCTCTGTCCATAGGATCCTCCTCTCAGTCCTAATATTGTCATTGTCATTATAAGGCTGCTCAAGCAAGATTTCCACTTCAGGCGTGAACTTGCTTCGTTGGACATTGGTCTATTAGCAGGGCTGTTGTGAATAGGTGCACCAACCAAATGAAAGTTCTGTGGCTGATTACCGAAGTAGCTCATGAAACCACTAGGTGGACGTGGGTCTTTATCCCTGCAGCACATAGGTAGTATTATCAGCATGCAGTTTTCAGAATGGCTGACAGTATTAGGAGCAAACATAGATAGTGACTGAAATTACTGTAAATCAAGGAATAGAAGCTGAATAATTTTTTTGACAGGGCAAACACACGGCAGCTAAAAACTTCTATTACTAGTAATTGAAACTAAAGTAATTTACTATAGGTAGGACAAAATCATTTGCAAACTAATGATTTACTAGCTCTGTATAACAAAAGTAATTCATCTAAGGACTTCCCTGTCCATAAATCTGATTTCAAACGCTCAATTCAACAATCAGTGGTGTAGAGCTGCTGAGATAAGGACATAACAGGAAGCCACATTCATTCATCAAACCACATAAACAGATATAAAGAGGCAAGTGCATTGTGATTACAGACTTGGCATTATTTGCATGAGATGTAATTACTATCAGGTAGGATAAAATCATTTGCAGACTAATGAGCTGTATATTACTATCAGGTAGAATATTGTGGAGTAATCACAGAAAAATGCATACATTTCTAGCACACAATACCTGCATCTTCCACTGCATATTAACTAGGATATTCTTCAACTATTCTTCTACTGCATCTTAAACAGGATTGTAAATTGAAATAATCCCAAACTTATAGTCACAGATCTACCAGTTTTTAGTGATTACCATGATGCACCCAAAGCTGTCGAACGCCCAAATCCAGGAGAAGAGGGATCACCGCCGGCCGCATCCCACCAAGCTGGAGATGGTGAAGGAGGGAACGGAAATGCATCCATGGACGACGAAGAGCTGGGGAAGGCACCTACACTGGATCCATCGATGGAGGATGGCGCCGTCGCCGCGCCCTTGCCGAGACCACCGGTGGTTGGGCGGGTCGCGGCTGCTGCTGAGCCTCCACCACGTCCGAGAGAGCAGGCCGTCGGCGACGAGCCACCACCACGACCGAGGGAGAGAGCCGTCGGCGCTGAGCCGCCACCACGACCGAGGGAGACAGCCCTGGGCGCCGAGAAACCACCGTGACCGAGGGTATGGGTTGGGGCCGCAGTCGCCGCTGCATCCAACGCCGACGGTGTCGAGCCCTTCTTCTTCCTAACTGCGGCCGACGTGGACATCTCGGGTGAACCCAAATCGGAGACGAGAGTGCGAGGTAGAGATGGATATTGGGGAAAGTGAGGACGCGGGGATATATGAAGGTGGAGATGGATTTGGCGCGGAAAAATCCCGTGTGCGCCCAAAACGACTGCTGCTGCGCGCGCCTTGGCTGCTGCCCGCGCGGGATCCGAGCGCGCCGTCGCCTCAAGGAGACGAGGCCATACATCGGAGTTGCGGTCGTCTGTTCCGCATCGGAGCACGGGATAGGGCCGTCGCCTCACGAGGCGACGAGGCACCCGTCTCTCGGCTGAGCTGGGGGGTTTCTGAAAAAAGGCCATCACCAAGACGACAAAAAGACGCCCGCTGTACGTGCCCTAAATCTAATGCCTGCTGGTGTTGGCAACTTGTAGGAGGGGCATTAAGGCCTTAAAGGGCACTAGCACCATGTATTCCCATTGGACATCCAGTGTGGAGGTGAGCCCGTGTGCCTTTTAAGCTACGAGCGTGCCTCCACAAGCTAGGAGTACTCTATTAAAAAAAGGAAAAATTATAAAAAAAAATAAATATCACCCTAAGTTTGAGAATTCTCTTATAAAATGATTTGTTTCAAATCACCCCCTCCTAATTCCCCTCTTAATTCACCTGATTTGATATAGAAACTCATAGATATAAAATGGATTAGGCAAAACTCAAATGTATAGAAGGGATTAGTTAAATATTTAGAACACAGAGAATTTATTCTCTCATTGATTAAGAGCCATCTAGGTGATGGACCTGGGGCTTGATAGCCCTATTCTTTGTCGTAGTATTTCGATCTTGTCTTTTAAAATCAGAAATAAAAGAGATATAAAAGCCTTACTCATAAATTATTTTTTAAAGTTAACTAATCGGTGTGTCATAGTGTGTACCAAAAGAGTGGGTACACACACACATGGTGTCACTAGCGTTCAACGGCATCAACGGCCACCGTACACTACTACTGCTTCCGTGCATGCTCTAGTAGAAGAAGAAATTCGTTATGGGCGAGCAGTGCAGGGCAGTTATTGTGCATGCATGAGGATTGAGGAATTAGGTCAAAGTCAAGCGTGATGAGCTCCAAATCATCCATCCTCCTCTGTTTCCTCCTTGATGGGCGCCGTCGGCTTTGCATTTGCCCTCCGCTGTCAGTCGCCGTCACCTCTGCAAGCCAAGACGAACTGATCTGCCAAATCCAAGCAACTGCCTGCCGATCTTTCCTTGACTCTGTTTCTTCTTCTCCTTAACAAACTCTCTCTGTTTGTCAGTAATTAGTAGTAGTAGTAGTATCACTGCGTTTGTTTCTTCTTCTTTTTTGTGGTGGAGCAGTATGTATGGCTGCAAATTAGTTCGACCTGCAAATGACACGAAAAAAAGTCTCATGAGCCATCAGTGCCAAGAAAGCGACAGGTAACCAGCCGCCACCTACGAAATGAATCAATTGGCAGAAGCAGCAGCAACAGTGCAGATTCGCTGGCGAAGTAAGATCACTTCTTCATCATGCAACCTGTAATACTTCTGCAGTGTAATGGTTTCATCGCCCAGCGCCGCACAGCGTATTAATTTGGCATGCATTTTCGTTCCAGAAAAGAAGGCAGTACAGCAGTACAATATTTAATTTTTCATGCATTCTTGATGTTTTGTTGGCGTGTGTTCTAACGATTTTGTGGTTTTGTCAGAGCCAGAGAGCTAGAGATGAATTCCTGCAAGTCAATTGCAACCAATCTGAAGTTACATGTCATGGCCATTAATTGCTGGAACTTGGCAGCAGTTTGTAGCTTGTCTCCAACTCATCTGGAAGGAACACATGCATTAAGCACAGGAGGAGGAAAAAACGGGATCACGAGGAACACATTTTCTTCTCCTCCTTCCTCTTCTTCCTATCTCTGTTCCTGTTTCTGTCGCAGATCTGGAAAAATATCAAGATGAAGACATAGTATTTTGTTTTCAAAAACACTGTAGCAGATGACTGACAAGTTTGAAGTCAGGAAACTAGCCTTTCTGTACTTATCATATTGACCTGCCATAAAAAATATAGACTATATATTATATTATACTATCTTCCTACTACCTTCCAGCTCCAATCAAGAACAAGGAAAAGTCAGTCTGATGATCAAGGCCTGAAATGAGCTAGTAAATGATATTGATTTCCTCCATCAATCCTACTATACCAACTGTGCATAGATTAGCAGAGCTAACTTTATTTGTGAGACATATGAGTTGTCAAATATGGTGGTGGATGTACACATTTGCTGCTGATATTGTCCCATAGATTCTTTTAGAAAAATAGCTTTAGTTGGTTTCTTCTCTGAGACCCTTTTGAAAGCAAGGCAAAAGGTGTGGCTGCAGGAGCCATCAGAGGTAGCCCAAACACCTGAACAAAACATGGTGCAGCCAATGACATTGCATCATCAATGAGAAACGTAAGGAGATGAGATTTAGATGACAGATACTACTTACGCCCCTTTCGTTCCCACTTCTTCACCCGCTTATTTTCTCGTTTCCCGTAAGCACGCTTCCCGAACTGCTAAACGGTACGTTTTTTTAAAAAAAATTTCTATATAAAAGTATCTCTAAAAAATCAAATAGATTCATTTTTCAGGTTTCTAATAGTTAATACTTAATTAATCACGTGCTAATAATGTTTTTCGTTTTACGTGTGGCTTATAAGCCAGAAAAATAAGCCATCTTAAACACCACCTTAGCCTGATGGATGGATATCTATCCGCCATCTTTCTCAGAATCCATTTGGCATTGGCATCTTGTCAAATTCTCCTCTCTGAAGCCACATTTTCATTGTGATGAACAAACCGGCAAATAATGACATCTGTGTTTCTCAGATTCAGGTTGCCTTGCCTGCCTCGTTATTGACTTGCAGCTACAGGCCAAACCACTAGTCTGATGTGTCGCCATCAGGACAGGTATTTGACCACAGATGTATGTACATGTCGTGTACAAGAAAACTACGGTTGCATTTTCAGCTGCCTTGTGCCAGTAGAACATTCAGAGTAACAATCTTATGAAACACTTTTGGGTTCTCACTGTCAGAAAAGGTGTCGTAATTTACCCCTTGGACTTGTCAAGCTAGGTTTCTGAAGACATATACATCCATAATAATCCATTGCATGATTTCAGCAACATGGAATTCCATGGTAAGTTTCTTGAATTAGTGATGCATGTTCAACTTTATAAGACATAGATGTTTACTAGCACAAGGTTTCTTTCTGGCAAAGATGAGAAGTTTGCATCAACCTGCTTCAGAAGAAAAGTAAGTTTCGAAATAGAGGTCACTAAAGACAGTGTAACAGCTGGTTATGCACATGTACTATATCAGAAGAAATGGGAGGAATTTGAGCTGAAGTGTGAAACTTTAAGCCGCCATTTTATACTGACCAAATAAGCTAGTAGGACAGACGTCCCCCTCTGACCATCGACTGAACAAAACACCTGAACCTGAACATCGAGCAAGTAATCATGTGTGGTGCAACCTTTTCAATACTACAGGTGTTTAATAATTGCAAGGAAGCCAAGCACAAATTTAAACTGTTTGGCAGATCTAACCATCCAACTGATTATAGAAACCATGCCTTTTTAGCAGAACTAATTCAACAAAAGGATCAATGCAACTGAACATCTTTTAATTTCTGTTTCTTTGAGGAAACCCAAATGTGCAGCAACTTGTTGCATCCCTGTTTTTGTCCCTTAGCCATGAGCAAGGCACCAGCTCTGCTAATACTAAAGCAATCTGTTTACTTTGGAGTTTTTTTTTAAAGGTTGTTTACTTTGGGGTTGATCCACTAAAAACAGATAAACGAAGTAAATATATGATTATTAAAACAGGGTTAGGTAGGCATATGTCAAATGTTACAAAATTCAGTACTACCATGCCTTTTTTTTCTTTTGATATTATCTCAATGTCTAGCATGCGTTTTTTTTTGTCCTTTTGATTAGTATTATCTCAATTCCGCCAATCTTCTTTATTAAGTAACCATATTGATTGTTGATAATAACTACACTAACTAATAACAGTGTAACTCTCAGCTTTACAGAACATATAGTATTGCACATTGTTCAGAATGAACTACACATTATTCTGTCATCTGTTCATCCCTAATGCATGATAGAAGACATCAAAATAAAACTAAAGAGAGCCTCAAAACAGAAGGATCACTGAAAAACCTGCAATTCTGTATGTTTTGGTGTATAACAAACCAATAAAACTGAACACTTCACATACAAGAACTACATCATCTTCAACAAAAGAGAAAAATACGCAAACAAGCACACTGCTAGTATATCACACATTTCTTTTCTTGCTCTCAGTTCAGAGATCATCAGCTGGATCTGCCTCTACCTCCTCTTGTTCTTGCTACCGACGAGCAAGACGACGTAGAAGAGCGCCCGGAAGAAGAAGCCCCAGGCCACCGTGACCAGCAGGCACTTCCACTTGCCAATGTCCGTGACGGCCTGCTGCGCCAGCACGTCGGCGCCGGTGGTGACGCAGGTGTTGGCCGTCATGTTGCTGCCGAGGGTGGCGCTGATGGCGTCGAGCACCTTGAGCTTGACGGCCTTCGACATGCTGCCGATCGGCGTGCCGTCGAACATCTCGACGCCACGGGAGAAGCACCGCGTCGCGTCGTCGAACTCGTTCTGGAGCACTGCCTGGTATGGATACTTGACCAGTGAGAGGTAATGGAACCAGATCCAATAGTCCGGGATGCGGTCGCGGTTGATGAAGAAGCCGGAGAAGAGGAGGAAGTAGGCGAGGATGGCGACCACCATCGTGTACCCGAGCATCACGTGCGGCACCACGGCCGAGAGGAAGGTCACGAACCCGCTTCCCGCCCAGAAGGATGCAAGAATGATCAGGACGAAGAACGCGAAGGATCCGCCGCCGCCGGAGAGGCCGACGGCGAAGAACGTGGTCACCGCGAACGCGAGCGACAGGAACACGAGCGGCGGGAACGCGACGACGGCGTTGGCGAGCACGTAGGACAGGCGACGGTAGGCGTTGTGCGCCGTCTCCCGGAGGTAGATGTGGCGCTCCTGCACGAACACCGGCAGCGCGTCGGCGCAGACGTAGAACATGGTGGACATGGCCATGGCGAAGAAGCCCAGCCGCTCCTGGACTCCCTTGGGTGTGTCGTCGAGGCGCCAGAAGATGGTGGCCAGGATGAACCCTGTCACCATGATCGTGCCGAGCCGCATCACGAAGAGCTCCGGCATGCGTCCCGTGTTGGTGAACGACCGCTTCATCAGCACCCATACCTCGACGGACAGAGGGTTTGCGAACGTCGGCACCGAGGTCGACGACGCCGTCCCCGAGCCGCTGCCGGCGACGAGCTTCCCTCTTGACACGCTCTCCGCGATGGCGAGCTCGAGCGGCATGGTGCAGAGCTTACTGTCCTTGCTGTCAGCTGCAGGGAGTGCGGCGTGCGTGGACTGCCACTTGACGTTGAAGTCGGCGAGCGGGGAGGCGCCGTCGGGCTGGCGCTCGAGCTCGCGGATGGTGTCGAGCGCGAACTCGGCCGGGTTCTCGTTGTCCGGGATGGGCTCGCCGAACTCGGAGAAGAAGGGCTTGAGCCCCGATGGCGTGCCGGCGTAGACGGTGCGGCCGCGGGAGAGGAAGAGGAGGCGGTCGAGGATGTTGAGGATGCGAGCGCTGGGCTGGTGGATGGTCATGATGACGACGCTGCCGCTCTGCGCGATGCGGCGGAGCACCTGCACCACCATGAACGCGCTCGCCGAGTCCAGCCCGGAGGTGGGCTCGTCGAGGAACAGCAGGATCGGGTCGTGGATGATGTCCGTGCCGATGGAGACGCGGCGGCGCTCCCCGCCGGACACGCCGCGGTGGCCCTCATCGCCGATGATGGTGTCCGCGGCGCGGGCGAGGCCGAGCTGGTCGATGAGCACGTCGACGCGGGCGCGCTTCTTGTCCGGGGAGAGCGCGCGGGGGAGGCGGAACTCGGCGGCGAAGAGCAGCGTCTCCCGCACGGTGAGCATCGGGTACAGCAGGTCGTCCTGCATGACGTACGCGGAGATGGCCCGGAGGCGGCGGCCATGGAGCGGCTCGCCGTTGAGCTCCACCCGGCCACGGAGGCTCTCCCGCGCGATGCGGCCGGCGAGCGCGTCGACCAGCGTGGACTTGCCGGACCCGCTGGCCCCCATGACGGCGAACAGCTCGCCGTCGCTTGCCTCGCCGGAGATGCCGTCGAGCAGGGCCTTGGTGGGCCCGTCGGGCGGCGCCGGCGCGTCCGTGGACGCCAGGCGGTTGCTGTGGCGGCGGCGCGACGGCAGGCAGCGCAGCAGGCCGGCGCCGCCCTTCTTGACGCTGTAGGAGAGGTCGGTGAAGGACAGCACGTAGGGCACCGGCGGCTCGGCGGTCGCCGCGCCTCCGGAGTTGATGTCGACCGCCGTGTGGGTGGAGGTGGCCATGCAGGATGATCAATGGACGACGGTGTGGTTGGTTGTTTGGCACGACACGAACTCCAAGGACGTTGCCTTCTGGTTCGGGGCGTCGTTGCGTTGCCTTGGGGTGTTTGGTTGCTAGATTTTATATAGCGCGTGTTTGGTTGGCGCGAGTTGGGTTCAGACTTCAGACTGGTGTCTCGCTACAGTACACAACAGAATATTCGAATCCAACACTCAACTGTGCAAATTTAATTTGCTCTCTGACTAGCTATGTGTCCGGGCGTCGTAACGGATGATAAATATCTGTTGTTTATACCTCGCGAAGCCTAAAACCTCTTAATCTCTTAAGTATAAATTAGAAAACCCAAATCTCATTAAGTTCATGGTATAACAATATTATTTGTGCGTTAAAATGTAAAGGCAGCTAAACAGGTTTAGGTTATTGTTTATGTTCAATTGCCCGTGGGTTGTAATAGAATCCTAAACATTATAAAACTTTTAAAATGATAGAAATGGTACATTAATTACATACCTTTCATGATAGAGATGTTATTAGATATTTTTTGGACACAATTTGAAACTTACAGTTTGTTTTTATGCCAATTTTTCTATGTCTAGTGTAACATAGAATATTTGTTTCTTACAATGCCCTATACATATAAATTTTACAATCTACAGTAGTGTACAAAATATGGGAGCAACAATGTACAATTCGTAAGAATGTATATATATAGATCTGGGGAGAGTAGGTGCCAGGGTATTTTGGAGGATGAGGCAGCGAAACCTTGGCACTACGGCAGCACATCAAAGTTAATGGTGATGACTGTAGGAAAAGAAGAGAACTAAGCAAGCTTAAAACAAGCAGAATATTAAAACATGAGTAAGGTTGGAAGAGGAAGTGTTAAATCAAGGATAGATTGTTTGCCAGCTTTGGATGAAAGGAGTAAGAGATTGGTAGTTACTGCTTACATCTTCATTCATGGAGGTATACCATGTCTGCTTTTGAACTACTACATGGGCTTGAATAATTTTACTGCTGATGCAAAAATGAAAATTACAACTGAGAACCTTTGGTCTAAAGCAAAATGTGGCATCTGCCCATAGGAATATGAATTCACTCGATGCACTCATTAACTCGAAAGCCTTTTTTTCACAGCTCTCTTTGACTGAAAAGCTTTCATTCACTACCAAGATAAAAGTCACTAATTTGTTACCTTTTGTTGTCTAGAGCTCAGATTGAACATACAGATGGTGATCAAGTAAACACGCCTTATATCTCTGCGATTATCTCACCACCATCCCACCAGACATCTTTCTCCTTCATGCTTTGCCCACTTAAGGGCTGGTTCGGAACTGCTTACGGAGCCGAGCTTATTGCAGCACGCAAAACAGAGCAATTTGTTAGCGTATAATTAATTAAGTATTAACTATCTAAACTTGAAAAATAAATTTATTTATTTTTTTTAAAAAAATTTATATATAAAGTTTTTGCAAAAAAACATACACCATTTAACGGTTTGGAAAACGTGAACGAGGAAACATCCCACTCCAAAACTCACTTTCGAACACTGCCTAAATCAACAATCCTACTCAGCGTAGGTTTCAAACAAATAGCTTTGACAGATTAATAGATAATCCAAAATTTACTAATCCATATTTGAACACTTCCTTCGAAAAATGTAAAGTAACCAACATTACCAAATACACAACTATCTTAGCATCACACCCTGCTGAATCAGAAATAGGGCCCTGATGTCTCTCATCTAATCTTTTGCCAGAGTCTTCTTCTGCTCCGGCATGAAAACTTGGTCAGCAGCATACTCGGTACAGCTGTTCTCGAAATGCATAAAAAGATCCCATGAAGAGACAAGTCTCCTCACACACATCATCCTAGCAGTTATCTATTTTCAGGCCATCTCATAGTAGAAGTACATTAACATGAATTTTACCTTAGTGCTGGTTGGACTGACATTGTCCTCCAGGAAAATAAAGGACTCAAAGGTATGGCTGCGCTGCCTTCGAAATTTAAGCTACTGATCCTACAAGCTAAGTCTACTGGACATGAGACATGATAAAGGTCAAAATTATTTGGTTTAGTCAACTTATCAAAGTGGGGGAAATTATAGCATACTTCACTCACATTGTTCTTCAGGAAAACATGGGACCTCTATGCTTCTCATCTATCGGAGGTATGGCTATAATGCCTCAGAAGTTTAAAGAAAGTTTTCTCAGAACGTGAGACATGAGGCCAAAGAAATCAATATTTGGTTTAGTCAACTTGTCATTTTGTTTTGTTCCATAATTCAAATCTGGATATTACAGGAAATGAAACACCACAGTCTTAGTTTTGTAATTCACAAAACCGCCATAGTCTATTAATCATAAAGGACCAACCACCACAAATCTCAAATCTCAGTTATTTAAGGACAATCCCAACCCATGCACTATTAGTTAGTTTTCATAGCTGTCATGTCATCTATACACTACGTATAGAAATTACGTTTCCAATAGATGGTTTCTTCGAAATAAATTCCCATCCAATCCCCTGTCTTCTCTCTCATTTCCTCTCCCAATCCTCTCTTCTTCTTTCTTGGTTCTGTGTAGATGTGGTTTCTTGCATGAGAAACGGTTTTTTCATGTTTTTATTTCTCTTCTCATTAACTCTCTTGCTATCTTAGCTTTTTGCTTGTATGACACCATATTTAATGCTATGGAAACTAACTGAGGTGGAGGGTTGGGACTGTCCTAAACATGCAGTAAATTTACATTGGCGCGATCGTCTATCAGCTTGATACGGTTGTAACCATTAAAATTTCTACAAGGCCATGCAAACATTTCATAGAACAACTTTACTATGCACTCCTTAAACTATCATCAGTCAATTAGACCATCACTTGTCTACTGGCCCTATTGCTTTTGTCAGATTACATTGTCACCAAAGACACAAAATTAGTACATATAGTACATTGAAACAAAATTGGAGGTAGAAAAGCTGAATCAAATCAAGCTCAAAGCTAGTGTATGATGATACCTTGCACACACCCCTGGACCAATACTTTGGGAGTTCTGAAAAAATAGGATTAGTGTAATATTGCTGATCTTGCAATAGAACCATGATTATGTTTCTGATGTCCCAACAGTCACTGATTCACTACTGTTTGTGCCTGCAAAATCAACTTCAACACTAAGGATATCACACGATTGGTTGTGAACCTATCTACGCCAACAACAAATCAACAATTAGTGTCGGTCAATATATGAAGAATGAGATAAACATGAGAAAAGAAATCGAAAGATTGGGATAATTAGCACAAGACCAGAAGGCACGCTGCATCAGTGATGAATGGCGGGCTAAAGGCGGAGCTGCCATGACAATACCTGCAATCTAATTTGTTACTCCTTTTTGCAAGGCAAAAAGCATGGCGCATCCTGACCAACAAAAATCAGATTCTCCATCTCCTGGTACAGTCGTACCTTCTGATCCTCAGGATTAAGGTAGCACCACTTAGCTCTGCTCTCACTTAAAACAGCAAAAACTAACTTATTTACTTACCTTACAACACAAAGGCACCTGCAATGGCTACAGATCACACCCAGCCTAGCGACCCTTCCCTACCTACAAAAAGCACAGGAAAGAAAAGGTACCTACATCAAGTTCGCTACATTTCAGAAATACAACTTTCTTAGAATCTAGCTAATACAACCTTATGTTAAACAGGGGCAAACCTACAGCTACAACTCCAGTTGCGACGAAGCTATTCAAGGAAGACAACCCCAGAAAGCACGATGATAGGTCAAAACCTTTATTTTCCTTGGTCCAGTCAGTGAAATAGATCTTGAAGGAACCATTTGGGAATATATACAGAACCTATCAGAAGCATCAGAAGGAACAAGACAGCCATGCTGCACCATAAGAACTGGAAGCACGGCCTTTTGTTTAGGTCCTATAGGTCTCAACTATTTCTGTAAATTACTCCTGTTGTCTATATCCTGCTTAATCCTACCTATGATGTAAGATTGTTATCGAACTACTGCCACCTTCATAAAGCTTAACATAGCTGTAGCTATGCCACTGGTTTAGCTAGATAGTTGCAAACCACAATAGCAGTTTCAGCTCTAGCTTCTATTATACACTACCAATACTGCCTTGCAGAAAGTACTCTCAGATATAGATAGGCATCAAACCCCTGCCTTGCATTTTTAACCCTACTATCTATACCCATTATGAGAATGATTCTCTTCTTGACACACTTTCGTTTCATGCTTTGCATAAACCAGCGCATATTGATTTCACTATCACAAACAATACAAACCAATCGTTTCGTATTACACATCATATCATTACCTTTATAAGTGAGAAAATCATTGAACATGCATATTTATTTTCCAATCCCATTAGCCAGATGCGCTAGCCCTCAACCCAGACTACAAGTGCTGGGGCAACTGGTACCGCGCGCTTTGTGCGCGTTAACTCTAGTTAGAAAAAAAATATAGTACAATATTTGAAACTTATAGTATGAATATGAAATTTATAGTGCAAAATACATGCTGAAAAAATAACTATTTTTAATAAATAATATGGCACTATCTTTTTTTTAAAACACAGTTAGCATATTTTCTACCCAGCACCTCGAAGAGGGCTGGTTCTACGCTGTCTATCACCGCAAATACAAGCATTCGTACTAAATCTAGAACTTAAACCCACGTGAGATAAGATCCGTTCGCGAGAAACGTGGCACTAATATAGATGGTCCCTAATAATTGAAACTAAAAGCTGAAAATATTGAATTACATGGCGTATATGAAAAAGAATGCGCTACCGGGCCTTGTTTATCACATTTGCGCGGGCTGGGCAGGCTATCGGCCCGGTCGGCCCTACGCTCTTCATGTCCCACCTGTCAGAGACCCAGTGAACGTTGGTGTAAATGTAAAGCAGATGAGGCGTGAACGTGCACGTGCCCCTCGCCGCCGAGGAGACGGGACACACACGACACGCACACGACTACTCCAACCAATCTCGTCCGTCCGTTCATCCTAGAGAAAATCTGCCCCGTTCATCCAGATCTGTGACACCGAATAAATACTCCTCCCCACCCACTCGCCTCGGGAGCTCTGCCTGACAAGCCGAAGCCGCCGCCGCCGCCGCCGCCGCCGCCGCCTCGTCCTCCTCCCATCAGGTTCGTTATCCCCTCCTCCTACCTCGCGAGCACCGGATTTTCTCTCGATTTCTCTAGCCGTTCTTCGATCCTGTCCCTGTGCGCTCGCCGTAGAACCGGAATATCTCCGACTAGCAACTTAGGATTCGTCGACGGCGGCGGCGCCGCGACGGTTAGAGGAGGCGGCCTCACACGATTCGTCCAAGGCGGAGGCGGCGGCACGGAGATGTCAGATCTGGAGGCCACCATCCTCTCCTGCGCAGCCGTCGACCATGGCCCCGCGAGTAGGGCGCTTCGCGGTCGCCTGCGTGCCCTGCCGCTCGTGGAGTCGTGGTCAGAGGGGGGAAACAAGTATCGATGCGGGAGGGATGGAGACCTGGGAGTAGTAGCGAACTATGGCCTGATAGGGGCGGAAAAAAATTACATATCGGCCGACAGTTATACTATTGAATTTCTGGTTTGGAGTTTGGTCATGTTGCATCTGATTCATTAACAATTTAGGATCCAGCTCGTTCTAGATAATGTCTATTTGAAATCAGAAAGCTCAAGTAAAAGGGGTCAAGTTGCGAAGCCTCTTAAACCCATATTCTTAAACCCCTATGATGGACTCCCTCCGGCTCAAAATATAGAGACTTATGCCCTTTTTTGGAGTGATTAAGGTTGAAGTGAGGAATGGGTCTGGTTGGTTGATAGGAGAAAGTAGGTGAAGAAATTAAATGGGGAAATGTTGTGATTGGTTGGGACGAGAAGGTAGGTGGAGAAGTAGTTGTTTTTTGAGACAAATTTGAATCCTAGAAGTAGCTATATTTTGAGATAGAGGGAGTATATAGGTTTATGTGAATACTAATCATAGCAAACACTGTTAGTGGCATGTAAATGCTCTGTAAGTGGACACTCATGATTCTATGGTCATATGGTGCAAGGGCTCCGGTTGTTAATCTCTGCTATATGTTGATTCTCATGCAACCTATAGGATGCTACAATTGTTCATATTTTGATTCTTTGTAGTTACATTGGATTGTATGCAGGCACCATGAGTAGATCTATTTCATGTTAGTCCTAAGATTACATGTTCTTGTAGGGATACCCATACATATTACTGGTTAGAGCATCTCCAAGAGACTAGGTATATGACTAGCCATCTTAAATTTTGCTTAGCGAAGCAAAAAAAGGCCCTCCAACAGACTAGCCATTTGGTTGGGCTAGCCATCTCACTAGCCAAATGGGTTGGCTGCCTAGCCAAACTAGCTACCCATCCTCCACCTACACTCACTTAATATTGGGGTTCACAAGAAACATGAACTATGGAGAGTGTGATTTGGCTAGGCAATTTTTTGGCTAGCTAGCCATAAGATCATTTGGTTAGGCTCTTGGAGATGCTCTTAGACTTGGATTAACTGATTCTTTGTCCAACTTTAGTGGTTGATCTTGTCTATGCTGCTCTGGGTGACAGGGCCTATCGAATCATGCCTTAGCTCATCCTCTAATCTGATTACCTGCTAGGCCCCTTAAATAACTATAGTGATGTGGATGTTGTACTTGTCAGAAACTACTATTCTGTCAGTTTTTTCTGCATAAAAATGCATTCCCTAACTGTAGAATGTATATTCGTATGAGTATTCATGATCTATTCAATCATTCATTAGATTTTGATAAGTACTTATGCATTTTTTGCTGTTGTCTTCAGGAGATGCCTCGCTATGATGATCGTTATGGAAACACACGCTTGTATGTTGGTAGACTGTCTTCCCGCACTCGGTCTCGCGACCTAGAATATCTTTTCGGCAGATATGGAAGGTAAGGACAGAACAATGGACCTGAAGAATTTATTTCTCTGGAGTACAATTTTTTTGCAGAAGTTTATGGATTTTTGCTGGTAAATTTATGATAAGCTGCTTTTTTTGTGTAAGTCTAAAGCACTAGTACTGTGCTACCTCTTGCTAAACAGTTGATATTCCAATAACTTGTTATGTTCAAATTTAACTGAACAAATTAAACAGTTTCCCATTAAAATTGTAACCTTTCCAAATTGTGGGTGCAAGTCTTCTGTTGTGCTGAGCATAGACTAGTAAGCACCGAATCCTTCCTACCCTTTCCCATTGGCCAGCTCATAGCAGGCATGGGGTTCAGTGGTACCATCTCTTTTCAGCTACTTTATGGACGAGTTCCTTCAAGCCATTCAGTGTGGCATTTTCTGTTATTTCCTTAAGTATGCTGTAGAAGTTTGACCCCCCAGGTCTTGTGTGTTTTGACTTGAATGATCTTGTTGAAGGTTTTTCGGGTTTTTACACAACCCGGGAGGTCTGTGGTGGTCTGGTGGAAGGGGTGCCCTTGGTGGAATTGGTGGCCATTCGTCCAAAGTTTGTCGAGGACTTTGGTGAAGGGCGCCCTTGGTGTAATGTTATTGACTGTTTTAGTGGAAGTTGCAAGTTGGTGATGCATTTGAGTACTTGAGTCATGATGGCTTACTGTTTGGCAACCATTGGTGCAGAATACGTGATGTGGAGTTGAAGCGCGACTACGCATTTATTGTATGTGAATTGTTGTTCCCTCATTTTTATTATCTAACTTCTCTCTCTCTCTCTCTCTCTCTCTAAGTGCTGTACCTTTTAGTTTATGAGGTGTATTTTGTACACATTTGAGTCCTATATTTTGTGGTGTCTCTTTTACCAAACAGGAGTTCAGTGATCCCCATGATGCTGATGACGCGCGGTACAACCTAGATGGCAGGGATGTTGATGGCAGCCGCATTCTTGTTGAGTTTGCTAAAGGGGTAAGCAGTTCTTTGGCTGCTTTTCTAATCACATCTTAATTATTTTATTTTCTTCTTCCATATGAAGCTGCTGCTGAATTGATTGTTTGTTTTTTTTTTGGTTGGCTCTGATGTTCTTTTCAACAAATGTGCATGCAGGTTCCACGTGGTCCTGGTGGTTCACGTGAATATATGGGGAGAGGACCTCCTCCTGGAACAGGTCGTTGTTTTAACTGTGGGATTGATGGTCACTGGGCAAGAGACTGCAAAGCTGGTGACTGGAAGAACAAATGTTACCGCTGTGGAGAAAGAGGTCACATAGAAAGGAACTGCCAAAACAGTCCAAGAAATCTCAGGTATTGATTGATAACGTTATTCAGATACACTGCAGCACCTACAGTTCTGAGGTATTGTATTTGAATGTTTTTACTTAAGGTTTGTCTAATACATTTTTTTTTCAGGCGCGAAAGAAGTTATTCGCTCTCCCCATCGCCACGCCGTGGACGTGGTCGCAGTCGGAGCTATAGCCGAAGCCGGAGCCGGAGTTACAGGTATGCTTCAAAAGCCACCTGTTCAAATTATTACTCTCCACGCTGTCTGTCCAAATAGCAGATATGTTACTGTTAACCTGGAATTTGTTGGCCTCACCCCTTGTTTTACGCTCTCTTGTTATAATCAGCCGATCTAGGTCCAGATCGCTATCTGGGTCTCCCAGGGGACGCAGAGATCGTGATGATAGGAGATCAAGGAGTCTTAGCTACAGCAGGAGTCCCAGGCGATCTGTCTCCCCAGCAGCAAATGAGAAGGAGCTCAGCCCCACCCCTGATGGTAGCAGGAGTCCACAGGACCGGGTGAGTCCACCACCCAAGGACAATGGTGAGCGCAATGGGTCACAGCATGGTGACAGCCCTCGGGGCAGGGAGAACAGCAGGAGCCCGTCTGATGGCTACCGTAGCCCTGTGGCTGCCAATGGGCGCAGCCCAAGTCCAAGGAACAATGGAAGACCTAGTCCAATGGACAACGATAGCCGAAGTCCGAGGGACAACGGCAGCCCAAGCCCTAGGGATGGAAATGGTGATGGTGGTAGCCGTGGCGGCTCACGCTCACCCAGAGCAAGCAAGTCCCCTGAAGCCTGAAATTTAATCGCAGTCTCTGGCGTCATGCTATGGTTGTAATGGTTATATTCCCGGTTTAAGACGAGATAAGTGTATTTGCTCTTTTCTCAAAACGACAGCGTATTTGTTTTTTTTTTTTTGCCCTCGGGGCTATGCTATGTTGCTATTGATGTGTAATGGATCGGTGAACTTCCTATTAGCCTACACTGTTTGTTTTTGCAGATTGGTATCTTCAGATTACAACTTTTGTTGCTATGCACGCTGAACGCCGTCGATGGCAGTTCTGTTTTATCTTTGAAGTGCTAAATGTTGCTACTGGTGTAGTGCTCAGAAGCTGCCTTGAAGTGTGTGCTGGCGGCTCAGGTGTACAGCGTACGTTGGAGGTGGTTTTTGTCGCACGAGTGGGTGTACAAATCGGTATGATAGGATAATATATGATACGTTTGACTTATACAAGTACTCCCTCCGTTCCAGAATATAAGAATCTAGGGCTGGATGAGACATATTCTAGTACAACGAATCTAGATAGGCTGTCCTTGTACTAGGATATGTTACATCCAGTCCTGTATTGTTATATTCTGGGACGGAGGGAGTAGTTCGCACTAAGATTCTGCGGAAGAGGTGGTTTTTGTCGCACGAGTGGGTGTACAAAT
This sequence comes from Oryza meyeriana var. granulata, assembly GCA_003991445.1. NCBI lineage: Eukaryota > Viridiplantae > Streptophyta > Magnoliopsida > Poales > Poaceae > Oryza > Oryza meyeriana. Next base: position 138,850 of record RYFJ01000402.1, on the reverse strand, counting down.
CGGTATGATAGGATAATATATGATACGTTTGACTTATACAAGTACTCTCTCCGTCCCAGAATATAAGAACTTAGGACTGGATAGGACATATCCTAGTACAACGAATCTAGGACTGGATAGGACATATCCTAGTACAACGAATCTAGACACACCTGTCTAGATTCGTTGTACTAGGATATATCCCATCCAGTCCTAAATTGTTATATTCTGGGACGGAGGGAGTAGTTCGTACTAAGATTCTGCGGAAATCATCCGAAGTGACCGGAGTGAAAGCTCTGGTTGTCTTACTCGAGAAGAACATTAGTAGACTATTAGGCCCTCTTCTTAAGTGCTTTTTTTTTTCTTAAATAAGCCGAACGAGAAACGTTATTAGCGTGTGATTAATTAAGTATTTACTATGAAAAAGTTGAAAAATGGATCTATTTGTTTTTTTAGAGATACTTTCATATAGAAAATTTTTACAAAAAACACACCGTTTATCGTTTTGAAAAGCGTGCGCGCGAGAAATGAGAAAAAAAACTGGATGGAGAAGTGGTGCCGAACACTGCCCTAGAGCTGAAAGAAGTGGAGTTGGTTAATGTGACTTTTATGAGTTTAGTTTCTTGGTTGTATAAACTATGTCTTGTGTTTTAATCTGCCATCTAGATGTTATATGTCTCTCGTAGTTGTCTATTGATGGATAAATATATTCTCTTTTGATGTAAAGCTGGTATCTCCAGCATAAACTCGATGTATTTTAGCTTTCTTATAAACGGGGCTTTAAGCTTTTTGTTTTAAAAAAGGTAGTACGCATTTTTGATAGCTCTATATATGATTTTTTTTCTACTTTTATAGATCGAATTTCAAATGTTATTTTCTATTTTTATAGATCGAATTTAAACTTGTATAATGAAATATCATATGTTGATATGTGTTATAAAAATTTTTGATGATTTTTTAATGGCATACATTAAACATGTGTATACCTACTCGAGTGGAAAATTGATTTCCCTACTATGTTTGCATCTCATGTTAGGTCGTGGCAACGCATGCGTGCAGCTTCTGGCCTGGTTTGTTCCATGTAGCTACACTTTCTCGTGTTTCTTTTGGCTTTTTACACGAAACGAGAGCCTGGTTATCTGATGGTGAGAAAAGCTTGGATTCAATGCTTAGCTTTACATCAGGCTGAGCCAGTTGCTGAATCTTGAGTACTGGCTCACCGTTAGATGTTGTCTATAAAGAGAGCACAGGTTATCAATTACTAGTACTATCTTTGGTTTTTAATGTTTGATGTTATTAATATTTAGACATATTTTTAACCATTTATCTTATTAAAAAATTATATAGTTATTATTTATTTTATTATAATTTGTTTTATCATTAAAGATACTTTAAACATGACTTATATTTTTTTATATTTATATAAATTTTTTAAATAAAATAAATAATCAAAAATATATAAAAAAATAACGACATCAAACATTAAAAATGAGAGAGAGTACTAACACGCTTCGCAGCTGGCACACAGCAATTGACAGGCAGCAGCATGCAAAGCCTATATAGACCGTGACCGTCCTGTAGCACGCAGTAACAAACTTTGTGCCGTGCGTTACGATCCAACTGCATTTGCTACCTATCTCACCAAAACATTGCCACTGCTTCGCTGTTGCAGTTAATATAATTAGCTCTCTTCGACTACTACTGACGTCCTACTGCTTGCTATCAACATGGAGCACATGCAAGAAGAAAAATCGCTTCATAAATTCCATCCAAGAAAAAAAAAAGTTGAGAGGCCAGCATGTTGGGCCGGACTCGGTCGGGACCCTACTCCGGTTCGAGTCCGACCGAGTCGGATCCGTACTCGGACTCGGCGACTCGTTCCCACTACAAGTTGCCACCCGGCCCGCACCGCGCTCTCGGCGATCGGAGAGACGTAAAAAAACTCGTACGTGGCAGCGTCTCAGTGAGCCGCGCGCGTGCAGTTGTAGAGTGCAACACATGGCGATCTCCGGCGACTGTGTCGTCGTCGACATCGAGGCCGGCGACGGCGAGGCGGCCTCCACGCCGGTGCCCTACGTGCTGACGTTCACGGACCTCTCCTACAGCGTCAGGAAGCGCGGCGGCGGGCTGTTCTGCCTCCCGGCGCGGCCGAGCAACCGCCTGGCGTCGGCGGACGCGCCGCCGGCGGGGTCGATCAAGGCGCTGCTTGATGGCATCTCCGGCGAGGCGCGCGACGGCGAACTGCTGGCCGTCATGGGCGCCAGCGGCTCCGGCAAGTCCACGCTGCTCGACGCGCTCGCGGGGCGCATCGCGCGGGACAGCCTCCGCGGCAGGGTGGAGCTCAACGGCGAGCCGCTCCATGGCCGCCGCCTCCGGGCCATCTCCGCGTACGTCATGCAGGACGACCTGCTGTACCCTATGCTCACCGTGCGGGAGACGCTGCTCTTCGCCGCCGAGTTCCGCCTCCCGCGCGCGCTCTCACCGGACAAGAAGCGCGCCCGCGTCGACGCGCTCATCGACCAGCTCGGCCTCGCCCGCGCCGCGGACACCATCATCGGCGATGAGGGCCACCGCGGCGTGTCCGGCGGGGAGCGCCGCCGCGTCTCCATCGGGACGGACATCATCCACGACCCGATCCTGCTGTTCCTCGACGAGCCCACCTCCGGGCTGGACTCGGCGAGCGCGTTCATGGTGGTGCAGGTGCTCCGCCGCATCGCGCAGAGCGGCAGCGTCGTCGTCATGACCATCCACCAGCCCAGCGCGCGCATCCTCAACATCCTCGACCGCCTCCTCTTCCTCTCCCGCGGCCGCACCGTCTACGCCGGCACGCCGTCGGGGCTCAAGCCCTTCTTCTCCGAGTTCGGCGCGCCCGTCCCGGACAACGAGAACCCCGCAGAGTTCGCGCTCGACACCATCCGCGAGCTCGAGCACCAGCTCGACGGCGCCGCCATGCTCGTGCAATTCAACTCCATGTGGCAAGAAGGCTCTCACGGCACTGTTCCGGCAGCCGGCAAGGACAGTAAGCTCATCTGCACAATGCCGCTCGAGCTCGCCATCGCAGAGAGCGTGTCGAGGGGGAAGCTGGTCGCCGGCAGCGGCTCGGGGACGGCGTCGTTGTCGTCGTCGATGCCGACGCACGCGAACACACTGTCCGTGGAGGTGTGGGTGCTGATGAAGCGGGCGTTCACGAACACGCGGCGCATGCCGGAGCTCTTCGTGATGCGGCTCGGCACGATCATGGTGACGGGGTTCATCTTCGCCACCATATTCTGGCGCCTCGACGACACGCCCAAGGGAGTCCAGGAGCGGCTGGGCTTCTTCGCCATGGCCATGTCCACCATGTTCTACGTCTGCGCCGACGCGCTGCCGGTGTTCGTGCAGGAGCGCCACATCTACCTCCGGGAGACGGCACACAACGCTTACCGCCGACTGTCCTACGTGCTCGCCAATGCCGTCGTCGCGTTCCCGCCGCTGGTGGTTCTTTCACTAGCGTTCGCGGTGACCACGTTCTTCGCCGTCGGCCTCGCCGGCGGTGGCGGATCCTTCGCGTTCTTCGTCCTGATCATTCTTGCCTCCTTCTGGGCGGGAAGCGGGTTCGTGACCTTCCTCTCGGCCGTGGTGCCGCACGTGATGCTCGGGTACACGGTGGTGGTCGCCATCCTCGCCTACTTCCTCCTCTTCTCCGGCTTCTTCATCAACCGCGACCGCATCCCGGACTACTGGATCTGGTTCCACTACGCGTCGCTGGTGAAGTATCCGTACCAGGCGGTGATGCAGAACGAGTTCCGCGACGCGACGCGGTGCTTCGCGCGCGGCGTCGACATGTTTGACGGCACGCCGATCGGTCGCTTGCCGGAGGTCATCAAGACAAGCGTGCTCAACGCCATCGGCAGAACGCTCAACACCGAGCTGACGACGGAGACCTGCGTGGTGACCGGCGCCGACGTGCTGGCGCAGCAGGCTGTCATGGACATCGGCAAGTGGGAGTGCCTGCTGGTCACGGTGGCGTTCGGGTTTTTGTTTCGTTTTCTTTTTTATATTGTCCTGCTCCTTGGGAGCAAAAACAAGAGAAAATAAGCATGTAGTCTCGCGTCTATGTAATATTTTTCTTATGTATATTCCTGTTTGAATTCCGTGTTACATTATTTAATCAGATCTGAGACGATTAGCAAAATATAATCAAGGAAATGTTCAATTGAAATGAAGCTCTACTGCTTCGACTCTCCGCTTCCCCAGAGCGGCGATCAGGGCAGCACTTCGAAGATTCCTTGAGCAGAGAAAGATGGCGTGAGCGAGAGAGTGTGATCTCATGAGTCTGGTGCGGGGCCATTGTGTGAGGACCGTTCGGAGGGCACCAAACATTCCACGACATATGTAACCGTTCAGGAAGTTTAGTTACGCGTAGAATAATAAAAAACAGAATTTTAATTAACTATACAAACCGACAAGGTTTTAACATAACCCAGACACAACACACACTCAACGGGCCTATGACCATACACATACAACCAAAAAAGATAACTCTCCACCATAGGAATAACCTGAACGTAGAGTCGACCTAGAATTCAAAGCCTTCGTCTTCGTCCCAGTCCTGCAGATTGACGGCTTTCTTGACTTCACCTGAAACTTCCTCCTGACCAGCTAGAGCCTAAAATATACAAGACTGAGTACACAAGAACTCCATAAGCCATACAGGGAAACATATACTAATGTAGGATATAACAAAGAAGGGAATTGGTTTAATTCTAAACTTTATCAGTAGTTCACAAACATCCTATTTTATAAACAAGTTTAATTTTAAAGGGTTTAACATTTCATGCCACTATCTCACAATTTAAACCATTATCTCAATTCTACTCATACCATTACTCTAGATTCACCTATAGACATATCTTTATTTACCGGGAGCATGGCATATTCGAATACCAAATGACTCTGCAGCGTCTGCTTAGCTTTACCCGCATGATACCCACAGCTAGCCAGGCTGAAGATAACAAAATATAATACTGCCCTAAGCTCATCTAGTTCTGCCTAGCAGGTTATAGGACAAGGCGTCTGTCGGCCTCAACTTGGCCTTCGCGAGGATATGCACCAACCCGACGACTCGTCCACCCACTATTGCACGACTAGGAGGAACACGTAGTCCTCAAAGATCGCAGAGGGCACCGCAGCACCTACACTCATATAATTAAACATTCTCACCTCACTCAGTAGCCATTACACACGATAAAGCCTGAAATATCAATTCACTGAAAAACTGCAGAAGTTCAATTCACTAGAGCAGTATACACTGGGTCTGAATACCTCGATCGTGCGGATGGACGCAAATTATATTACTTATACTAGCACAAAAAGATTATGTCCTTATAAACTTTAAATAAACCGATGCCTTTTCAAGTCATCACATAAAATGATATAGTTTTGATATAGTTTACATCATAGTTGACATATTCATAATAATCAAGATTTAAACTAGGGTCATCAACAGGTTAATAGGCTCAATTCAAGGTATGGCAATATACTTATAACTGCATAGAATTAAAAGTGATCACTATTTCAAAATACTTTTAGAAAATCAACATATACATCCTATTTAAGTACTTCAAGATAGTATTCTATCCAAAAATATGACCTAACTTCAGTTTAGATTCAATTATTGTTCAAAGGATTCATAACTTGCCTTTAGAATCGGTATAGTCATACCACTCGTCTCCTCCTATGACTACAAAGGTGTACGCGTCAGTTATGAACTCAGACTCCCTGATCGAATCTGCTGCAACGTGATCTATCGATACACAAATAAAAAATAAATAAACGAATAACTCAAAATAAAAGTCAAAAACTCAGAAAGTGCAAGAGATATCAAAACAAGAAATTATGAAAGAAATTTAGAATTTTTTTAGAGTCGCGACGAGCGACAAACCCTAGAATTAAAATTAGGGTTGCGTCAGCGGTTTCTTTAGGGTTGCATCAGCGGTTTCTCGGATCACGATAAAACTGGCGTGGATGGATTTTGAATAATTCAAGAGTCAGAAATAGGTCTTAGATTTTTGTTCTAAGGTCAAACGGTCACTGAACCGGTTGAAACAGGAATTAAAAGATTTTTCGGATTTATTTTCTAATGGAAAAAGGTGGTTGGTGGTTTCTCTTCGGTTTTCTCTGGTTAACAGGCGGCGGTGACGGTTCAGCGGGGCCGGCGGCGGGGGAGGCGGCAGTGCGGCGAGAGGAGGCAGGTTCCGGGCTCCTGGGGCCGTGGCGACTCCATTCCCGTAGCTGGCCGCGGCGGAGATACTGGCGGCAAGGCGGGCGGTGGCAAGCGGAGGCTGCCGGCGACGGCGGCTTCGGCATGCTGGCGGCGAGGCGCGGCGGCCGGGAAGCGTCAGGGCGGCAGGAGGGAGCTTCCAGTGGCGGCAGACAGGCGCGAGGAAGGCTGAGGCGGCGGGACGCCGTGCGGCCGGCGGCGGGCAGAACAGGACGGCGCGGCGCGGGCGGCGCCGGCGAAGCTCTGGCGGCGTTTTGGCCAGGGAAGGAGAGGGGAAAGAAGCGGCTTGATACGGAGAAGCCGTTGCTCACTTCAATTTTGGGAAATAGGCGACGACGACGACGAATTTTGGAGCTTTGTCAGAGGCGGTTGGATATTTGGGACGGCGACGACGACAATTAGCTAAGGCCGAGCTCGGGAGGATAGGTATCGTGCTCGGGATTGGCTTGCCGAAAGCTTTGCTGCCAGGACCGATGCAGGGAGCTTGACGCGTGGCCGGTGAGGCAGCAGCAAGCAGCTGCGTGCCACGGCCAGGAAGCAGCTACGATGCTTGGCCTTGAGACAAAGTGAAACAGAGAAAGAGAGAAAGGAAGTTGGGGGCGGTGGAGATGATGGCCGGTCTGGGCTGGGCCATCCTGAGCCAGAAAAGAAAAGAAAAAGAGAGATGAAAGGAAAAAAGCGGGTCGGGTCGAGGAAAAAGAAATAGGTCGGTAATGAGCGGAAGAGAAATGTCCCGATGGCTCGACGGCGAAACGGACTCGTCCGTTAGTTTGGAATGAATAGATGGATGGATGGATAAAAAGATTTGTACTTCCGAGAATAAACCAAAAAGGAAGACAAAAAGAAGGCGAACGATGAACGAAGAACAATATTTTTAAAATTGAATGAAACGGAAACTCGACGCGTGATTTTCAAAAATACACAAAAAATAAAACGGTTTTAAAATTTAGTGATTTTTAGGGCTGTTACACATTGTCGACGAGAAGACGGGCAATGGACCTCAACTTTTGGGAAGAAGATGAACCAGTGTCTGTTTATAGTGAGTTCTGCCTATCTATCTTTATCTTCTAGAGTTTATTGGTAGTGTCGGAGGTGTTAACCTCGACGGCGGGAAGTCGGGAGACCCCCCTTTGAGATTCGGCCAGGGGAGTAGCTCTCAGGCAGAGTCGACGTCAGACGGATCAACGCTCGGGCAGGAACTGAGGGGGCCCGAGCTGGGAGACAGAGGTCCGGACCGTCCGATTCCGGACCGGACTGTCCGAATTGTGACGAAGCAGAAAGGGTCCGGACCGTAGTATTCGCACGGGAGAGACAGGAGGCGTTTAGACAGGTTCGGGCCGCCGGAGCGTAATACCCTACTCCTGTGTGTTTTCGACTATCAGAGAGATGAATGTGGCCGGAATTTACAAGGAAGACCCCCGGGAGCTCGGAAGTTCACCGGGGACTTGAGGCTGAGAGTGAGCTTGTTGTCTATTGCTGGAGCTTGAGCCGCCCGCGTTCGTCTACGGCATGGATCCTCCTTTATAGAGCTTAGGGGAGTCCACAGTGCCGAGCTTGCATATGCGCAGAGGGAGAGAGAGAGAGGGAGATTCTGGAGAGTTCTCCCGTCCTCCCCTCCGCCTGCGATGCCCATGCCGGAGTTGGAGGAATGTCCCGTCGCCCCCGTCCGTCTGCAAAGCCTGTGCCGGAGTCGGTGGAGCGTCTGGTCGCTCACCTCCCCGCCTGCTGTGCCCACGCCGGAGCAGGTATGCAGCGGGCGGTAGAGTGGTGAGGATGTGATGGGGCGTCTGGTCGTCTAGTCGACGGAGCGGGGAGACGTGACGGCGCACGCCTCAAGTCAAAAGGCTCTGACTGTACAGCGATTGCACAGTGAAAGAAGTCACTGTAGTCAAAAAGGTCTCTGACAGCGCAGCAGGCAGGCCCACGGAAGCCAGGCGTGTCACACCCCGTCGCATCGTCAGCGGTTGGAGAGCCGATGCACTAGAGAGGCGAGGCCCGGGCTCGGGAGGCGGCACCCGGGACCGGGCGACGGGTCCCGGGCACGGGAAGCGGCTTTCCAGAACCAGAGCCGAGGCCCCGGGTACCGGGGGCGTCGCCGGGGACTGGGGATGTCCTCGGGGCCCCGCGCCACTTGACTAGAGAAAGGCCGTAGCCGCCTGTTGCCGGTGCAGAATATAGGCCCCGGGGAGCTGACGTGGCAGAGGATCCACGCGTCCCCGCGACTGTGGGGACCCCCAGTCCCGTTTCGCCGACAGTGGCCCCTGGCCCTGTTGCTCGGCCGGAGTCCACTTCGGGCAGGAACGGGGCCACGTCTTTAGAGAGACGAGGGGACGCGGGGTGCTCCTGGTTTGTCATGAGCTGGTAGAGCTTGGTTCGCCGTTTAACAGATATGGGCCGGGACCCGGAGGCCCCGGCCATAATGCGGCGGATATGTGCCCGGGATCTTGGGACCCGGGTTGGAAGTTTGGAGTGGAGTGTTGAGGAAGCCTGGCGGCAGCGGAGAGGCGCGTCGTTCGATCGGAGAGCGCTACCGAGCCTGCCGCCGACATGGCCTCTGCGCCTGGTCCGAGATGGAGGCGCTGGAGAAGGAAACATCCTCCCGAGAGGAAAGCGTTTGGGCCCAAGTGCTAACGCCAAAATTTGGTGAGGACCTGTATCAGATTCGGTCAAGAGGACGGTGGCAGTCGGATGATGGAAATTGATCCAAGAAGCAGACCGAGTCTGAGAAGGAGCCGTGAAGACCGCGTGTGGCAGTTAATTACTATAGTTATTAGGAAAAGGTTTATCTCTTTTAGGAAACCTGACCTCGTGTACGGTCAGGCCTCGTTAGCGTTTTCTGTTATATATAGGAAATCATATACCGTGTCCTATAAGGACTCATGTAACTCGGGGTATATATACGTATGCCCGGGGACCTTGTAATCTATCACAACGATCAATACAAATTCGGCGCATCGCCACCCCTTCGACGGGATCCTGCTTCTCGAGCCGGGCTGCATCGGTTAGGTCCGAACTCCTGCGAGAGGGTAAGTCTCGTCACACCGACTACCAATCGGCTAGGACTTCCTCGGTTAGGTCCGATATTCTAGTCGGTTTATGGTAGTCGGCTTACCACGATATATTTACTTTATCTATGGCTGCATCAGTTCAGTTTGATCTCATAGATTGATTAGGTATATCACATCACGTGTGCACAGACTGTATCGACTTACTGGGAGCGATTTATCATCAGTTCGTGCTGCATCGGTTAGGTCCGACCTACTGAACTGCTAGTGATAAGTCGATCCTGCTGGGCCGATGCGTTGTGTGCAGGCGTTTTATCGGAATGCATAGCCGGTAAGTTATTTTCATCACGATCGCATTATATCTATCGGCTCATTGAGGCATTGTTATCATTGTCGATCTGTGCTGCAACGGTTAGGTCCGATCTACTAGATTGACGATAATAGCTTTACTCTTAATAAGCCGATGGTGTTGTGCGATGGTATTATCGGAGAGCTTAGCCGATAAGTTACCTATTAAAGCCGACTACATTTATTCATTTGTTTTATCCTGTACTCGCTTTGTTAAGCAATCGGCTAGTTTATCAATTATTTATCATTTACGTTATTGCATATTTTATTATATGTTCTTGCCTGTGTTATTGTCACAATCGGCTAAGGGATAGCCGATGGGTTTATTATGCCGATCCAAGCACAAGTACAAGCAGGTCTCGGGCACGACCCCAGGTAAGGACCCGGGCATGAGCCCGGGTAAGGATCAGTGTATGGGCCCGGACAGCGGACGAAGATCTTGGGAGCCGATATGAGCAAGGGCCCGGGTGCAGGCACACCTTCATAACAACACCAGTAACACTAGATCATGATCAGCTAGGATCTATTTGATTTATTTATGCATTATACTTGCTTATTTTATCTAGCTTATAGCCGGTTTTCGAATATCCCTTCGATGATCGGCTAGCATGATATTTATTTATTATTACATTATTGCTCTTGCCGTCATCGGTTTTAAGCCGATGTATAAGTGCTACAGTGCGCATCGGCCATCGGCTGACGAAAACGAGTCTAGATCGGCTTCCAGCCGATTGGCTCACTGATCTAACATTTTCCTCCTTGTCAATTACAGGGTCAAATTGACTGGCACGCCTACGAACCTCAAACTTTAGGACCTGCACTGGAGTGAAGCAAATCTCCCAGGCCTTCGCGTGTCACCCAGACGCCGAACCGGGACCCGGCGATTTCCGGCGTCAACACGCTTTTGGCACGCCCAGTGGGACCAACGAAGTTTCAACCCAAAGTCTTGATACAAAAAGGAAAAGTTCAATAATCAGATCTGCAACATGACCGGGAAAGAAATCAAGACAGACGGCATAATTCCGGTCAGCATGGAGGATTTGACCAAAGAGCAAAAGCAGCAGGTTGAGCTGATGAGGACATCAACACCATCGATACATCCTCACCTACATCTACACCTACACAAGGTCCTATGACTCGCGCCCGTGCACGTCAATTAAATCATCAAGTAAGTTCACTCTTAAGTTCATGTTCAGTTTCTTTAGACCATGGAAACCCGTGTACTCTTGTGGTGCTTAGAAACCAAGGAGAACAAGGAGAATACCATCCAGGAGAGGGAGTCGCTCCGATTGGATTCGGACTGCAGGACAGCACCAACTTCTAATGGCCGCCACGACTTCGTACGGGCTCCGTTTTGGACGTTCAAGTACTTCATGGAAAGCTTATAAAGTCTAGTTTCCAATGGATCTGGCCTCACGTCCCTATCTTATCAGAATCGTCCAGAAACGTCGAAATACTACCGAGACCTTTTCTGTCTACGGTGCTGCGCCACCTTATTTTGGCCCGTGGGCTGTGTTTCAAGTTGAGCCCATTAGGGGCGCGTCCTAGGGTTGGAGAACGACCCCAACACACTCTTGGTCGTCCTCCCATCTATTTATATGTCTCTAGAGCCGCCACAGCAGATTGGGTTTTGATAGATTGAAGTTTTAGCCACTGCTACTTCGCTTGAAGCGCGCGTGTCGACTAGATCGCCCGTCTTCTTGTTATTGGAACCCCACCTCTTGTTTTTTCAGATTGAAACTTCATATTTGATTTAGCAATTCAGTGCTTGTTCACCTCGTTCTTGCTTGTTCTACGATTGCTTGCAGGAATAAGGTTGATCTGCACCGGCAAGATCAACAACCCTTGGAGAGGTGTATCGATCGCTAAGGCGCAACAACACAACGTCTCGTACGGTTGTAGTCGGGTCGTCAACGTTTCTCCCAAATCGTAGTTACCTTCAACTCACCAAAAGATCGGGCCACCCCTACTCCTATCATGAGCAGAACATGGCCAATTTCCAGAAGCTTTGCTTGGAGTCTTTCAGCATGACAAGGCAAGGGCCGATTCAGAAGACGCAGTTTCCAAAACCAGTCCTGGTCGGTGAATCGAGCCGTACACAACCCGAGAGCCCACCAATCAAGCCTTTACAGGAGATGGTCAATGAGGCTGTTCACCATGCGCTCATCAATCAGTCGGGAGTCTTGGTAAACACACTGCATAATCTCATCAAGAAGACTGTTGATGGATCAATTGCCCAGGAACCAACTCGGGGTCCTGTTTTTCTCCCGCCAAAGGTGGAACCAACTCAGATTGCTTACAACATCAACAGAGATATACCAGAGCACATGTTTGCACAGAACCAGGCTGGGGGGCAACAAGATGTTCCTGCTGGGTACCATCGGACTGCCTACTATGGAGGATATCAGCAGAACTGTCCGGGAGGAGGAGCCGAGCCAGGTACCTACCAGAGGGAGTATCAGAGACAGAATCGGCAACCAACCCCGCCGATGCAGTATCAGCAGTATCAACAAGAGAATGCAAGAGAGGAAGATTTATCGGCACGGGTTGAGGAGATAGTAAGGGAGCAGTTCGGGATCAAGCCCAAGGAACAAGCGTTCATGTATCGGCACCCATATCCTGAGTGGTTTGACAGGGTTCCGTTACCACACCGATACAGGGTCCCGGATTTCTCTAAGTTTTCAGGGCAGGACAACACGTCTACAGTAGAACATGTCAGTCGATTCCTGGCGCAGTGCGGGGAGGCATCGGCTGAAGAGGCCCTGAGGGTTAGGTTTTTTCCCCTATCACTATCTGGATCGGCTTTTACATGGTTCTCCTCGTTACCACCGAATTCTGTTCGGGGGTGGGCCGATCTGGAAAAACAGTTTCACAAATATTTCTTCGCTGGGATTCACGAGCTGAGACTGTCAGATTTGTCATCGGTTAAGCAACGACCAGATGAAACAGTATCGGAATACATTCAGCGATTTCGGGATATCAGAAGCCGGTGTTATAGTTTAAACCTGAGCGATGGGCATCTGGCCGATCTAGCTTTTCAGGGACTCTTGGCGCCAATCAGAGAAAGGTTTTCGTCTCAGGAGTTCGAATCTTTGTCGCACCTGGTACAGAAGGTATCGGCTCATGAAAGCCGATTTCAAGAGGCGAAAAAAGACAAATACCAGAGGAGAGTTGCTCAGGTTCAGATTTATTCAACGGACTCAGATGATGAGGAATTCGACGCTGAGGTTGGATTGGCGGAGTGGGCCAGGAACAAGAAGTCAGTATCATGCCCATGGGTCAAAGATATCGGCAAAGAGGAACGATATGATTTCGATGTAAGCAAAGCCGATAAGATCTTTGATTTGTTGTTACAGGAGAAGCAAATACAATTGCCGCCAAACCACGTGATTCCATCAGCCGAAGAACTTAAGAAGAAGTATTGCAAGTGGCACAACGCGATATCGCACCATACTAACGAGTGTAAGGTTTTTCGGCAACAAATTCAGCTGGCTGTTGAGCAAGGACGAATCAAGTTTGAAGATAAAAAGCCAATGAAGATAGATGGGCACCCGTTCCCCGTAAACATGGTCTATGCGGGGTCATCGTCCAGGACTCAAGCCGATGAAGGAAGACGTCAGAGTAAATCGAGGATTACTTCATCGGGTATGATAGAGAAGTACTCAAGGTACGATGAACAGGGGGATGGACCGGAACAATATAATCCGTATTGGGACTGCCCGTTTTTTCGTTTCTGCTGGGATCAAGGAATGAGACTGCCATCAGCTGAAAATTGCCCCGAGTGCAGCACTACAGGAAATCGGCATGATCGCCAGCAGGAGTGTTCGCGGGGTCGGTCGCCTGGGAAAAGAACATCAGTTCATAGCCGATTGGGGCCGATCCATGAAGAGTTCTTTGAAGAAGATGAAGAGGAAGCGCATGGGAAACAAGTCCAGAATCCTCAGTGGTGTCCTAGCGGCATATTCACGAAGAATCAGAAGAGAAGGGCACAACGGCTACGACACCGAGAACAGCAAAAGGAGCAATGCCAGGGTCAAGAGGAGGCTGGTCATCGTCCTAAAAGAACCAAGCAAGTTTGGCAAGTAAAGAGGAGGGATGATGAGGACGCATCGGCCCCAGTAAACATGGTGTTCTTTCTGCCGTGGGAATATAAGGCGTTTCCATCGGATGAAGAAGGCGATGAGATTTTCGCTCAACTGACACTACAATCTGATCAGGCCATATTTGATAAACCGGAGGAATCAGAGCATCGGCATCTAAAACCGTTATACATCAAGGGCTACGTAAATGGGAAGCCGATGACAAAGATGTTGGTTGATGGGGGAGCGGCTGTTAACCTCATGCCTCATGCTACGTTCCGGAAATTGGGGAAGACTACCGAAGACCTGATCAAGACAAATATGGTGCTAAAGGACTTCGGTGGGAATTCATCTGAAGCGAAAGGCGTATTGAACGTGGAGTTGACAGTGGGGAATAAAACATTACCCACCACGTTTTTCGTCATCGACGGAAAGGGGTCATACAGTTTACTTCTCGGCAGGGACTGGATTCATGCGAACTGTTGCGTGCCTTCGACAATGCATCAATGTCTAATACAGTGGCAGGGAGATCAAGTCGAGATGGTTCTAGCAGATCGGTCGACCAACATCGCGATGACCGATCTACCAGTCTGGGAAGCCGACGGTGTTGACTGCCTATCCGGAAAAGCATAGGAAGGAGATTACCTCGAGGTCACTAGCCAGGGGATACAGCCGATACAGCAAGTCGGCTCTGAATTGTTACTCTGATGGGCTCCATTGAAGACTTCGAGGGGAAATTGGGGCAAGGATTTACGTCGGCTGATGATTTGGAAGAGGTTGATATAGGACCAGGAGATAAGCCAAGGCCGACGTACATAAGCAAAAAATTAGGTTCTGAGCTACGAGAGGAATTGATAAAATTGTTGAAAGAATATCGGGATTGTTTTGCATGGGAATACCATGAGATGCCAGGATTGAGCCGATCAATTGTTGAACATCGGTTGCCTATTAAACCAGGATATCGGCCATTTAAGCAGGCTCCAAGGAGATTCAAGGCAGAGTTATATGAGCCGATCAAGGCGGAGATCACAAGGTTGTACGATGCCAAGTTTATAAGGCCATGCCGATATGCTGAGTGGGTTTCTAATATCGTCCCGGTGGAGAAGAAAAATGGGAAGTTGAAGATATGTATTGATTTCCGGGATCTAAATAAAGCTACCCCCAAAGATCAGTACCCGATGCCGATAGCGGATTTATTGGTGGATGCAGCGTCAGGCCACAAGATTATCAGCTTCATGGACGGCAATGCAGGATACAATCAGATTTTCATGGCCGAAGAGGATATACACAAGACTGCGGTCCGATGTCCTGGAGCTATCGGTTTGTATGAGTGGGTAGTAATGACTTTTGGATTGAAAAGTGCCGGTGCAACTTATCAAAGAGCGATGAATTATATATTTCATGATCTCATCGGTTTGTTGGTGGAAATTTACATTGATGATGTGGTGGTTAAGTCTAAAAGTGAGGAAAGCCATGTAGCCGATTTACGAAGAGTGCTGGAGAGGACCAAGAAATACGGATTAAGAATGAATCCCAATAAGTGTGCTTTTGGTGTATCGGCTGGGCAATTTTTGGGTTTTATGGTTCATGAGCGAGGGATTGAAGTTAGTCAGCGAAGTATCAGAGCCATTAAGACTACAGAGCCACCAAGCGATAAGACAGAGTTGCAATCGTTGATCGGTAAGATTAATTTTGTGAGAAGATTCATATCAAATTTATCAGGAAGAATTGAGTCTTTCACGCCGTTATTGAAGTTGAAGGCCGATCAAGAATTTGTGTGGGGGGCAGCGCAGCAGAAGGCGTTTGACGAGATCAAGAATTATCTTAGTTCCCCGCCTGTTTTGATTCCGCCGCAGGAAGGAGTGCCGTTCAGATTATACTTGTCGGCCGATGAGAGGTCCATCGGTTCTGTTTTGATCCAAGAATTTGAAGGCAAAGAGCGAGTTGTGTTCTATCTAAGTAGGAGACTTTTGGACGCTGAGACGAGATATCCAACGGTGGAGAAGTTATGCTTATGTTTATATTTCTCGTGTACAAAGTTGAGGCATTACATCCTATCGGCTGAATGTACAGTAGTTTGCCAGGCCGATGTGGTCAAATATATGTTGTCGGCTCCAGTCTTGAAAGGGCGAGTTGGCAAGTGGGTTTTTGCCTTAACAGAGTTTGACTTGAGGTACGAATCGGCTAAAGCAATCAAAGGACAAGCAGTGGCCGATTTTATTGTCCAGCACAGGGGGTCTCACGAGGATTATGTGGAGCCGATCCCATGGGTCTTATTTTTTGATGGATCGGTTTGCAGGCATGGATCTGGTATCGGTTTGGTTATTGTATCGCCTCGGGGGGCAAGTTTTGAATTTGCTTTTACAATTAAGCCTTATCGGACTAACAATCAGGCGGAGTACGAGGCGGTGCTGAAAGGACTTCAACTATTGAAGGAGATCGGGGCCGATATTATAGAGATTATTGGTGATTCTTTGTTGGTAATCAAACAGTTATCTGGAGAATATGAGTGCAGGGATGATGTTTTGAGGTCATATCATGAAGAATGCGTGGATTTGTTGAAGGATTTCAAGATGGTGTCAATGAATCATATTCCCAGGGAGCAGAATTTGGAAGCCAATGATCTTGCACAGATTGCTTCAGGATATCGGCTGAATAGGCAGGTTGAGGTGGAGATAGCCGATATTGATGTCCAGAACAAGGCCGATGACTGGAGACAGGAGATAATTGATTACTTACGAAATCCGTCGCAGTCTGTTTCCAGGAAGATTCGGTATAAAGCTACTAAGTATGTGCTACTTGATGAGGAGTTGTATTATCGGACGTTTGAGGGAGTTCTGCTTAGATGCCTGGATTTGGAGGAAGCCAAAGTGGTTATGTGTGAAGTACATGAAGGCATCTGTGGGACTCATCAATCGGCTCATAAGATGAAGTGGTTGTTAAGAAGAGTAGGGTATTTTTGGCCGACAATGCTGGAAGATTGCTTTAAGTATTATAAAGGATGTCAAGATTGTCAGAAGTTTGGAAATATACAGCGGGCACCGGCATCGGCTATGAATCCTATTATCAAACCGTGGCCATTCAGAGGATGGGGAATTGATATGATCGGCCAGATTTTTCCTCCATCAAGTAAGGGACATAAGTTTATATTGGCAGCAACAGATTATTTCACCAAGTGGGTAGAGACGATTCCTTTGAAGAAGGTCACGTCCAAAGAAGCGATCGAATTTATCAAGGAGCATATCATTTATCGGTTTGGGATTCCTCAGACGATAACTTCTGATCAGGGGTCTATTTTTGTTTCTGATGAGTTTCAACAGTTTGCTGCCAGTATGGGAATCAAGCTATTAAATTCATCGCCTTATTATGCTCAAGCCAATGGGCAAGCAGAAGCTTCCAACAAGAGTTTGATCAAGTTAATTAAGCGGAAAATTGATGAGCAGCCACGGCGATGGCATTCTACATTAGCTGATTCGCTATGGGCCTATCGGATGGCATGCCACGGGTCTACTCGGGTACCGCCATATCAGTTGGTATATGGACATGAGGCGGTTTTGCCATGGGAAACTAACATCGGCTCTAGAAGACTTTCTTTGCAGAATCAATTGACGGCCGATGATTATTATAACTTGATGGCAGATGAACTTGAAGATTTAGCTCAGAATCGGTTAAGAGCGCTGGAAAGAATCAAGGAGAATAAGGCTAGGGCAGCTCGGCATTACAACAAAAAGGTGGTGAATAAGTCGTTTGCCGAGGGAGATCTTGTGTGGAAGTTGATTTTGCCGATCGGGACCAGAGATAATAAGTTCGGAAAATGGTCACCTAATTGGGAAGGGCCTTATCGGATTAATCGTTGTGTGCCTGGTAACGCATATATATTAGAAGATCTTGACGGGACGGAGTTTGCTAAGGCACTTAATGGGAAATATCTCAAGAAATACTACCCTAGCGTTTGGATCAACTCTTAAATCGGTTAAGTACAGCCGATTTCTAAGCAATTCGGAAAGCCGATGTTTTTATACGTCGCCTAAAGACAGCCGATATCAATTGATATCGCCTTTAGATCAAAACAAGCGAAAAAATTATCAAGATTGAGAGAGATAAGTGGCAGAGCTGATCTGGTTACATGATAGCAGAAGGGTGATCGGCATGTTCCGGAAAATCATCAGTTATAAGGGTTTACGGCTTACAAAAATTTTCGGATAGTTTCGATGGCGCGCAGACGGATTTGATCAATTTCATTGATGGCCCGGATATCGTCTTCATCAGAGCCTGGAATGACTTTCAAGCTTTTGCGCCGATGGATGACTTGGCGCACTGCTGCTGTGACTTTGGCTTCTTGATCTTGAATGGCTTGCGGCAGGCCGATGAGCTGGGATTCTGTGTCTTCAAGATCCTTGCGGACTTTTTCAAGTTCTCCCAGCAAATCGGCTTCCTTTTTCTTCAGTTGATTTAGTTTGGATTGGAGTTCTTGGGGGACGGCTGCCATGTCATCAAGTTTCTTCTTGTCTATCTGGGCTGATAGCCGATCGGTTTGAATGTCTTGGGTTATCTTCTGTTGGCCAGCACGATCGGCTATACGCTGTCTGAGCTTGATAAGTTTAAACCTATGGGACTCCAGGTATGCTGCGGGGGTCAATGCATCAACAAGCTCTTCGGGCAGGTGGTGTTCGATGTCTGCAAATCTTGCTCGGATTGGCCCACAGTCTTCTACCAGTGCATCGATTGGATTTTCCAGCCGACTGATGATGCTTGTTAAGTACTCGCGCACATCGGCTGAGAAGGACGGTTTGGAGGCTGCACTGGTGGCTGTAGCTTCTTCTACCTCCAGATATTGACCGATGTCGAAGGAGAACAAGTCGGCCAAGGACTGCAAAATTGGTATCGGAAAGGTGATCAATAAGAGATTAGAAGCAAAGTACGAGCATGACAAAGGTTACCTGAGGAAGGACGTCGGCAGATCGGGTAACATCGGCTTCGGTAGGATGAGTAGGTTGTTCTTCAGAGGGGCCGATGTCAACCGATGGAATAGAAGCAGTCTCGTTGATGGCTGGAGGACTTGGTGCTGAAAGAGGGGGAGCTGGAGAAGCTATCGGCTCGGTGCTTGGAAGGATGTCAGAAGAATGTTGGGGTTCTGGAGCCAATGTCTCAAGCTGAAAATGAAACTGGTAAGATAAATGAGAAATCGAGGATTAATGTCCAATTTGGCGCGTACCTGAGGGGAAGAAGGAGCCGGTGTGGTCTGGGGAGAAGATGGCGTTGTGGTAGCAGCATCGACATCGGTCTTCTGCTTCTTCAAAGAGGGGCGGTGTGCTAACTTCTTCCGCTTTTGTCCCATCGGCCGAGGCGTCTTGAGAAGAGCCGATGGAGATGGAGCGTCGTGCCCTAAGTTCGGAGCGGCCGATGAGGGTTGGTACAGAATCGGCCGACCGCTGTTGCTTGTTGATGAGGGCTCGACGCTGGCGGCCTGCAAAGTAAGGGTAAGAGACGATTGAGGATGATATTTGAAGCTTGCAAGAGTTACCTCGTTGTCAGATTCAACATAGTCGGCGTCTAGGCGGGAGCAATAACAAGTGGGCGCTAAGCAGAACAGATGTTTCTTCCATTCCGACCACCATCGGACAAAAGGCTTGGTGTTGGCAGTGCAGATGTACACCTCGGTGGCAGCGCCTAGCAGGAGGGAGTCTGTCAAAGACCGCAGCCGATCATATTCCAGGGCGCTGCTGACCGTGCCCCGAGCCTGGAGTTTGTCGGTGAAGAACAGGCCGATCGGAAGCTGGCCAAGGCCGAGTTGACGGGAGCTGGTTGATGGGTGGTAGAACTCATACGATGGTTGAGTTTGGCCTAGAGAAAAGCCGGTTGGCAGCAGGCAAGGACTGATGGCCGATAGGAATATGGCTTTAGACTGATCATCGTTCAGAGCTTTGAGTGGATCAAAGTTGGAAGGCATCTCGAATGATGATGCGTCATTGTAAGCAAACCAAAGAGTAGCATCCCTGGTAAAGCCATAATAAAACCCCTTGAACCACTGACTAACTTCAGCAGGGGATATCTTGCCGCCAGAAAGGGCCGATGCAGCCTCACCCATAGAGATGCATCGGCGGTAGATGGGGTCTTGATCTTCTGGGTAATCAGCTGGGAAGGATTGCTTGAGGAGGGAAGTTTCTAGGATGGCCTTGGAGGTGTAAACATTAAGCCAGAGCTGTACGAACCACCAAGGACCCCCAATGTGGCCGACGGGCTGGCCGGCCGATAGCTTAGTTGCCACCTGATGAAGCAGCTGGTAGGTGGCGCCAAGGAGATAGTGCCCTAACGAAATTTGTTTCCTATCGGCCAAGCACTCTGCCAGGCATTGCATATTGGTCGTCGGGCCGAGGGTTGCGCCACCAAAGACGAACCGTTCCAACCACAAGTTCAGAAAAGCGACATGCTCCCGATCATCAACCGGACCAGTTCCTTTGTTGTGAAGAGATATATACCTGGACCAGTCGCTGATGTTTTTTGTTTGAAGCCGGTGGGCAGGCTTGAACCGGAGTTTGAAGGGGTTGATGTAGCTTGTAGTATCCAGGCAGGTGAGCATGGTCACATCCAGCAGAGTAGGGGTCATCGGCCCATGACCAAACAGAAAGGCATTGAGAGCATCAGACCAGAAGTATGAGGCCGATGCGAGCAGAGATTCATTCCTTTCCATATCGGCCAAGGAGAGGTTGATGCAGTGGCCGATGTGAGATTCTTCCCAATAGATCCTCTTTGCAGCCGATACTCTGATGTACCAGTCTCTCCATCCGGGCAATCTGCTCGGCCATGACCTGAAGCTGTTGGTCCAGTCACTGACCAACATAGCCGAGTTCTTGAAGGGAGTGCGTTGGGTTTCGGCAATGATGAAATCGGTGGGATCTTCGCTGCCCATGGGGCCATGATAGAAGAAGCCGGGATAATCGGCGGACGGAATCAAGATCTGGGCTCTAAGATGCTACAGTAAGCAAGAACACGATGAGGAACAGATAAAAAAAATGGAGCAGATCGAGTTCGTATAGATTGCAGATTGAGGAAAATAACCGGGTGAAGAGATTACCTCAGGAACTGCAGATGCTGATGCCATTGTGGGAGTAAGAAACGATGCAGAGATCAACGGCCGGAGAAGAAGGTTGCGATGATTCGTCTGGGTTCGCTAGAGCTTGGTGAAGATGTGGGAGGTGAAGCAGTGGTGCTCTGGTGATGTGAAAGCATAAAAAAGGCAAGGAGACGAAGCGTTTTTATAGGGGTATGATGACCGAGCGGGAATCGAGGCCGTTGGCACTGTTTCAAACATTTATGGCAAATGGGCTATCTTGGGCCACCTCGGTATGGGAGAAATCTAGAGGCCCAAAGTTGGAAGAATTTCGAAATCCTACAGGAAAACTCCGAAATTGGGGGGCATGTGTTAACGCCAAAATTTGGTGAGGACCTGTATCAGATTCGGTCAAGAGGACGGTGGCAGTCGGATGATGGAAATTGATCCAAGAAGCAGACCGAGTCTGAGAAGGAGCCGTGAAGACCGCGTGTGGCAGTTAATTACTATAGTTATTAGGAAAAGGTTTATCTCTTTTAGGAAACCTGACCTCGTGTACGGTCAGGCCTCGTTAGCGTTTTCTGTTATATATAGGAAATCATATACCGTGTCCTATAAGGACTCATGTAACTCGGGGTATATATACGTATGCCCGGGGACCTTGTAATCTATCACAACGATCAATACAAATTCGGCGCATCGCCACCCCTTCGACGGGATCCTGCTTCTCGAGCCGGGCTGCATCGGTTAGGTCCGAACTCCTGCGAGAGGGTAAGTCTCGTCACACCGACTACCAATCGGCTAGGACTTCCTCGGTTAGGTCCGATATTCTAGTCGGTTTATGGTAGTCGGCTTACCACGATATATTTACTTTATCTATGGCTGCATCAGTTCAGTTTGATCTCATAGATTGATTAGGTATATCACATCACGTGTGCACAGACTGTATCGACTTACTGGGAGCGATTTATCATCAGTTCGTGCTGCATCGGTTAGGTCCGACCTACTGAACTGCTAGTGATAAGTCGATCCTGCTGGGCCGATGCGTTGTGTGCAGGCGTTTTATCGGAATGCATAGCCGGTAAGTTATTTTCATCACGATCGCATTATATCTATCGGCTCATTGAGGCATTGTTATCATTGTCGATCTGTGCTGCAACGGTTAGGTCCGATCTACTAGATTGACGATAATAGCTTTACTCTTAATAAGCCGATGGTGTTGTGCGATGGTATTATCGGAGAGCTTAGCCGATAAGTTACCTATTAAAGCCGACTACATTTATTCATTTGTTTTATCCTGTACTCGCTTTGTTAAGCAATCGGCTAGTTTATCAATTATTTATCATTTACGTTATTGCATATTTTATTATATGTTCTTGCCTGTGTTATTGTCACAATCGGCTAAGGGATAGCCGATGGGTTTATTATGCCGATCCAAGCACAAGTACAAGCAGGTCCCGGGCACGACCCCAGGTAAGGACCCGGGCATGAGCCCGGGTAAGGATCAGTGTATGGGCCCGGACAGCGGACGAAGATCTTGGGAGCCGATATGAGCAAGGGCCCGGGTGCAGGCACACCTTCATAACAACACCAGTAACACTAGATCATGATCAGCTAGGATCTATTTGATTTATTTATGCATTATACTTGCTTATTTTATCTAGCTTATAGCCGGTTTTCGAATATCCCTTCGATGATCGGCTAGCATGATATTTGTTTATTATTACATTATTGCTCTTGCCGTCATCGGTTTTAAGCCGATGTATAAGTGCTACAGTGCGCATCGGCCATCGGCTGACGAAAACGAGTCTAGATCGGCTTCCAGCCGATTGGCTCACTGATCTAACATTTTCCTCCTTGTCAATTACAGGGTCAAATTGACTGGCACGCCTACGAACCTCAAACTTTAGGACCTGCACTGGAGTGAAGCAAATCTCCCAGGCCTTCGCGTGTCACCCAGACGCCGAACCGGGACCCGGCGATTTCCGGCGTCAACACGCTTTTGGCACGCCCAGTGGGACCAACGAAGTTTCAACCCAAAGTCTTGATACAAAAAGGAAAAGTTCAATAATCAGATCTGCAACATGACCGGGAAAGAAATCAAGACAGACGGCATAATTCCGGTCAGCATGGAGGATTTGACCAAAGAGCAAAAGCAGCAGGTTGAGCAGAACATGGCCAATTTCCAGAAGCTTTGCTTGGAGTCTTTCAGCATGACAAGGCAAGGGCCGATTCAGAAGACGCAGTTTCCAAAACGCAGTCTCCCCGGGCGCCCAGCTTGGTGTGGTATGAACCGTCCCCAGAACTGCCAGGGAAAGGTCTACTCTACACATAGGGAATTGTGAGAGCGTCCGGCTCGTTCCCTTGTCCATCCCATGTTACGAACCCAACACATGGGAAACGACAAAAGGAATGAACCGAGAAGGATATTAAAAACTTTGCGTATGTAAAGTGTATATACATGGGGCCCCGGCCAGCACTGAGTTTCCGGAGAAGTTCGGCGCTGGCCCGGGTTCACCGTAACTTACAGGTCGTTTATACAGATAGGTTTGTGAAAATACTTGATGCGCCTAGGGATGGAGCTCGGACTCGCTTTCCTCGCGAGCCCGAGACCGGCATGTGCTCGGGCCCGGGGGCCCCGACTATCATGCGGAGGATGTGTCCGGGACCCGGGGGCCACGGACTGGAATACGTTTTTGATGTAAGCCGGGTTCCGGAGGCCCGGGCTTGAAATATGGAATGTGAGACGGCCTTCCGGATGCATTCTCGCCGGGGCGGTGCTGTCCGGGCTCCGCGCCCTAATCCGGGTGTCGCGTTCCTAGGCTTGCACTCGCCTTGGCGAGGCCGCCCTGGTTCGGCTCCTCGGTGTCGGGCCCGGGGCACGGATTCGGGAATCCGTGCCTCGGCTCAAATATGTGCCCGGGACCCAGGGGGCCCCGGACTGGAATAAGATTCGATATGTATTGTCAACATGTGCCCGGGCACGAGGCCGGGGCAAGGACATGGACCATATCGGGACGACTTCCCCGGACCCGCCCTTGCCGAGGCGACGCGGTCCGGGTACTAGCGCCCTGTTGAAGTTGTTCCGGCTCGGGAGCGAGCATCGGACCGTCCGCCTAAGGGTCGGACCGTCCGAGGCGCGATGACCGGACCGTCCGCCGGGGGGACGGACCATCCGAATCGCCTCGGCCGCGCTTGGCCTGCTACTGGCTCTGCCGGGACTCGAGTTCAGCTCCCTCGGGCTCAGGCCCTTGAGAGGGAGCGAGTTCTCCGTGATCGGACCGGGGGGGAAACATGCACCTGGGAGCTAGGGGCTTGACTGGGGCTAGATACGCGCGCCCGGGAGCTAAGCTCCGACCGGGGCTAAGGACGCGCCCGGGAGCCAAGCTCCGACCGGGGCTGAGTACGCTCCTGTTGACGCCGAAAACCGCCGGGTGTGCCGAAAAGCTTGCTGACGATCTGGTTCGGCGTCTGGTGACACGCGAAGGCCTGGGAGATCTGCTTAGCTCCAGTGCAGGTCCTAAAATATTTGAGGTTCGCGGGCGTGCCAGTCAATTTGACCCAGCAATTGACAAGGAGATGAAGAGATTAGATTACTGATCCAATCGGCCAGCAAGCCGATACGGATTCCTTCCAGCCGATGCCGCTATGCTCGTGCCCGGGCCTCTGCCTGTACTCGCGCCCGGGTCTCGTGCTCGCGTCCGGGTCCTTGTTAGTCCTCGTGCCCGGATCGGCAGCAATTGCGCAATCGGCTATCGGCCGATACGGGCTGATACAGACTCCTCGTAGCCGGTAGCCGATGGCACCTGTGTATCGGCTAGGAAACCGATAGTGCTATGAGCAAATAGGCAAGATGTCAGTATAACATGTGCATCGGCTAGGAGCCGACTATCAATAGATAAGCAAAATAGTAAGCCAGCCGACTGCCGAAGAAACACATATGCATCGGCTAGAAAACCGATGATAATATAGATGACCAAAACAGTATGGATAATACAGTCGGCTTTATAAAAAGATAACCTATCGGCTAAGCACTCCGATAGAACGTCGCATATACACCGATCAGCCCGACAAGGATAAATCTATTATTATCGATCTAGTAGTTCAAACCTAACTGATGCAGCACAGATCGATAATAGTAAAGGAACCTCAACGAGCCGATAGACCTAATGCAACTGTGATGAAAATAACTTACCGGCTATACATTCCGATAAGACGCTTGCGCAACAACCATCAGCCTAGCAGGAACGATTTATCGCTGGCAGTTCAGTAGGTCGGACCCAACCGATGCAGCACGAACTGATGATAAATCGCCCCCAGTAAACTGATAAGATCTACGCACGCGTGATGTGGTATACCTGATCGGCCTAAGAGGTCGGACCGAACCGATGCAGCCGTAGACAGGGCAGATACACCTGGGTAAGGGTGACGAGTCTTACCCTCTCGCAGGAGTTCGGACCTAACCGATGCAGCCCCGCTCGAGAAGCAAGAACCCGTCGAAAGGTTGGCGATGCGCCGAAGTTTAATTGATCGATTGATATCTTACAAGGTCCCCGGGCATACGTATATATACCCCGAGTTACAAGAGTCCTAATAGGACACGAAACAGAAGTTTCCTAATTATAAAAGGAAAAACTAACAAACCCCGATCAGATACGAGATCAGGTTTCCTAAAAATTATCAAAACTACCTAATTAGTAGGTAAGGTAATTGACTGCCATGTCGTGGTCCTCACGATTCCTTCCTGAATCTGGCTTCTTCTGATTAGCTTCCAACAGCTGATATATCTTCTTTCCTTAACCAAATCCAATGTGAACCGTGCCAAATTTTGGCGTTAACACATGCCCCCCAATTTCGGAGTTTGTTATCAAACTTCGAAATTCTTCTTCTGTTTGGGCCTCATCATTCCTTCCTGGCCTCTTGAAATCGGCTTTCATGAGCCGATACCTTTTGTACTAGGTGTGCTAGGCTCTTGAAGTCTTCTGATGAAAATCTTTCCTTGATCGGAGCCATCAAACCTTGGAATGCTAACTCGGCCAGCTGTGCATCGTCCAGACTTAAACTATAACATCGGCTTCTAACATCACGAAACCGCTGGATATATTCTGAGACTGATTCCTCTGGCTTCTGTATTACCGATGTTAAGTCTATCAAACTCATCTCCTGACTCCCCATAAAGAAATACTTGTGGAATTGCTTTTCCAGATCGGCCCAACCTCGAACTGAGTTAGGTGGCAATGAAGAAAACCATGTAAAGGCCGATCCGGATAATGATAACGGGAAGAGTCTAACCCTCAAAGCTTCTACAGCCGATGCCTCTCCACATTGAGCCAAAAATCGGCTGACATGTTCCACTGTAGATATATCATCTTGCCCTGAGAATTTGGAGAAGTCTAGTACTCTGTATCGGCGCGGCAACGGAGCTCTATCAAACCAATCTGGATATGGAGGCCGATATATAAATGTTTCCTTCTTCGGTCTCAGACCGAATTGCTCTCTCATCACCTCTATGATTCTTGCTGATAAATCTTCTTCTCTTGGATCTTCGTCGTGATAACGCAGAGGTGGAGTTTGTAGCCGATTCTGATTCTGATATTCCCTCTGATAATTGTACTCAGGAACAGCTTCTGAATAACTCTGTTGATGCCCCCCATAGTACGCAGTTTGATATCCTTGAGGAATCCCATCTTGTTGCCCCCCGGGTATTTGAATCGGCTCTACTGCCTTCTTGATCAAGCTCTGTAATGTGTTCACCAATACCCCAGATTGATCAGTCAACGCATGATGAACTGCTTCATTAAACATGTCTTGGATCGGCTTCTGTGAACTCGTAGGCGATATATGGCTCGATTCGTCAATAAAAACAGGTTTTGGAAATTGCGACTTCTGAATCGGCCCTTGATCTGTCATACCGAAGGATTCTAGACAAAGCTTCCGAAAATCTTCGATGTTCTGCTCCATTTGTTGTCTCTGTTCTTCGGTCAAGTCTTCCATTGTGACTGGGATTATGTTGTCTGTGCTAACCTCTTTTCCAGCCATGTTGAAGTTCTGAGTCCCACCGGGTCAAAAACGTGTTGATTCAGCCGATAGGATATACTGTGATAATATGAAGATCGGGTCCCACCGGGCGTGCCAAAAACGTGTTGATTCAGCCGATAGGATATACTGTGATAATATGAAGATCGTGTCCCACCAGGCGTGCCAAAAACGTGTTGATTCAGCCGATAGGATATACTGTGATAATATGAAGATCGTGTCACACTGGGCGTGCCAAAAACGTGTTGACGCCGAAAACCGCCGGGTGTGCCGAAAAGCTTGCTGACGATCTGGTTCGGCGTCTGGTGACACGCGAAGGCCTGGGAGATCTGCTTAGCTCTAGTGCAGGTCCTAAAATATTTGAGGTTCGCGGGCGTGCCAGTCAATTTGACCCAGCAATTGACAAGGAGATGAAGAGATTAGATTACTGATCCAATCGGCCAGCAAGCCGATACGGATTCCTTCCAGCCGATGCCGCTATGCTCGTGCCTGGGCCTCTGCCTGTACTCGCGCCCGGGTCTCGTGCTCGCGTCCGGGTCCTTGTTAGTCCTCGTGCCCGGATCGGCAGCAATTGCGCAATCGGCTATCGGCCGATACGGGCTGATACAGACTCCTCGTAGCCGATAGCCGATGGCACCTGTGTATCGGCTAGGAAACCGATAGTGCTATGAGCAAATAGGCAAGATGTCAGTATAACATGTGCATCGGCTAGGAGCCGACTATCAATAGATAAGCAAAATAGTAAGCCAGCCGACTGCCGAAGAAACACATATGCATCGGCTAGAAAACCGATGATAATATAGATGACCAAAACAGTATGGATAATACAGTCGGCTTTATAAAAAGATAACCTATCGGCTAAGCACTCCGATAGAACGTCGCATATACACCGATCAGCCCGACAAGGATAAATCTATTATTATCGATCTAGTAGTTCAAACCTAACTGATGCAGCACAGATCGATAATAGTAAAGGAACCTCAACGAGCCGATAGACCTAATGCAACTGTGATGAAAATAACTTACCGGCTATACATTCCGATAAGACGCTTGCGCAACAACCATCAGCCTAGCAGGAACGATTTATCGTTGGCAGTTCAGTAGGTCGGACCCAACCGATGCAGCACGAACTGATGATAAATCGCCCCCAGTAAACTGATAAGATCTACGCACGCGTGATGTGGTATACCTGATCGGCCTAAGAGGTCGGACCGAACCGATGCAGCCGTAGACAGGGCAGATACACCTGGGTAAGGGGTGACGAGTCTTACCCTCTCGCAGGAGTTCGGACCTAACCGATGCAGCCCCGCTCGAGAAGCAAGAACCCGTCGAAAGGTTGGCGATGCGCCGAAGTTTAATTGATCGATTGATATCTTACAAGGTCCCCGGGCATACGTATATATACCCCGAGTTACAAGAGTCCTAATAGGACACGAAACAGAAGTTTCCTAATTATAAAAGGAAAAACTAACAAACCCCGATCAGATACGAGATCAGGTTTCCTAAAAATTATCAAAACTACCTAATTAGTAGATAAGGTAATTGACTGCCATGTCGTGGTCCTCACGATTCCTTCTTGAATCTGGCTTCTTCTGATTAGCTTCCAACGGCTGATATATCTTCTTTCCTTAACCAAATCCAATGTGAACCGTGCCAAATTTTGGCGTTAACAGCTCCCGGGAGCCAAGGGCTCGGACCGGGGCTAAGTACGCGCCCGGGAGCCAAGCTTCGACCGGGGCTATCTACGCATGCCGGGGAGCTAAGCTCCGACCGGGCTAAGGACGCGCCCGAGAGCCAAGCTCCGACCGGGGCTGAGTACGCGCCCGGGGGCCAAGCTTCGACCGGGGCTATTTACGCACCCGGGAGCTAAGCTCCGACCGGGGCTATTTATGAGCCCGGGAGCCAGGGGCTCCTACCGCATGGGCTCAGGTCCCTTGAGAGGGAGCGAGCTCTTGACACCGGGAGAAGATCCTCAATCGGGAGCGGCCTGCCCGGACTCGCGCTCGACAGGGCGGCGTGGTCCGGACTATCACGCCGGGACCCGGAGGCCCCGAACTGAGTCGGGACGAACCGCCCGGACTCGCCATCGCGTCCGATGGAGTCCGGGCAGTCGTACCCTATGTGCGCCCGGGCCCGGAGGCCCCGGACTGAGTCGGGACGAACCGCCTGGACTCGCCATCGCGTCCGATGGAGTCCGGGCAGTTATACCCTAGGACAAGGGAAAGGGGAAGGCTTCCTCTAATAAAGGGGGAGAGGAGAGATTTCCATTAAACCAAAAGGGGCTCCGTGCGAGGCTAAATGTGAGCCCGGAAGCCAGGGGCTCCGACTGTGGCTACTTGCGCGCGCCCGGGGGCTGAGCTCTGACCGGGCTATTTATGAGCCCGGGAGCCAGGGGCTCGACCGCACGGGCTCAAGTCCCTTGAGAGGGAGCGAGCTCGGGCCCGCTACTGCTCCTGCCGGGACTTCTTGACGCACTCGGCCAACTCGTGGACGGCGCGACACTCCACGAGGTCGTGCGAATCCGTCTCGTGGACGGCGCACCACCTCCGGGCTTCGACCGGCTCGAGGCGCTCGGCCAAACGCTGGACGGCACGACATTCCGTGATGTCGTGCCGGTCCGTGTCGTGGAAGGCGCACCACCCGCGGGCTGCGGCCGGCTTGAGGCGCTCGGCCATGCCCTGGACGGCGCGGCACTCGGTGATGTCATGCCGGTCCGTGTTGTGGTAGGTGCACCATCCCCGAACTAAGGCCGGCTCGGTACGCTCGTGTGAGCATTGGACGGCGCGGCACTTCGCGATGTCGTGCCAGTCCGTCTGGTGGAGGGGGCACCACTTCTGGGTTGTCGCCGGCGGTGGCGGCGCGCGTGCGGCCTTTCGCCGCTTGCCGCGACCATCGCCTCCGCGGGCATCATAGCTCCGGGGGCTGCCCGCAGCCGCCAAGGCGTAGCTCTCGGCTGCCGCCTTGGCCTTCTGGTGCTTCCTCCTGTTCCACCGTAGCGCGGAACGTGAGAGCCTGCCGTCCTCTCCAGGGCCCCTGTCGGGGGCCACGTTGCCCGGCGGGGTGTAGCCACTGGACCCCTCGCCGTAGCCTCGACGATGATGGTGGCCTCCTGCCATGGAGTGCGTCGATGTTGGAGGCGCCGGCGTAACACCTGAAAAGGAAACTCCCCCTACCTGGCGCGCCAGCTGTCGGAGGTGTTAACCTCGACGGCGGGAAGTCGGGAGACCCCCCTTTGAGATTCGGCCAGGGGAGTAGCTCTCAGGCGGAGTCGACGTTAGACGGATCAACGCTCGGGCAGGAACTGAGGGGGCCCGAGCTGGGAGACAGAGGTCCGGACCGTCTGATTCCGGACCGGACTGTCCGAACTGTGACGAAGCAGAAAGGGTCCGGACCGTCCGGACCGTAGTATTCGCACGGGAGAGACAGGAGGCGTTTAGACAGGTTCGGGCCGCCGGAGCGTAATACCCTACTCCTGTGTGTTTTCGACTATCAGAGAGATGAATGCGGCCGGAATTTACAAGGAAGACCCCCGGGAGCTCGGAAGTTCACCGGGGACTTGAGGCTGAGAGTGAGCTTGTTGTCTATTGCTGGAGCTTGAGCCGCCCGCGTTCGTCTACGGCATGGATCCTCCTTTATAGAGCTTAGGGGAGTCCACAGTGCCGAGCTTGCATATGCGCAGAGGGAGAGAGAGAGAGGGAGATTCTGGAGAGTTCTCCCGTCCTCCCCTCCGCCTGCGATGCCCATGCCGGAGTTGGAGGAATGTCCCGTCGCCCCCGTCCGTCTGCAAAGCCTGTGCCGGAGTCGGTGGAGCGTCTGGTCGCTCACCTCCCCGCCTGCTGTGCCCACGCCGGAGCAGGTATGCAGCGGGCGGTAGAGTGGTAAGGATGTGATGGGGCGTCTGGTCGTCTGGTCGACAGAGCGGGGAGACGTGACGGCGCACGCCTCAAGTCAAAAGGCTCTGACTGTATAGCGATTGCACAGTGAAAGAAGTCACCGTAGTCAAAAAGGTCTCTGACAGCGCAGCAGGCAGGCCCACGGAAGCCAGGCGTGTCACACCCCGTCGCATCGTCAGCGGTTGGAGAGCCGATGCACTAGAGAGGCGAGGCCCGGGCTCGGGAGGCGGCACCCGGGACCGGGCGCCGGGTCCCGGGCACGGGAAGCGGCTTCCCAGAACCGGAGCCGAGGCCCCGGGTACCGGGGGCGTCGCCGGGGACTGGGGATGTCCTCGGGGCCCCGCGCCACTTGACTAGAGAAAGGTCGTAGCCGCCTGTTGCCGGTGCAGAATATAGCCCCCGGGGAGCTGACGTGGCAGAGGATCCACGCGTCCCCGCGACTGTGGGGACCCCCAGTCCCGTTTCGCCGACAGGTAGTATCTTGTAGCTGATGTTTTTTGGTAAAGTTGGCTTCTTTTTGCAATCGAGTTGTAATCAGGGTTTAGTTAGTTCAATCTATCCTCTAGAATTTGTCAGCCCATGAAAGTACGCCAAACTTCACCGCTTCCCTTCCTTCCTTTCAGCACTTCACACAACCCTACCCTCGTTGCTGCCGGTGGGGTAAATGCATATTTGTTGCCATCGTGGGTTAGGGATGGGGCCAAATACAAAATATTTACAACCGTGAACAACCATGCTGACACCCAAAACAAGTCAAAGGTGGGTTACACTACGAAAACAGGATTACGGATTTAAATGTGTGATTTACAAGATCACGGATCTAAGTGATACCTCTATCCAAGTTTAAGGACTATCCGTGTATTTTACTCTTTTAAAGTCACTTCTAGCAACTCATGCATATCAAGGAACGTTGTTACAATGTTCATTCAAATGAAAGCGTAGTCCTCCAGCGTTCCTGCTAAAAAAACGTTCTGAAAGACGTTCATTTCCAGTTCCAGTGTTGCTGTCTAGTCCTCTAGTAACAACCACCCTTCAACAGATGCTGCTGAAAACACTCGTTTTGATTAATTTCATAATGAAAGCGAAAGACCTTCATGGTTCGCTGCAATGTTGCATTTTGCCTTCTTATTAGATGCTGCATCTTGCCTTCTTTATTACATGGTTCTGGTTTCCGTGACATTCTTGTCTTATATAATTCTATAACTTCATTGCATCCCTTTGTGTGCAATTACAAATCAATGCAACAGTCATGAGTTAACAAACTCCTACCATGCACTATACTTACGTTTGATCCATTTTTGAACAGATGGAGACACATTTCAAAGTCATTCTAGCAACTCATGCATAGCAACGGAATGAATGAGTTTTAGCAACTGGCGGCTCATCCTAGTAACTGCAGAGATTGTTGGGCCTGGTCCAGATAAGTCTTTAGAAGGCCTAGCCCGGATACAAGTCTTTAGGGTCATATGGTTTGATATAACGGGATATAAGCCTTTGGGGTCACATGAATTGATGTGATGAGGGAGATCCCACATCATCCCACATTGGAAATTGATATCGGGGGAGCGCCCGATGTGCGACTCTAAAATTGGTATCAGGAGAGCACAATTTAAAAGGTGAGGACGATTCTCACTTATTAGATTAGCCTTTTGTATAGGCATAGAACCTAAAGTTATGACTTTGGTTGGACCTGTGATAAAGCAGATCTAACGTGATCTAGGTGATCCATGATCGGTGAATCGGGCTGTACACTCTTAACAATTTGAGTGGGTTGTCAACAGCTTGCATTGGCCTAACCTAACCGGCTGGCATTGCTTCAATAGACGACTATGAGAGAGTGCCGATCTTCAATAATGAATGGTTAATTACCATTTTTGAGCAAAATGTTAGGAGAAACCATGTTGTGCAAAGTTAAAATTATACAGTCGAGCATGCAAATTTGGACAAAATGGAAACACAAGAAGCTACTCTCGTACGAGAATGCAAAGCAACAGGAAATCAGCTTTTGCTGCCATTTTTTTGGGTGGACAATTTAAGAACAACACGTCTATTCTCAACTCAATTTTTATATATGGTCCAGTTCAAAACGCACAAAAAAAAATATCGTCCGTTAGGCCGTGGTAAACCAATGTGTTATCTATTTGCACTAACTATGCTCATGCGTTCCTAGATTTCCTGCTCCTTCGCTATATATGATCTGTCATGCATGGATTCTATGACACCTCAGACGAAGCCTCAGCCTGGTCAGTACATGGATGAGTTTTAGTTGTTTTCTTAAGGAAATGTCATCAATTAAGGGAAAGTTTTAGCTGTTTCCTCTAACAAATTATTTGGTTCGTTGATCAGCTTGACAACGCTCACGCCAATGCGCAGCTAGCTTATCATCATTGTAAAAGGTAACCACTCCCTCTTTTTTAATTTATTTATTGTTCTAGCAAAACTCATACTAAACTAAAAAATATGATAAATTACATTGTTATCCTTATTAATAACATTCTAATTGATTTTTAAAGTAAGTATTAAAATTTCATGTGAGAAATATTAGTATGGCTGCATTAATTAAATGTAGGAAAGGAAAGACACGTCTAAAAGTGTTTTGGAATATGAGAATCACAAGTATTTTGATTAAAAAAAATTTAATGTAAGAATAATAAATAAATTAAAATGGAGAGAGTAGACATTTTATTTGGCATATTACATGTTTGGTAACTGATCAACTTGCTTATTCAGTCATTTGTAGACACTCACTTTTCTAATCAAGTTGTTTGCTATGAGATAGTGGAGAACAGCAAATACGAAGATGAAAAAGCTAGTTTTATCTGTGCCTATCACGCTGGCACACTTTTATGGTAGAAGCGGCCGGTCCTCATGCGAGGTGGTATTTGAACTATATATGATCAGGTGGGTCGTGCCTTATTGGACCAGTCCAGATATAGTGCTATAGTAATTGTGTTTGCGCTGGCACGGCATGGTTGGCTGTGGGTTGTGCTAGTACGGTCCATGCGCCTGTGTTGTGTATGAGCCGGGGGTAGGGGGAGGGGTGGCACGGCACGGCCCATACACTGTAGCAGGCCAGCACGGCATGACATGGGCACGGTCCGGCATGGCATGGGCACGA
This sequence comes from Oryza meyeriana var. granulata, assembly GCA_003991445.1. Taxonomy (NCBI): domain Eukaryota; kingdom Viridiplantae; phylum Streptophyta; class Magnoliopsida; order Poales; family Poaceae; genus Oryza; species Oryza meyeriana. Next base: position 105,079 of record RYFJ01000402.1, on the reverse strand, counting down.
CCCGTATCACACCCTGAAAATCGCCTTGACTAAAAATTATTGTGAAAAATGAAAATACAAGAATATACTAAGTATTTATATGTAACACCCTGCTTTTAGCGAGACGTTAAACTATATTTTACTAAAATTTAGCCGTGAAAATTTCGATCTTTGTGTGATAGGTCGTAAGTCGTGCGTGGATCTCGATTTGTATTCCTGTCCTTAATCTCGTAATCTCTCCTCTCAAAAACCTCCGTTCCAAAATAATCTTTGATTTTGAATCGTCGTATCCTAACATCGCTCCTAAAACCCTAACGGTGAGTTCCCCGATCTTCTCTTTCAAAAACTCCTGCTCCGATATCCGTTCCGAAGATCCGAGTCAGAACCCTAAATATTCCCTTATTTTCTCTCTCTCTCCCCCTTGATCCCTGAGAGAATCCCAAGTTAAATATACAGCTTGGGCATCCAACCCCTTTTCGAACACCCTTTCATCCAATACATGTCCATATACATATACATACCTATATATATACACACACATATATACATACCTATATGTATATGTATATATATATGTATATGTACATGTAAGCATGTATATAAACTTGTATCAACCTCTCACCTCTATCCCAAAATCACCTCCACCATTAAACCCATGAATATATGTTTCTATACACCTATCCGGGAGCACTTGTATATCTGTATATGCAGGGGTATATATAAATATACATACATATACATATATGTATATGCGTATGTATAAATACTCACCCTCCTTGAAATCCCCGCAAAAACCGTTGCAAGCACCAGCAAATTCAAATTTAAAATTTGAATTTGAATTCAAATCCTTTGTCCCCTTTTATCCTCTCCAAATAATCCCAAAAAGGCCAAATGCAAGTTACTTCCAAGTAAATACCAAAAAAAATCCCCCTTGAAGTTCCTGCCTTTGACCCCCTAAAAATTTCTAAGTTCAAATATAAATTTTGAATTCAAAATCCTTTTTGAAATACCCCAAATATCCCTCCAAAAAAAATCCCTGTAAAATGAGAAGGAGTATTGTGCCTATTGGGCCGCAATCCCCCTATTTCGGCCCAGCATCGCACGCCCACATGTGAGGCGCGCACAGCCACGGGATTTCTGCCGCATGGCAGCAGGCGCCACTTGCAGCCGCCCGATCTTCCTCCTCACTTTCCCCGCGCAGACCGGCGCACACCAGGATAATCACACGTGCCTCCCGCCCGTGCAACCGTCCGATCTGCATAACCGCTCGGCATGCCCGCGCGCGCTACCGCTGCCGTTCGATGGCCGCCGCGTGGCCACGCGTCGCTCGCAGCCGAGTGAATCTCCTACGCTCGCCGCTTGCCCGCTTGAGCGCCCGTAGCCGTCGGATCACCGCCGCGCGTCCCGAGCCTGCGCTCCGCCGTTTGATCCCTGGCACAGTGCCATCGTCTTCCTTCGTCTCTCCGTCCCATTCCAGTTCTCGCCTCCGTGGTGCTCGGTCAAATGCTGAGCCTACTCCCGGCGTCACCTTGGCCCTGCGCTCTGCCCCGCCAGCGCCGCAAGCCGCCACGGCGAGGACAGCCGCCCCTTTTTTTCCCCTCCTTTCCCTTTTGGTCAAGGATTCTCGACGCTCCTCCCCGGTTTCTCTCTCTCACTCATTTCGCCCGTGCCGCGCCGATAAGCCCGTACCGAAGTCCAAATGTGGCCGCCGATACGCCCACCTATCCCATCCACTGTATCGCTGCCGTCCGCCATTTGTTTTCGCCACCCACACGGATTCCCACGTCGCCTCGACACCTCTCTGCTCTCCTCCATGATTGAGCGCGGAGGAATTGCCCGCCGTGCCCTCGAACCGACCTAGAGCTCCGCTCGGCTATAAAATCCCCTCAAGAGCCATCCCTTTCCCCCCTTGCTTCCACTTCTTCGAGCGGCGCCGGATACCGCGTCGATCCCGGCCATCGTCGCCGCTTGGCTGTCTCGGGACATCTCACGTCTTCCCAAGGCTCGGCCATTCTCCGCCGCCTCTAGACCTCCTTGGGCGCCACTCCTCGAACCGACACCGAGCGCCGAGGATGCCGCTCCACCTCGGCTCTAAATCCTTCCCCTTCGCCAACCATCTGCCACTGTAATCTTCTTCTACCATCAGTGAGCCCCAACCACGTTTTGAGCTGTACACTCGTGGATGCTCAAATAGTTGGTCTCCGCGCCGCCCCATTTGCTTCAGCCATTGGCCATCTTTGAGGCCTTGGACATCTACTCGGACCACCGTGGCCGAACCTTCCATTATCTCTCTCCGTCGCCCCGGTGTCTCGCCGCTGGCCGCCGTCAGACCTCGATTCCCCGATCCAAACCGATCTCTCGGTTCACCATGGACCCCTCCCTCCGCTGGCGCCATCGCCTGTCCGAGATCGCCACTGTTCACCGGAGCGACCGCGTTGCCGATCATCGTCGATCCTGGCGTGACACGACTTCACCCGAGCCGAAATGGCTAGCCCTCTCCTCTTCTTTCTGACCTGTGGGCCCGTCGTCGAGTCCACCGCTCTCATGACCTCACCTGCCACTGCCATGTGGGCCCAAGCGTCGTGGCCCTATCTCCGTTCCACGCTCGAGGGCCACCTCTTATGCCACCAACATGCAGGCCCGTGTTCTCCTTGGCCCACGCTTGGTCCACCACAAACCGAAGCCCCTCCCCACTAACATGTGGACCTCGCTTGTCGGTATCCTCACCTGTCAGTGACCACAGACCCATTCTCTCTCCTTGGTTAGACTCGGTCCATGCACCCTTGGGCGTCGACATGTGGCCTACCGTATGGTCCACCTCGGCCCACTGCCATCCAGTACTCATATATCTCCCTCACTGACAGGACCCAAGTGACCAGTGGGCCTAGGCTGTCAGAGACATTGTGGGAATATTCCCTTGAATATTCTCCTCTGGAAATTCATTTAATCCTTTTCTCCTTTATCCAAATTCAATTTAACCTTTGGAAAATCATATCTTTTTATCCGTGACTCCGATTGACTCCGTTCCAACTCCAGTAATTTTCTAAAATTGAGCTATTTGATGGCACTATTGGTAGCACTAAATGGGATCTATTTTTTGGATTTTGTGTAGATTTTGAGTGTTTGCGCATAGTAATCGGTCGTCGGAAATTTGTTTCGGAGCGAATTTCGCGATGATTTCTCGAAGACTCACAAAGACCTAGAGCAAGGCAGTGACCTTTGATCAATCGAGCCTATAATTGAAATTTAAATGATTTTAACTGTGAAATCACATCAATAGGCGTGCACCGATCTGTTCGGTCCTGTCTGCGAGTCAGACCGGTGGACCTACCCAACCTTGCTGCATTAATACTTCCTTGATGATTGAAACACCCTATTCCCTTGTAACCACCGCTGTCGTGCCTCGGTATGCGTGCACTCTTGTGCGTGTGCCGACGGTCGCCCTTCAAACTTAAAATTTGAGAAACTTCTTGGGTAAAACTTGGTTTTACGAAACGTTTGGAAAACCCGACAACTGGGTTAGTGCCTTGTGAAAGAAAAATGAGTCTTAAAATGGAGATTCGCGACACAATGCCGGTCCGGTATGTGTGATGCCTGTGTGATCGCTTTAAGGACTGATTCCTTCGGAATTTCATCTGAGCATATGTCAGTACAACGACATGGGTGAATTGGGAAGCCCCTGGCTGAGTAACTAGCCTCTCAGGGATGCCTTGCATGCCATTGGACTGTGAATCGTGCGGGAGGGTGTCGGGGATGCGTCCTGGGTTCCTGGTATAGCATGGTCGTGGACCTACCCTATGATTGGTCTCGAGGACCCCTCCAGTTGGCACGGGGTAACCTGGGAGGGTTTGGGAAATGCCTTGTCGCGAAAACCTCTATATCATCAATCGTACCGTACTATGCGAGGTGGTGGCTAGAGTGAGTCACGTCGTGTGGGTAAAGTGTACCCCCTCTGCAGAGGTTTAAACTGTTTGAACAGCCGTACCCACGGTTATGGGTGGATGTGAGGTGATTCCTTAGCGTAGTTTTGTTTTACCCTGTTTGTAAATGTACGTGTGGTTTTGGGAACGGTGAGATGGATGTGCCGTCGAGGACGTGGGTTGACTGATGATGTCGGCTTGGCTGTCGAGGACAGCTAGACTCGGAAAGTTCGGAGAAAATATTTTGGCTAGGAGAGCCGGTTTGATGTGAACTGAGATTGTGAAAACTGGAGAAATAAAAATTGATACATTTTCACTCCGATTTGACGAGATCCACCTTGTATCGATTGTTGAGAAGCACACACTCAGATTTTAAAGGAATTCAAATAAAACGGATTTATAAAATAACCAGCCTCTTTTTGAAGCCTGCAACAACCACCTAAATTCCCTTAGCTTGTTGAGTACGTAAGTACTCATTCTTGTTCTCTCTATATATAGTTCTCCGCCGGGAGTTGGATGCTGGAGTTGCAGTGAAGTGAAGATTAGGGTTTTGTCCTAGTTCCCAGCCGCTGCCTGTGTATTGCGACTTAATCCGTTGTTCCGCTGCTGCCGCTGTCTCTGTGTTGTTCGTTGCTGTTTTCGGCTTGCCCCGAAGCTGCAACGTAAGTTATGATTTATGTTTAATTATTTATTTAAGGTTTGCTATGATGCATATTTGATTTCCATGGATACCAGAGCTGTGTCCTGGAACTGGTATCAGTATCGCGGTTCCGTGAGAAGGCAGTTCGCGCTGTTTTCCTGCGGTACGCTTTATTTGGTGCCGTTGTACGGTGGTGCCAGATCGGGGTGTGACATTATAAAAATAAATTTCTTCGTGATTCCTGGTGGTATTTAGTTCTAGTAAATTCCCCATGATTTAATAAACCCTCTAAAATTTTCTCGAATTTTTCAGAGCTCCAGAGTTAATATTAATGAAATAAAGATTATCTCAGTAATTAAATATATAGAATATAAAATCCTTTTCTTTTTCCCTGTTCGGGTCGTTTTGCCTCGAATCCTTTTTGTACTTCTCTGTTCAGCCCGGACTCAGGTTTCCCTTCCTTTATCAAAATCTGGTGCCGTTCCCAAAACCCTAGAACCTTCTCAAAATCCGAAATGCGAAGTTCTCGGATTTATTCATTTTTGAAACCCTAAAATCCCTTGGAACTCCCAATCCGAGAATCTTGGTATCTGAAGTATCCTTTTCCTTTTGGAATTAAATCCTGGATATTTCCTTAAAATTCCTCTCCGCCGAAATAAACCCAAATACCCATATATTCCCAAAGTTGCCCAATCTCAGTCTTCAATTCCATGATTCCCAGAATGTTTACTAAATTCTGAATATCTCCAATACTCGACCACCGTAAAATATCCTCCATTTTCTGAATCCCACAAACTATTCCCCGCTTTCGGATTCCCCGAAGTATTCATATATTTTGGATATTTAATTATTCCTCGAATATTCCAATTTTCCACTCTCCATAAAATATATATATCCCGATATTCGGAATATTCCAAAGTTTCGAATATTTCCACTATTTCTAATTCCAAAATATTCCTCAGATTTATTAATATCCCAAAATTCCAATTCTGCAAAATTGGAATTTTTCAGAAAACCCCTTTTATTTTTCCTCAATTCCCAGAATAGTCCGATTCCCAAAATGTTCCAATATTCCATATGGTGAATATTCGAAATAATTTTGTGAATCCCTAAATCCTCTAATTTTCCAGTTTGGGAAAAAATTTCAGAAAAGTCCTTTCCTTCTCCACTTTTCCTTTCCTTTTCTCAATTTTTCCCCTTTATCCCCTTTTTTCTTTTCTTTTCTCCCTTCTTCCTCCCAGCCTTCTTACTTCTTCTCCCTTCTTCCTCCTTCTCTCCTTCGGCCGGCCGCCTGGCCCATCCCGAGCCGCCGCCCTAGCCTCTCTTCTCCTTGGCCCAGTCTGGGCTTGACCCACCGCTGGCTTGGCCTCGTCCTATGCCGCCGCCTGGCCCATCCCGAGCTGCCGCCCTTGCCTCCCTTCTCCTTGGCCTAACCTGCACTCGGCCCACCGCCGCCTCGGCCCCGTCCTGAGTCGCCACTGCCCATCCTGCGCCGCCGCGCCCCGTGCCGCCCCTGGACTCCAGGGCCGTCGTATGCCCTAGCGCCCCGTCCCTTTAAATAACAATCGCCGTCCCCTGGTCCCCCCTAGAAGCCCTAGCGCCACTGTGCCCTAACCTCCCTGCCGCCTACCGTGGCCCTTGCTCCTACCGCAGCCACCCCTTGCAAACCGTCGCCACCGCCCCTGCTTCCAGGTGCCGCTGTTAGCGTTCGTTGCCGTCGTCCTCTACTCTCACCACCGGTGAGCGTCCCAGTCCCGGTCCTCATCTCCTTCGTTCCCTTCAGCGGCATTTGGCCGAGCCGCGCCGTCGAGCTCGAGATCTCGGACGTCGACCCACCGCCGGTTGCTCCCAGCTACTCCATCACCTAAGTCCGCCGCACTGCCATTGGGTCAGCACCCTCCGTCGCCCTCGTTGTCGAATCACCGCCAGGGCTCCACCCATCTCCTCGCCGTCCTCAACATGCCGCCAGCGCCTCCCCTCTTTCAGCCTCCCCTGCCACACGACGCCATGGGTGCACTGGTTCCCTCCTGTGGCTGCCATGTGGGCTTAGCACATCCCCTCCTTTGTGATCGACATGCGGGCCTGATGTTTCCTCCCTTCTATGAATGATGGTGGACCTCGGTGAATAGTCCCTAAACCCATCCTAGCCGTCGGATCGTCGTAATCTAACCAGAGCCCTCCGATCCACATAAAGTCTCAGCCACTCGATCTTTGCAATCTAATCCAAACTGTCGGATTTCCTTAAACCGTCCTGTGCCATGTTAGCCCTAACTACCCAGTCATCATCCACCACATCGTCAAATCAGTGCCACCTCAGCTCGTCCACTAGCACTCTCCATCTTCTGGTCCTTGGACCTAATCCACAAGAGCCTAGTGTATGACAGTGGACTCCACTTGTCAGCTTTTCCAAAATATTTATTTTAATTCAAAAATCTAGGAAATATTCCAGAGAATATTCTTTTCTAATTCTTTTCAGATTTTCTCTGAATTCAATCTTCCGGAAGCTGTATCTATTTCGCCCGAACTCCGATTCAACCCGTTCTTCTTCTTAAATTCATCTAAAATCATGATCTACATATTTATGTACTTTTATGTACTATTTATTTGGAGTTTTTTAGGGTTTTTACTCATTTTGTGTGTAGTTGCATATTCTCGCCGTTTCGGAGAATCACGAAGTTTGCGGAAGAGTTCGGAAGACCAATCGAAGACTTTTCTCTTGCAAGACAAGTCACACGACAATCCCCTTGAGTATGTTGATTCCAGTTGTGAAAACTATTTTCTTTTAATGTTATTGCATGCAATGTTTTGGAATGTCATTATGCGGTATTTATAATTATTCCTATATCCTTCGATTATGGCCACTTTGGTATTGATGACTTTAGTTTGATACCCTGGGTGATTAATATTGACTACCTAGATGTCTAATTAATGATCTAGCTAGATTATTAGGATTTTCTTAGCCATGCCTAGAAACTTTAGCGTCATTTTATATGGGGAAACTATTCAATCAATTATGATTAATTAATGATTAATGGCTATCTTTTCACGACAGTTGATCGTGTTTGGTTAATTAAACTTGTCAACTAAAACTTGATAGAATGGTGGGTTGTGAGCACATGGAATGATGATGTTGCTAGTGGTGCTCATGACAATTAAGCACCGGTTCGTGGACTACTTGTTGCGAAGCAATACCGTACTAACCACAAGCTAGATGGGTAATGGCTTGACTGGACGTATAGCAAGTTCAACAGGAGGCACCACGGTGTGTTGTGGCGGTGTTAATAAGACCACCATGGCAGTGATAAGTCCATGTTTTGGGCGTTGGACTGTCTCCCTGTTGGGCACCTGATCAGTTCCTGCCGAAGACTGGTGGTTCAGCGGGTGGCTTTTCTGTTGGGCGAGTTGCATGAAAGGTCTTGTCACGGTTTCCGCCTTTGCTGTACCATGGTGGTATTCTGGGGCGTGGTGACATGTGTGGAACCATATCTTGTGGGTAAATTTGGTACACCTCTAGCCAGAGTAAAACTGTTCGAATAGCCGTGCCCATGGTTAATGGGCAAGCCTTGCAATGTTTTCTGTGATTAGTCCAACACTACTCATTAATGATGATAATTGATGGAACTTGATAGCTCCAGTTTAGATGGTTATGGTTTTAGGCCTGAACTGCATTGGAGTGTTGTTCAGTGGTTGGTTCAATGTTGATAATAATTAAACTATACTGTTTTTAAATGCAAAAGTTTTAAATGTTGTTTTATGCAAATAAGCCATACTATACCTTTCCTTGGAATCTTGTTGCATTATTTACATTTTCATATGTAGCTTATTGAGTACGGTGAGTGGTACTCAGTCTTGCAATATTACAATCATTAGAGTGAAGATTTGTATGGAAGAAGAAGTTTGGTGTTTGGCTTATACCCCAGTTGAGCTGCCTGTGGCTTGGTGCTGAATTTACGCTAGTTGCTGTTCCGCTGCTGATTTCTTCTGTCTGAGGACTAAGTGCTTCTTGTGTAAGTATTTATCGTTATTACGTTTTGGTTATGTTTATCAAATTGTCGATTTGTGTATCTCAGCTGATTTCTGGACGAGAATTTACTGCACCAATTAGCTTTGGAAATTCTGCTGAATTTTTGGGCATGATAGCCCGGCACGGCCGGCCCGCTATAGGCACGGGGGGCTGGAGGGGCAACGGTCAGGGCCGGGAGGGGGGCATCGGTCGGATGGGTGCGGTGGCCCAATGATAGGACGACACATGTCTCCAACGGCTAGTTATAACGGCTACATTTCAAATTTAACTATTGGAGGACCAAAAAAATATGAAATTTTTTCCTATAAATAGGGCAACCATCAGCAACATCCTAGCTCATCCAAACCTCTCAATCTCTCATCTTGTGCTCTCTTTTGCTTAAAATTTTTGATTTAGATAAATCTTGTCTAAAAATCAAAAATTTTCCTCTGCTCCACATCCCCATAGCTGATAGCTCCAGTGCTCATGCAAGGTAAAAAAATTTCTGAATTTTGTTCTTTGTTCATACTATTTATTCGGTACTAATTTTCTCTATTTATATTTTAGGATGGATCCGAACTACCCGTTGTTCTAACTGAGCAACTTCGACCCGAGCTACGTGCTGTTGTCATACCCAAACATCGAGCAAGACGACTCCGGGTCGGCTCCTACACCGCAAGGATAGCCGGAGGAAGTACATGCGGCTTTGGAAGGATCAGGAACTACGAGCGGGAGCGTCTCGACGGCAACCGGCTCAAAGAGATCAAGAACATCCTCTGTCTGGCAACATTTTGATGAGATCAAGGAGACCGGCGGGGATGGAAGAGAGGTAACTTACACGAAATGTAGAATTTGTAAGACTAAACTCTCTGGAAAATCTTCTGGTGGAACAGGGCATTTGAGGTGGCACGCTGAGGTGTGTGCAAAGAAGCAAGGTTACCAGCTACGACAGCAACAACTGGTACTAAATCCTGACGGTACGGTATGTTCATGGGAGTATGATTCTCAGGCAGCACGAGATTTCCTTACCCGTTTAATTGCTAGACAGGATCTACTCTTAAATTTTGGTGAGTCTCCTGCATTTAAGACTTACATTAAAACTACTTATAAACCTAGGTTTCAATCTGTTAGTAGACAAACTACAACCCGGGACTTGGTGAATGTTTATAACCAAAACTGGGACAATATTAAACATTTTTTGTTAGTATCACCTCTGATATTTGGAGTGCTACGGCTAAGGAGGACTATATTAGTATAGTTGCTCATTATATTGATGATTACTGGGAATTACAAAAAAGAGTAATAGTTTTAAAATTAATTGATGTTTCACATACTGCTGAAAATATTGTTGAAAGAATTTTTAGAGTTTGTCAGGAATTTGGCATCATAAATAAAATATTTGCAGTAGCTCTAGATAATGCAGCTGCAAATTCTAGAGTAATAGAAATTCTGCAGCCTTTATTCTCTGTTTATGCTGAATCATTTCTTTTACATCAATGTTGTACATGGCATGTTATCAATCTTATAGTTAAATCTGGTTTTAAGAGAGTAAGTGCATATCTTGATTCCATCCGTGAAGCCATAACATGGCTCAATGGTTTTAATCCTCGACTTGCGACCTTCAAGCGATTCTATATCACTTCGGACAAGCGTCCATGCAAGTTCCAAATGGATACGGACCATCGATAGAACTCGACTTATTTGATGTTGAGACATGTTTTGCGTTATAAAGAAACACTAACTGTTTTTTTGCAATCCAAGAATGTTGTTACTAGTAACGGGCAACCGCTTCTGACAGAATAATCTTAGCATATTGTTGAAAGGTTTTATTACTTTCTTGAAACATTTTATGATGCAACTGTTATTTTGTCTGGTATTTACTATCCAACTGCTAATTTAATTTTGCATAAGATTTTTGAGATTGCCACTTTATTACGAGAATATGAATATGACCAACTACTAGGACTTGCAGTATTTCATATGAAACAGAAATGTCTTAAATACTGAAGGGATATTCCAAAGTTGTATGCTTTTGCATTTATTCTTGATCCTAGGGTAAAATACGGGGATTTCTTAATATTTTGAATCTTATTGGGGATGCAATGAATATTCACTACACTAACTATTATTTTGATGCTAAGATTAAATTATATGAAGTGTTTCGAAAGTATGAAACTAAGTTTCAGGGAGTTCACGTGCAAAGAGCCCCACCCGTCCCTATACCAGATAAGAAGAAATTGCAGTGGGGCCGAATTTGGGGTGGTTCCTCTTCTTCTTCTAGCACCAGTGGTGAAAGTTCGGCCACCACAAGTCCTGCACACGCTTCGCATGACGCTCATGAGCTGCCCTCTTACTTGGACGGCGACTCCATCAACCAGGAAGATCTTAACTTTCTAGGGTAGTGGAATGATCACAAGACCCAATATCCCATGCTCTTAAAACTAGCATGGAATGTGTTCATGATGCCTGTGTCTACGGTATCCTCGAAATCGGCCTTCAGTCTTTGTGGAAGAATTATTGAGGAAAGGAGAAGAAATCTCCGCAGCGAGGTGGTAGAAATGCTATTTACGGTCAAAGACTGGGAGCTAGCCAAGAAACGTGCCCAACACACTGCGGAGAACCAAGATTTAGCTGTTCAGTTAGAAAATCTTTACCTAGAAAATGAGAAACTAGAGTAGCGCATTTTTATTTTTCAGTGTTGACCTTTATTTGTCATGGTTTTCTCAAATATAAGTTTTTACATAACAGAGTTTTTAATAAGTCAATCGTATAATATCAAATTCAATAAAGGTCACTGCCCATTTTTACCCTATATTTATGCAGAAATTAAACTACATAACTATATATGTGTTGCTATATTTGTTCTTTATAAAATATGAAAATTTCCTCCTCCGATATCATCAAAAACCACCCTCATATATTTTTTACTTTGTTCAAATAATTTTGTGCCTTTTTCCCATATTTTTTAGTAGTCCTCTAATGTTTACAAAATTTTTAAGTCATTTTTTCTTTTTCTTTTAATTTCAGGGGGCCGGCCGGGTGGCCGCAACGCGTTGCACTGAGACCAGGAAACACGGAGGCCGACGGGGCCCACCGCACCGCGCAATTTGAACGATGCGGGCGGGAGGCTAGGACGGGAGACGCGCGCGGGAGTCAGGCGTGCCGGCCGTGCCTCGGGCCGCCCCCGGCTCACGTGCCGTGACTAGGCCCATGCAGGGACGGCACGGTCTAAGGCCTCGGCGTGTCGTGCCTGGGCCTAGAGGGGCACGTGGACCAGTATGGCCCGGCCCGCTACAGCACCTATGCCTAAACGGACCGTGTCGTAGCAGGCCATGCTAGACTGGGCCTCGGGCTGTGCTGGCCCGGAAGGCCCATTTGAACATATATAGGTATTTCTCTTAAGCCATACGAATATTGAACGGAAGCACATTTGACCATGGAGATAAACCTACATAAAGTCATCGGTAACACACTTAGAACATATATGACTTAGGCTGCGTTCGCTAGTATGGATTTGGCTGAGATTTTTGGCGTACGTAAAACGAGACAAGCCATTAGCATATGATTAATTAAGTTTTATTATTACAAACTTAAAAAATAGATTTATTTGATTTTTAAAGTAACTTCTATATAGAAAGTTTTCACACGAAGCATACCGTTTAGTAATTTAAAAAGTGTGCTAATAAAAATCGAGAGAGCAGCTTAGCCAACCCTCAGGTTCGACGTGATGCAAAATGCAGAGCTCTTTTATGTCTTGTTGGTGTTCAGGTTCATTCTTTAGAATTTTTTCTTTTCTTTATTTAATTGGAGAAGGACATATTCGTTGAGACTTAGCTTAGCAAGATAAGTGAAAGACAAAAGCAAGAAGGTTCTCCAGTTGGATGATTCTCGATACAAGAGATTGCACTATTTAGGTACTTCACTAGCAGGAACTATTCGTTTGAGACCAGTAGCCATTAGTTTTGTTGAAACAAAGGTCTCCAGTCGACCAGGATGATGATGGGAGGTGATGGATGCATGGCGAGGAGTGGCCTATTAGTAGTGGCCCGGGGCCAGACTGAACACGGTAGGAAGCAACATTTCGTAGGCCGACTAAAGCAGAATTTTTTTATTTTTTTAAAAAAATATTTAAAAAATATATTTTTGTTTTGAAAATTTATAAATCTATACCCTCAACGCCCCAGAGGACGTTTTAGATGACCGTCGGCCGTCACTGTCGGACGACCGTCGGGCCGTCTGCTATTTTATAGACGACACCCTAACCGCTCTCTAGAAGGGCAGCGTAATAGCCTTAAAAATGATCAAATTTTTAAAACCATTTTTAATTTTTGTGTATTTTCGAAAATTCACGTTGAGTTTTCCGTTTCGTTCTATTTTGAAAAGTTGCTCTTAGCTCGTCATTCGTCGTTCTTCTTTTTATTTTTTTCTTTTTCTTTTTTTTTGTTCCGTCCAAAAGTGCCTAATCAATTTACGAACCCTCGCAACGAGTCCATCTTGTTATCTAGCCATCAGCTTATTTTTTTCCACTTGTTGTCGATCCATTTTTGCTTGTTTCGATCCGTTTTCCCTTACCCCGATCTGCCTTTTTCTTTTCTTTCTTTTTTTCTCTATTTCCTTTGTCTGCCCAGGCTGGCTCGAGCCAGTCTGGCCTCCCACCGCGTTTGCCGACTCGGTAGAGGGCTGCCACAGCCGTCGCTACTTTCCTCACCATGCAGCTGCTTCGCTACCACGTCGACACCCACGTGTCTTCCTCTTGCTCACCACCAAATCGCTGAGCAAGCTGAGCCCCGTTCGAGCTCAACCTCTACCTGCCCGACCCCACCCCGAGCTCTGCTCGTTTCTTTGCCGTCGTCTCTGTCCCTCCCTCTATCTCCCTCTCTGTTCCTCTTCAACGATCGGCACCAACAAAGAGAAAGACCGCCTCCACCCTCCCCATCATCTGCCTGAAGCCGCACCGACCTCAGAGCTCCTGTTCGTCGTCACCGGAGCTGAGAGTGCCGAGCTCTAGCTCTGGCCGCCACTTGCAAGACTGCAAAATTCTTCACCGTTGTTTCATCTCGTTCTAAATTGAAGGTAGAAATAGGTCCCTCACATCACGAGCTACAAAACCCCTCTCCTTCCCTGGCGAAATGACGGCCGGAGCTCCGCCGGCGCCGCCTTGCGCCGCCGCCTCTGCTCGGCTGCCCACCGGCCGCACGGCGTCCTGCGGCCTCGGCCTTCCACACACCCATATGTCGCCACTGACAGCTCCCTCCTATCACCCTGACTCTCCCCAGCCGCCGTGACCTGCCGCCGGCTTGCCGGAGCCGCCGCCGCCATGAACGCCGCCGCCGCCAGCCTTTGCCTCCCCGCCGGCTCTCCCACCGCCGCCGACCTCGGGAATGGGGTCGCCATGACCCCAGGACCCCAAAACCGGCGCCCCCTTGCCGTGAACCAGCCTCCTCCGCCGCCGGCACCTCTGACCACCGGCCGGCTCGTGTGTGTAGAGAGAGAGAGAAAAGAAAATTTTAATTTCTCTATTGAAAAATAATTCAAAAAAGCTTATTTCACTAATTCAATTGGTTTGTTACTCTTTTGCCCTCGAAATCAAAATCCAAGACCTATTCCCAACTCCTTGAATTATTCCGAATCCATCCGCGCCAGTTTCATCGCGATCCGAGCATCCGTTGACACAATCCTAATTTTAACCCTAGGTTTATGCTCGTCACAACTCTAGAAAAATTCCAAATTTCTTCCATAATTCCCCTTTTGATATCCTGTGCATTTTTTGAGTTTTTTTTTGAATTTACTTAGAGTTATTTGCTTATTTATTTTTATTTATGTATTAATAGATCACGCTGCAGTAGATCCGATCGAGGAGTCTGAGCTCGCCACTGATGTGTACGTCTTCGCAGCCGTAGAAGGAGACGAGTGGTACGACTACGCCGATCCCAAAGACAAGTCATGCAATCCTTTGAACATAATTGAACCCAATCTAGAGCTAGGTCATATTTTGGATAGATGTACTTATCTTATAAGTACTACATAGCATGCATGAGTAATTTTACTAAAAATCCTTTTGAAATAGTAGTAACCAGTTACTTTATATTGCTATATATTGCCATACCTTGAATTGAGCCTAATATATATTTTTGATAACTCTAGGTTAATCCTGCTTATTATGAACATGTTAAATATTATATGAAATTGTCATTTTATGTGATGGTTTTGGATGTGGTTTATTTAAAGTTCATAATGACATAACCACCTTGTGTCAGTATAAGTGACATAGTTAGCGTCCATCCGTACGATCGAGGTATTCGGATCCAGTGTGTATTGCTCTAGTGAATTAAACTTCTGTAGCCTTTTAGTGTATCGGCATTTTCAGGCTTTAACGTGTAATGGCCACTGAGTGATGTGAGATTGTTTGATTATGTGAGTGCGGGTGCTGCGATGCCCTTTGCGGTCTTTGAGGACTGCGTGTTCCTCCTAGTCATGTAATAGTGGGTGGACGAGTCATTGGGTTGGTGCACACCCTCGCGAAGGCCAAGTTAAGGCCAACACGCGCCTTGTCCTTTAACCCGCTAGGCAGAATAGAGATGAACTTGGGGCAGTACTACACTTTGTTATCCTCAGCCTGGCTAGCTATGGGTATCGTGCGGGTAAAGCTGGGTAGACGCTGCAGAGTCAATTGGTATTCGAATACGCCGTGCTCCCGGTTAATGGAGATATTCTATGGGTGAATCCAGAGTAATGGCATGAGTAAACTTGAAATAATGGTTTAAATTGTGAGATGATAGCATAAAATGTTAAACCCTTTAAAATTAAACTTGTTTATAAAATAGGATATTTGTGAACTACTGCTAAGGTTTAGAGTTAAATCAGTTTCCTTCCTTGTTATATCCTGCATTAGTATATGTTTCCTTGCATGGCTTGCAGAGTACTTGTCTACTCAGTTTTGCATATTTTGGGCTCCAGCCGATCAGGAGGAGGTTGCAGGTGAAGTCAAGGAAGCCGTCGATCTGCGGGACTAGGACGAAGACGAAGGCTTCGAGTTCTAGGTTAACTCTACGCTCAGGTCATTCCTGTGGTGCAGAGTTGCATCTTTTGGGTGTATGTGTATGGCCATAGGCCCATTGTGTGCGTGTGTTGAGTCTAGGTTATACTAGAAACTTATCGGTTTGTATAATTAATCAGAGTTCTGTTTCTGTATCACTCTACGCGTAACTGAACTTCCTGGACGATTACGTGTATCGTGGGACGTTTGGATCCCCTCCGAACAGTCCCCACAGGCGGCAAGGGAGCCGCCTGCAAAAATGGCGGCGAAGGAGTCGCCATTTTTGCAGACGGCTCCCTTGCCACTCTCTGAGAGGGCGGTTAGGGTACTGCCTACAAAAGAGGCGGCACCGAGGAACCGCTATTTTGCAGACGGCCCCCTTGCCGCCCTTCGAGAGGGCGATTTTTACCTGGCTAGGGGGCCGCCTGCAATAGAGGCTGCTCCGCAGGTCAGCTGTTTTGTAGGTAGCACTTGCCACCCTCTGTGAGGGCGGTTTCTGCCTAGCCAGGGGGCTGGCTGCAAAAGGCCACCACCCGCAAGGCCGCCCCTCGTCCAGTGCAACCTTTTACAATCTTATTTTTCATCAAATTTGGGCCAAATCTGAGAGTAAAATTGAACTATTTTGGATTCAAATTCTCGATGAAGTAATGAATTTCAATCCGTAGCATTGAGAAGGCAGTTCGACTAATTTAACAGGCATTTGGCAGTTGAATTAATGAAAGAAATTGCAAACAGTTGTGATTGTAATTGTTACTTTTTTCAATCGGTTTTCGTCGCTCAGAATCTACTTTCGTCGTGAAGTCGAAACTCAAAAATTCACGGTTTTTTATCGGTTTCGTCGAAAATGTAAACCCTGAGGAGTACATCGTTGCACCGACGATTGTAAACAAAGTAAAGAAGTTTCTGTAGTAAGCATAGGATGAATAAAACATTGCGTACAAAAGATAGAACATATGTACAGCAGGCTAACTACTACTGGTACAACGTACTACGGGCTCTGGCCATAACCTCTAGCCCTCTTCGTCTTCTTACCCTGCGCTCGCACGTGGCCCTGGGAATAGGTGAGCCGGTCTGGTGGTATGGCACGACCAGCTCGGCTCGCGTGCACAAGTGTGGCAACGGGAGGCTCCTATGTCTGCAGTGGCGGAGCTCCTCCGAGCTGTGAGGAACCTAGCACCTCCTGGATCTCCGCGTCCTCCAAGTCATCGCCCTCGAAAGGATCGCGTGCCTAACCGCTGCGTGTGCACCCTACACAGAAGAGCCAGCGCCAGCAAATATCCCCGGCGGTGTAAAATGGAACCCTGTGGAAAAATTTGTTGATCATTGAAAACCGAAATTTTACAAGGCAAAAGAAAACTTTGCACCGTGCATCTAACCTGAAGGACCTCCTGTAGTAGCCCTAGGGGCAGTGCTCATACCCTGCTACGCGTGTGGACGTGTGTAGTACGCTCCTTGGGTGGACGTGCTAGCTCCTAAGGGATCAAGGTATGGTGTAACGAAAGCTGCATGGAAGCATATTGATGTAAAATAGTGCATGTCGGTATAAAGAAATATCGTATGAACCAATGGATAACGGAATTTACCTCTCGAGGGGCCAGCTGGCTGACTGGAACCCTGCTGGTGCACTCCTGCTGCAGGCGGCGAACTCCGGCTCCAGCGGCTTGTGGAGGGTGCTGAGGTATAACTACGGGAGGAACCACGTCGATAGCATGACAAGTGAGCGCACGAATCACTATGTGCATCGACCTACTGATCCTCCCGAAAGTTATCCTTTGCTCCTCTACACTCAGCACGATCCTAATGTCCAACCATTGGAACATCACGTCCACATCAGCCTGAACCTGGCGCGCATTTCTCGTTTGGATCATTTTCAATCCACTCTGAAAATTTCCTAATCGACGATGCCGACCTTCTTCTCATACGAGGTCCATCACTTGGAAGAGGTCCAAGAACTTGTGAAGCCTCATCCCTTACAAGGGTAGTCCTCCTGGACTACTTCTCTGTTTGTTTAGACGTCAGCTCATCCAACCTCCTACAAAGCTCATTGAATTTCTTCTCTTAATTCTGGGCGCATAGCCTCTTGAAAAGATCCATAAGGTGTTTGTTCTTGAATTACCTGTAGAAATTAGCACATATATGATGCATGCACCATCTACTTCAAACATCGGACTACCTTGGTGGGTACCCCTTATCCACACAGCCATCCCTCAATTCCTCAATTGCCCATAACAAGCGGGCGTGACAGTCATGTATTAGGCATACATCTGGCATCATCCGTACAACTGCAGACTTAACCTACTCTAGGAAACAGTACCAACTATCAGTGTTCTTACTCTCAACAAAAGCAAAAGCCACGGGTAACACTTGGTTGTTTCCATCAACTCTAATTACTGTTAATATCTGTCCTCTGTACTTTCCAGTCAGACATATCCCATTAATACAGAGGATGGGACGACAATGTACAAATGCCTGAATGCAAGCACCTAATACAAAAAATACCCGTTACAACATACTTTGGTTACGATGGTCAATTGTTGGAAAAGCTTTCAGATCGTAGTAGGTTTCTGGATTCCTCTGAAGAATGCAGGCTAAAAGACAAGGCAAATTATTATATGATACTTTAAATATGCCAAACCTCATCTTTACAACCTTTTGTTTCGCCCTCAATGTCTTCACATAGCTAATTATGTACTTGAATTTCTCCTTAATATGTCTAACAATTGACCTTGATTCGTATCCCAGGTTGTTCACAATGTGGGAGTATATCTCTATTGCAACAAATGCAGATGCCATGTTTCTATAGTATTTCTCGATCCCTTGTAAGTGACAAGAATACTCGGTCACGATCGATACTTGCTAATAATCCTTTCATTTACCCTTGAACGCGTGCACCTGCCATGGACACCCATCATTCACGCACTTCACTTCATACACCGACTTGCTTGACTTCATGACCCAAAACTCCCTCTGAAGTGACACCGCCCATTGTTTCACTGTCTCCTTCAAATCCTCTATGTATGCATACTTAGCCCCTGGATGACCTTGTTCTCCTTGTACTCTCATGGCACATGATGGCACTTGGAGATAACAAGTCCGGAGAAGTCCTCATTAGTCTGTTCTGCAGGCAATACATTCTCCCCATCGGATGATTTATCATCCTCTGCATGCTCGTTATCAGCATCTTCCCGATCCATTTTCTCAATGATGGTGTCGATTATCTCTCCCTCGTCCGCCGCACCTGTTGGCTGCATATCTTCTTTATGCTCTCTTTCATTTTCCTCCGTTGTTCCAACATCATCTCCCGTCACACTTGGACCCTCATCATCTTGCATGGCCATTACAACGGTGTTATCCTTCTTGTACACCGACACAAGTATGCCAAATGGCCAACCACGTTGGAATGCATTCTCTACATACTATCTTCAAGTGGCAATGTAATCCACCGGCATAAGTTCAAAAAAAAACCTTCAGCTGCACGACTTACTACAACATACACGGTTATTGCGTTGATCTAGGGGTCGACTCTCATCAACCAGTTGTACACTAACCCGAAACTTCTCTCAGCCGGCCTATCAATACCCTTAGCCATTGAATTGAACTCCAATAGATCTACACCATGTGGACCATACCTAACATTTCCCTACTCGTGAAATACCACCATATTTGACATCTCTGTTGACAAAAAAAATAGAGTTAAGCTAAGTATCAACATGCTTATCAGATCTAATACCGTGTAATCAACTTTTTATAACCACTGTCTCTGAAAAAATTACGTCATCTAATAGGTTGATCTAAAAACCTACAGATCTACGAATGTAACAATTTATTTTTATATCGTACGCTACACGTAACTAGTATAATACTACACATACTACATTACTTCATAAATACAAATGGAAATTACAAAGGGACACAAGGTTTTACCTGCAGATGAGTTCGCAAACCAGCAGGGCTTTGCCGCTTTCCTTCACCTTCCCTCTCAGCTCTCTCTTCTTTTTTTCTGTTATTTTTGAGAATTTTATAAATTTTTCGGAAGCTGGAAGGGGGTTTTATATCGAGCCACCAAAGAACGGCCTGTGGAGGGCGTTTTTTTAGCACTTTTGCAGGCGGCACCCGTCCCCCACGGCCGAGCGGCCGCCATTTATGCAGGCGCCCCCTAGCCGGGCAAAAATTGCCCTCCCAGAAGGCGGCAAGGGGACCGCTTGCAAAATGGTGGACCCGCGAGGCCACCGCTTTTGCAGGCGGCCCCCTAGCCAGGAAAAAACCACCCTCTAGGAAGGCGGCAAGGGTGCCACCTACAAAATGGCAGATAGCCCAACAGCCGTCCGACAGTGGCGGCCGACGGTCATCTGCCACATTATCTAAAACGTCCTCTGGGAGGGCATTTTTTAAAAAAACGCCTCCTAGAGGGCATTGGGGATATAGATTTGTAAATTTTCAAAACAAAAATATACTTTTGTAAATATTTTTTAAAAAATATAAAAATGAAAAATTCGACTAAAGCAGCGCCTTTGTGGGCCGTGGCCCATGGGCCGACTGATGTCCCTTGACTATGGGTCGTGTTTCATTCACATCCCTCAACCACAAAACCGAGTATAGAGCATCCTCCAACTTCTAAAAACAGTATAAATCGAGTCCTTCGGCACTATTGAGAACGGTTTTGGCTGACATGGCGCCAACATGGCTTGTTTGACTTAGTAAAAACACCAATGGGACCCACATGTCAATGAGCGTCCGGTTAGAAAAAGATTAAAATAAATATGTGAGGCCCACATGTCAGTGGAACCCACATATCATCCCCTCTCTCTCCCTCTCTCCTCTCTCACCCCCATCTTCTCTCCTAGTGGAGGAGGTGGAGGGAGTTCTCTGACGTGCCTCCTCCGAGCCCCGTCGTCGAGCTCCTCGCCACACCTACGGCCACCCCACCTTCCTCTTCCTCCACAGCGCAGCAAGAGGTGCAGTGGTGGTGATGGCCACGAGGGATGTGAGGCGGAGGGAGATACAGATGGGGTGCTCGACAAGGTGGTGAAGGCGGCATATTTCACAATGGGCCAGCAAAGAGGGAATTTAGGCGTGGAGTTCCTCCTCACAGTCGGCCGCCGGTCGAGAGGCCCCATCGTTGCTTGGGGACGAGGACACCGCCGGCTCCATCCCCTCCGCCAACACCATCTTCTTCCTTGTTCTGCGCACGACACCCTGTCCGCCGCTCCATCTTGCTCGGCTTCTTCATGCCGCGCCGAGCCGCCGCCTCTCCTGCCAACGAGGTCACCGCCGCCTCGGCCTCCACCTTCGGCTCGTGTACCGCTGGGCACCCCCTTTGTGACCACTGAGAGAGAGAAGGGAAGAGGTGAAGACACATAGCGAAGAGAGGAGAGGGGAGGGTGGAGGAACGAGGTGGGTCACCGACATATAGCCTCTAGTCTATTTTTTATTATTTTCTTATTGCAAGACCACACAAGCTCCACGTAGACATCATATGGGATGGAGGGCAAGTTAACACGTCATGTGGACACCACGTAGGACAAAACCATCATCTAAACCACCGAGAAACTTGATTTATACTGGTTTTAGAAGTTTGAGAATACTCTATATCCGATTTTATAGTTAAGAGACATAAATAAAACTTAACCTATAGTCAGTAGCGGAGACAACGAAATGAACCATCGGGGTCACCGAGGTTATCACACACTAAAAATGAGTTCTTATAATTTTATCTTTCATGTAATTGGGGTTTCATATATAGAATTTTCACGGAGGTCACCGAGGTCATCGGACCCCGATAAATACACTGTAGCTCCGCCCCTGCCTATAGTTGATGGACATAAAATAAACTTTTTTCCGCGCTACGCTAGGATCATATGATTTGCGTTACTGACTAGTGTAGTGTAGCATTAGGTAGGCCCCAACACGGCAACACGTCAGCATCAGAAGAGAATTAAGTCGCGCGGCGCCGTACGAAACACAAGAAGCTGCTCGTACGAGAATGCAAAGCTGCAGGAAACCAGATTTTGCTAGCACCATTCTCTTGGGAACTCAGAAAAGCTGAACTCAATTTGGTTCTGAAAGGACCTCCCATCAACTAATTAAAGCTGAACTCAGAAAGCAAAATAGATTAACGTTGTTCTTAAAAAAAGATGTTGTATATATATGCGCCTATTCTCAACTCAATTTTTTTTATACGGTTCAGTTCAAAAAGTCGAAAAAAAAAGTGAACAGTAAACCAATGTGTTTATCTATTCGTACTAAATATGGTCATGCATTCCTAGAGATTTCCTGCTACTTTGCCATCATAAGCATAAGCATGGTCTGTCATGAATTCCTTGGACGAAGCCCCATCACACCCCGGAGACACATGTATGAGTTTCAGTTGTTTCCTCCAACAAGTCATTTGGTTTGTTCATTATCATATATAAGTAATGGAATGACAAAACTCACACCAAATATATGCTAAAGCATAGCATATATAGCATTGCAGAGCAGGAATATATATATGTGCATGTAGCCATTGGCAGGAAACGAAGCAACTAGACATGGCATTATGTTTGGTAATTTAGCCTTATGTTTGGTAAATTAGCTACTTACCTTTATAACCAAAGATTGTTTGCTATGAGATGCTGGAGTACACCAAATCCGGAGGTGAAAGCTATTTTTTTCTATACCTAACATGGTGGCACACTTGTAGCCTAGAAGCAGCCGGTCCTGATATGAGGTGATTGCTTGTAAGTTGCGATGGTGTTGATTAGTTTTTATTTTTATTTTTATTTTTTATTTTTTGAGGCTTTTTAGCGTGTTTAGAAGGTAATTTCATGTAGCTCCCAAATCTATTAGACATCTACCGATGATCAAGGGGTAATTAAGGAATAGATAACATGTTAGCTGTGATTTTCTCTTACTTTTGTTGCGGCCATCTACTGCTCACCGCTAAAACTCCCACGCATGCATGGCGTCACCACTTGCCCTAATACTCACCTTCCTGCTCCGAAATCGCCGTAGATTTCTTGAATGATGCATAACTATTTCAATTACTTAGTTTGATCCTTAGTTACATAATCTGCCACTAAGGATGAGTTATTTCTACCATCAAATACATAGATCAATTACGAGTTTTATCATTCAGTTCATGGTCCAAAATAATTCAAGGTCTGTACCTTTAGATCGGTTACTTAGTTTTATTTGTAGTTTCATGATATATAATACATACCAATCAATTACTTGGTTTTATACGTGGTATGTACTAATAGTGTGTAATCAGTCTTAAACGCCCTGTAGACCACCGGCAAAAACTCTAGAAAATAGGAGCAGGATATCGTCAAGAACAACTCTTTACTTATTTGTTTTTGACTCTTTGACATGATAATGTATTCTAAATTACTTATTTAACCTTCCACCAAATCTTTAAATTGGTACCTGGCCCATACTTCAAGTACCTTTCATAAGTCCCTTGGTGTTGTAAATCGTTATATTAAAGTAAATCAACGGCTCACATATTTTTCAAGCACCATAGAAGGTCTCTTATTTTTTTGAACTCTTTGTTAGGAAATAAGCAGTGTGAAATATAGAGAAACAGGAGTAAACATTGTGCATGAAAGAGGTGTCTCTTGTTAAAACACACGACAAGTGCATATGGTGGGAGGTGGCGTGGCGAGAGATGGTGAGGGTGAGGGCTGAGGTTAGGAGGTGGGAGAGTGGTGATGACATGTAGGCATGTTGCCTAAACCATGTTCATACTCTTCTTCGTTAATAAAAACAACCGATCAAGTACATAGAAATAAAAAGTTGGATGGGGACGGTCGGGCTTGTCCCGTGCTCGAGTAAATCCCATTGTGGGTCTTCCCCCTCCCACCTTCTTGTACAGGTCAAAGGAGATGCCGGCATTCTTCTCCTTTGTCCTGGCATGGCCGAACCATGGATGGATTTGCTGGACCTTGCTCCAGCATACGCCATCCGGCTGGCGACCGACGAGTGAGCCACCGATGCCTTAGTCTCAAGTGCATGCAACTTGGAGTTCTCTAGATCTAGATGCGAAGAGGTTGCACCGGTCGTCCTATTCTTCTCCGTCAAGCAGATGCATAAGACCGGCGTTCTTCTCCTTGGACATCGGCGTCAAATCTTCAAAGGGCAGCTATGGTATGCTTATGTGGCCAAGGTAGCTTCAACCTCTATTGCAGAGGCCCCAACTGGGTATACTACTCGGCTCTAACTCTTGCAGCATGTCATGGTTTTATTCTCTCTATCGTCGTTGACACGAGCTGGATCATCGGTGATGTAGAAGAAGCAGACCAAGGATCCAATTGCTTTTTTCATTTTCTTTAGAAGTTCTTTTCTGCAAAATTCAGAATGTATAGTCAATTTGCCTGACTTTGAGGGACCTCTCTTTAAACTGGATATACTCCCGGTTACTTCGCAATAAAGTACACCTGGTGCTTTAGTCTCAGTTTGGTTTTTAAAAAAAAGACGAGACGGCGTACTCTAGTGTAATTGGAGTCAAGCAAGTGGTGTCTTAACTGCAAAAAATAACTTGACCGCTGCCACGCGTAGCGGCCCAAGGTCCGAAGCAGGGGCATTACTGAACGAAAGCCTAAAAGAGAATTAAGCAGAAGTATTTCGTGGGCCGACTAAGGACCTGCCTGAATGATTAGCAGTAAAATTCTTTTCACTCGTAAATATTTTCCACATGTAATTTGCTGGGCACCAAAAATACAGCCGTATTTGGTTAGCCTGGTAAAAGATGTTTGGATACACCGTAGGAGTAGTATTCAGGGCAACGGAGGAGAAGATGACAGTGCTTCACCGGGCCTAAAGACGATGATCACCGTAGTATGGAGTCCGGCCGTTGGGATCAACGCCGGCAGGACGCTGGGCGAGCAGATCAACCACGGAATGGAAAACAATGCTTGCCTTTCATTGCACGATCTTTGCAAGAATTTGATGAAAAATCAAACTAGTTTACATAAAGTTTAGCATAATTTTCACATTACGCTCAGCAATATATACATGCTATAGAGAGAATGCACCAATCGACGTGCCTTTTTTCTAGTTTCTATACGAGAAACAACCTATCTAAGTAGCCTCCAGCGTGAATAAATTTATGAGCCAGTGTAATCTACACTGGTTTTTGGGCCAAATTGCCTTCCAAGCAGATCCTAGAGCAGTGGCTTTATGACCTATGGGCCGACTGACGTACTCGACGACAAGATCATATCATTTGTGTTAGGAAAAAGTCCACTTTAGGTTTCTTAACTATGTGTCAAATTTTATTCACATCCCTTAACCATATAACCGGGTATAAAGTGTCCCCAACTATCAAAACTAGTGTAAATCAAGTCCCTCGATGATTTGGAGGGTAGTTTCGTCCTACGTGGCACGTTGATCTAGTCTTCGTCCAATGTAACGCTTACGTGTAATTACAGTCAGAGAAAAACATATATATAATGGGACCCATATGTCAGTGGTAATTATACAATAAAAATTAAAAGAATTTATGGGACCCACATGTCAGTCACATGGAAAAATTGAAACAAACATCTACATGGGTAATGTAGGGATCAGACGACTCCAGCTTCTGGTAACATCTACATGGGTAATCCCCTAGAAGCCGTTCCTAACTTCCGCTCCGCCGTTCCCCTCCGTCTTCATCGCCGTTGCCAGGGAGGGTCCTCGGCCTGCACACACCGGCTGCAACATGTACTTGCAAGCGTTGTGTGGCGGGTCCGCATCGTCAGCGCCCAGAATGATAGGGACCATGGACAGTGACAGTGGGGTTTGGGGGAGCCCCCACTGCTCGCCCTTGCCCGCAACGCTGGGCTCTGCAGCCACCCCCGTGTAGCAGTAGTTCGACTCTTGCCAATTACCTTCTGGTAAGTTGAGTACCACAAATTGATCGATCTTGGTTTTGGTGATTGCTATTTGTTTCCTTCAATTTAGTTGGTTAGCCTCTCATCATCGATCTCATATTCTCATACATGTATTCTCGTGTCTCGATGGATTGCTTAAGACTCTAAGCTTCACATATGTTAAGTTCCTGTGATTTCTACTATTGCATATGCTGAATTCAACTACCCACGCAGCGGCGGCGGATGGGCGGTCCTCCCCGAGACCCCGACGTGCTAGGAGAGCATCGAGTGCCACTAGCTGCAGAGGGTGGAGGTGGAGAGAGAATGTTAATGCCCTGCTCCGCCCTTCCGTGCGTGCTCGGTCGTGGTGAAGAAAGAGATCGAAATATGTTTGTTGAGTTGAGTAGTGGTGGAGAGAAAGAGAGGGATCGGTAAATGGGCAACGTGGTGGTGGAGGCGGCGGTGTTCGACACGGTGGATGGGCTGGTAGGGGAGGTGATATGGCTACACTCGTCGCTGCTAACACGACCGGCGGTGGAGGAGGTGGATCGGACCGGGAGGAGCACGCATGTGCCGAAGTTGTCGTGAGGCTAAGCAGATCCCCCGCCGTGCCCAACAAGCTCTTCTACATCGCGCAAGAGATGCACCACATGCTCACCAAGTTCCAGTGCCGGGAGCAACATCGTGCAGGCTCATCGAGGGCTGGCTGGTGATGGGAGAAGAAGAGGGGAAGAGAGAGAGGGGGGAAGAGTGGGAGTAGATTTGTTCTTTTTTTTTCTATGTGACTGACATGTAGATCCCAATTTTTTTTAATTTTTATGCTAGAATTATCACTGACATGTGGGTCTCATTAATTTTTTTAACGACTGTTATTACATGTAAGCGTTACGTCGAATGAAAACTAGGTTCACGTGCCATGGAGATGTCACGTAGGACGAAACTGCCGTTCAAACCATCCATCAAGGGACTTGATTTATACTGGTTTTGATAGCTAAGAGACTCTCGGGGACTATATATCCCTGATTTTGTATTTGATGGACGTGAATGAAACTTGACAAACAGGTGAGGGACACTGCGTTACTGACTAGTGGGGTAGCATTACGTAGGGCCCAACACGTCAGCATCAAGAGAGTTATACAAATTAACAAAGTAGAAGAGTCACAAAAAGCTTTGTAATAATAATTTGTTAGTTGGAGTGTGCTTGTCCATCGATCTTCCTCCTCGAGTCGTCTTGTTCTTCCTCGCGTTCCTTCCTTTCCTTTTGGTTGCGAGATCCGGGCCCCACGCCGCCGTCCGATGCACGCAACGCTACGTATAGATGGCCAGATGGGCCAAGCCCATTGGGCGGCCCGAGGCACGGCCCGAAAAAGCCTGGACCGAACACGGCACGGCCCGATATGAATAGTGCCGTGCCGGCCCGGCCCTATCCATCGGATAGTGCCTGGGCCACCAATTCGGCCCATAGTGCCGGCCCGGGCACGGCACGATTTTTGGGCCGGCACTATGGTGGCCCGGCTCCCCAGCCTGGCCTGCCTAGCCGTTGGCCGGCCTGCCAACGGCCTGGCCTGCTTGCTAGCCGTTGGAGGCCGGGGGCCCGGGGGGGGGGGGGAGGGGGGGCCGGGACTATATATGCCGGCGCCACCGGCTCCCCGCTCCTAAGTCCCGACCCCTAAACCCTAGCGTCGCCTCGCCTCCTCGCTCGCTCCGCCGCTCACTGCTCTAGATCTAGAGCCCCTCCCGTCTTCTCCCTCGCCGGCGGCGGCTCTCCGCCTTAGCGTCGCCGCAGGCCGGCACGGCACACTCCACCAGAGCTCCTCCCGCCTCTCCCTCTCGCCTCTCCTCGCTCGCTCCGCCACGCGCCGCTCTAGATCTAGAGCTCCTCCCGTCTTCTCCATCTCCGGCGGCGGCTCTCCGCCTCTGCGCCGCTGCCGGCTGGCACGGCACACTCCGCCAGAGCTCCTCTTGTCTTCTCCCTCTCTACTTCCTCTCCTCCTCTCCTAATCTCTGGTGAACAGATCCTCGAATCTGTCCCTAATCCCTAGTCTCCATCTCGTCATCTCCTAGATCCGTGACTCGTCGACCTCGCCGGCGCTTCTGGTGCTCCGGTTTCACAAGTAAGTGTTCGGACCCCAAACCCTAACCCTAGATCTGTTCATGTGTTCTTCTGTTCATGAGTTCTTGCTCTTCCTGACTTTCTCTCTTTCTTCTTCTTGTTCGCGCAGCCGTTGAGGAACCAGAGGGCCGGGCCGGAGCCGTTGTTCGTCCACCTCGTGCAGCCGTTGAGGAACCAGAGGACCCCCTCTGGTGCTCCGGTTCCACGATGGACGGCTCGAGCAGGACGGCGCCGACGAGTACCAAGGGCACTCCATCAACGATGATCTTCGGATGATGGGCCAGACTGGAGATGATGAGAGTGACCGCGGCGATGGACGGATGAGCTGTTCGGTCGCAGCGCAGCCGATCCCATCGACGTTGTTGGCGATGATGGGGCTGGTGCTGCAACTGCTCCTGCCGCGGCCGATCCAGAGACCGTGAGCACGGGGGGCAACAAGAGGACCCGTCCATCCACCTCTGAAGCCTGGAATGATTTCGAGAAGATCTTCAAGGTAATCAACGGTAGAAAGTAAGGGTTGGTGCAAGTGCATTCATTGTGGCAATCAGTACTCTGCCTTATCCTCTGGTGGCACTGGCCATCTCTTGCGGCATGTTGATAAATGCCAAGCGAGAAAGGAAAAGTCTCGCGTGTGTCAGTCTTTGCTTAAGTTCGATTCAGATGGTAATGTTCGTCACTGGGAGTACAGTCCTGCTGTTGCACGTACACAGCTTTGTCGTTTGATTGCTAGACTAGATCTTCCTCTCTGTTTTGGTGAATCTGATGCATTTGAGGAGTACATTAAGGTTGCACATAATCCTAGTTTGCTTCTGTCTCGAGGCAAACCACCACTAGAGATTTTGTGAATTACTTTAATGATTGCCGTGGTAAGCTTATAGAGTCTTTAAGCTCTAGTATTTCTTCTGTTGCTATTACATCTGATATTTGGTCTGGTAATGCTAAGGAAGACTACCTTAGTGTGGTTGCTCATTATATTAGTTCTGATTGGCAATTAGAGAAGAGGATCATTGGTATGAGGCTCATTGATGAATCCCACTCTGGTCAGAACATTGCTGATCGTGTGACTTCTGTGTTGAGGAGTATAGTTTATGTGCAAAGGTTATCTCTGTTACTTTAGACAATGCATCTGCTAATACTAATGCCATTGACAAACTTACACCTGCACTGTCTATTTATATTGGTGATCTGTTCTTGCATCAGCGTTGTGCTTGTCACATTATTAACCTGATTGTAAAGTCTGCATTGTCTGAGATTAAGAAATACCTTGAAGCATTTAGAACTGCAATTTCTTTTTTAAACTCTTCTAACCAGCGCATTGCTGCATTTAAGAGGTATTGCATTGCTGTAATGTGAGGCCAAGAAGTTTGGATTGGACATGGATGTGAGGTGGAACTCTACATACCTCATGCTTAAGCATCTAGTCCCTTACAAGCAGACTTTTGGTGTGTTCATTGAGACTCACTATCCAGGGGTGAAGATGAGCCTTTACTTTTGACAGAAGATCATTGGTACATTGCAGAGAAAGTTTATTATTTCTTGAATGTTTTATGATTCAACTGTTTCACTATCTTGGTGTCTATATCCTACATCTCCACTAATGTTGCATCATCTTATTCTGATATCTAAGCATCTAAAGACTTATGAAAATGATAGATTGCTTAGACATGTGGTTGTGCCTATGAATAACTACTATCTTAAGTACTGGAGGACATTCCATTGCTTATTCTGTTGCATTTATCTTGGATCCTAGAGCTAAATTGAAAGGTTTAGCAATGTGCTTAGGTTATTATCTAATTTTACTAGTACTGATTATTCAGCTTACTTCACTGATGTAAGAGCCCAACTTTCTACCATCTTTAAGAGGTATGATGACAAGTTTGGTGCAGTTAAGTTGTAAAGGCCTTCACAGCCCTCTAGTTCTGGTAAGAAAAAAAGTGCCTGGGATGATATTTTTTCTGATGGTGCTGGTGATGATACACCTGACTTTGGACTTGGTCCTGGTCCTGGTACTTCTTTGAGTTCTTTCTGCATCCCCATTCCTACTCTATCTAGAAGAACTTCTGCTAGTGCCTTGCTGCATGCAGCAAGCATTGGAGCAACTGGTATTGGTTGTTCTGAACTCTCTTCTTACTTGGACAGTGACACTATCAACCACCATGATGATAGCTTCAACATCTTGAATTGGTGGCATGAGCACAAACTTACATACCCAGTTCTTTCAATTTTAGCTAAAGATGTTTTGACTGTGCCTGTTTCTACCATATCTTCAGAATCTGCTTTTAGTACAACTGGCAGGATCATAGAGGAGCGGCGGCGTCGGCTGAGTCCTGAGATGGTGGAGATGCTCTCCTGCATCAAGGATTGGGAGGCTGGAGCAGCAAGACTACAGCACATGGTGGAGGACAAGGAACTTGAAGATAGTTTGAAAACTTATATCTTGATCATGATTTAAATGTGTAATCTATGATGGAACTGTATTGCAATAATGGTGAACTGTATTGAGCTGGGCTGTACTCTTTTTTCCTATCTAGGGTTTCTCACGAGGTGTGAGTTTTACCTAGATAGGTTTTTAATGAGGCAGCCATTGCACCAGCTCAAACTTAAAAACATTGTTTTTGTGGTCTGTGATGTGATCTGTGATCTGTTGAGATTTCTGGATGATTTGATGATTTCTGGATGTAATGTGATCTGTTGAGATTGTTCAAGTAACTGATGATTTCTGGATGTAATGTAATCTGTTGAGAACTTTTTGAATCTGTGAATTCTATTGAATAATTCAAATTTTTGAACTTGAATGAGTGGTTGATGCCTTTAGTGCCTGGGCTGGCACTAAGCCCGGCGGGCCTGGTGGGCCATTGGGCCGGCACGGCACGGTTTTGAGGCTGTAGGGCCGTGCCTGAGCCAAGAAATAGGCCCGACGTGCCGGCACGGCACGGCACTATCAGGCCACCGTGCCTAATAGTGCCGTGCCGCATAGTGCCGTGCCACTATCGTGCTAGGGCCGGGCCGGGCCGGGCGGCCCGTTTGGCCTTCTATAACGCTACGCATGGTACGCATCGCATCCATGCAAATTTTCTAGGCAAGCTCACTCTTCTACTAGTCCACTCCATGTATGCATGCATTGATACGTAATTAACTGATATCCATGCTAATTTTATAGGTCAATTTAATTAATGAACCATCGTCGCCGTCGACGAGGAGAATATACTTATATAGGGAGAAAGCACTATTTTCTAGGCAAGCTCGATCGCCGCCGACGCCATAAAGATACATAGAGTGTACTCCCTGGTAAAAAAACAACTCCTAACGTCACAAGAAAGAATTAAAGAGGAGAAGCAGGGACTAAAATGCCTATTATTAATAAAAAAACTAAAATGCCTATTATTAATAAAAAAAGTACTAGTAAAAGGTGGACATGTAAAAGATACTGTAGGACTAAATTTTTTCGATTTGTAGATCAGAGATAGGTAAAAGGATAAAAATTAATTTATTTTAAGATAATTTTAAACCCTAAGAGTTAATTTATTTTGGAAGAAAACCAAAAAAAATAACTAGTGATTATGGAGTCACTTCTGCAGTACCACCAGGTGCTTACCAGGAGGAATATTAACTATATTTAACATACTCTTTCTGTTCAACAGTATAAGCATTTTAAACATTTAAATTTTATCCAACATTATAAATATTTCTACCCTACTAGTACTTATCATCAATCACCTTTCACTCAAATTTCTTCACATTTATCTAATTATCTTTCTACCATAACCATTTCTTATTTAATAAGAGACATCAAAGTCTTTTCTCCTTAACACTAATCTCCATTAAGCGTTTCTACCCTAGTACTTACCATCAATCACCTTCTATTTAAATTTCTCACATATCACCTTCAACCATCCTTATATCCCAAACATCTTTTATTGAGAGACACTAAAGTCTTTTTTTCAACTTTAATCTCTACTAAATAATCTATATTTATATGGTTGGAGGGATATGATATTGGGGTTTAAAGGCTCTGGTTAGCGAATAAGCCAATGCATCAGCCTCAAGAGGTTGGTTAGTCACTACTCCTATATCCATCTGCCTGTTGAATTTCTAACACCGGTCGATGAGTTCATACATAATTTTTTAAATGAAATGTTAGAGCTAGCTTCTGGCATTTTTTATCTTGAACGGTGAGCAATTTTCAGTAATTGACAATTTTTTTTTAAAAAAAGGGTCCAGCTATGTACATACATATGTATGTAAATTAATTACTGTGTACGGTACTGTACATACATTCGACATGCATGCAAGTGGGCCACACATATAATATAATCGCACGTGTCACTACTGATCAGTGTTAGTTACGTAATAGTGTTATACTACCCTGGCATACAGTACTACATAAGTACTATATGCCCATCTGTCCCCATTATTTCTACCACATTATCTTTGCTTTGAAACCATGCTTAATTCTTCATCATATTCTAGCCAATTAATTAATTAATTTATGCCTTGCATAATGCATACACATGTGGGTACGTGTATGTAGAGCTGGCGTCATCATGAAATTAAGCAGGTACATACATACTGATGGAGAATGTTAATTACTCGCGTGAGTTGTTTACGTACATTCTGTTTCGTTGTCAAAGAGGAATTTTCTTTGCTAGCAAGCAGCTCGTACACGTACTCTACTAGTACTATATCGATTAATCTTCCTTATAAGTATTGTTTGGTTGGCATTCATAGCTTGTAAAGCGTGACATGTCGCAACTGTGTGATAATTAACCTCAAATTATGTTCAAAATTAAGTTGATATTGCTTTGCTTTTGGAACTCGTTATTTTTACAAATCCTTGATGATGTTGCATACTATATGTTTTTGTCAATTTGGACCCATCATGATGAACAACTTACATTTTCTCTATGTTTTTGTCTGACTAATGTGTTAATGTGTAGATCGTTAGATCAAACAAACGCTTTTCATCGTTTCGCTTATATTGACTTGAAAAAAATAATTTATAGATAAAACTTTTATTTTTTATCCTTAACGATTTAAAAGCAAATGCTGAAAACTAAACTACGATAAAAAAAAACCCCCAAAATCAACTTCAATATTAAATTCTAAAATTTTGAATTTTAGCCACGGCTTAAAAGCTAAACGTTCTCATGGCTTATTTATGTAGTATATATATTAATACAGATTCTCTATAAACAAACCCTAATATACTTATGGTTGATCAACCTTGCCTCACATAACCAAAGGCCTCCAAGATCAGTCCAAATGCTTTTCCATTATCATTAATTAAAAAGAAAAAGTTGAGTCCTAACAGTGTCACTAGTACTGCTGCTTCTACCACCACAGTCCCCTAATCATACAATGGGTTTGGTGGCCAATGTTATGCATCGCAATCAGTAGGTGAAGGGAGTTGATCCATGATTAGCACTCACCAGCTAGCTTAGCTAATCGTCGCTGCTGCTGCTGCCGCTGTTGCTGCTGCTGCTGGTGGCGGTGGCATCATCTTTGGCATGTGCTGCCTCCTTTTGCCTTTGGCTCCTTGTTTACCTTTTGCCTTTGCAGCCTTTTGCAAGGGAGCCCAGTGTGGGCGACGCGACGACGACGACGACGCCTCGCTTCTCTTTCTCCTTCTTCTCTGAAGAGTGAAGAGTTCTCTCTCCCCTTGCGACATCGCCATGTCCTCAATGCTGCCCTCCAAATCGAGGTAGGGTTCTTCCTTCTATCTCCGGATTGCTAGCTGTTGGTGATTTGTTTTGTTGGATTCGGGATTTGTTTTGTTGCCTTGTGTTCGTGGCAGATCTAACCGTTTACTGAGCGTTTCTTGGATTTTTCTCAGATTTGTTTTTCTTGTTTTTGTTTTCCTCACGCTTTTCGTTCCAATTGATCAATCACTGGATGTGCTCGCTCCTGACCACGCGCAATCTGGCAAATGTGGCATCTTGAACCAATTGGATAGGTTTCAGTTGGAACGGCTTCTTGATCCGCTCGATTTCTCTTGTTCTTGTTGAAGTTTCGGTTTTTGTGCGGATTTTCATCGATCGCGGCATGGAATGCGGCGTGTTCGAACTCGTTGGTCCGGTGCGGTTTGGATTTGCATGTTGGGACGGAAAAAGATTGGAGCTTTCGTTAATCGCAATTAATGGCGGTGACATTGACAGATCTGGGCCGAACGAATCCCCCATCAGCAGGGGGCGGCCGAGCACGCCGTCCTCCAACCACCGCCCCTCCACGCCGTCCTCCAACCACCGCCCGTCCACTCCCGGCGGCACAAGGAGGAGCATCGGCGGCACGCCGTCCACGCCGCGCTCGCGCAACAGCGGCGGCGGCGGCCCGTTCAAGTCGGAGCCCAACTCGCCGCCGTCGGCGACGGCTCGCCCTCGCTTCTCGTTCGACCAGTCGCCGAGATCCGTCGACTCCAGGCCCGTCGTCGAGCGCCGGGTGCCCAAGATAGGGACGCCCCCTGATGTAAGTGCACCGCGAATTTTGATGTGAAATTGCCAGCATTGTGTGAGTTGTTGATGCAAATTGTGCGAAAATTGATTGAATGCAGAAGCAGCCGAGGAAGGAGGCCGAGCTGCAGGCGCGGCTCGAATCTGCCCAGGAGGACCTCAAGAAGGCCAAGGATCAACTGGCCTTCATCGTCGGTGAGAGGGACCGCCTTGTCGGGGAGCTGAATGAGGCCAAGAGGGTTGCTGATGAGACGCATGAGAAGCTCCAGGATGCGCTCATGGCAAAGAGGTGGGCCGAGGAGGCCACAGAGATCGAGAAGTTCCGGGCTGATGAGCTTGAGCAGGCGGGCATCGATGAGGCGCAGAAGCGGGAGGAAGAGTGGCAGAGAGAGATTGAGTGTGTCCGTGGTCAGCATGCTGCCGATTTGGAGACATTGGTCACCACGACGGAGGAGCTGGAAAGATTCAGGCGTGAGCTTGCAATGGCGAATGAGGCCAAGAAGGCTGCACTTGGCCACGCAGATGACGCCATGAAGATTGCTGAGGTCAATGCAGAGAAGGTGGAGATCCTCTCCAGTGAAGTTGTCCGATTGAAAGGACTGCTTGATTCAACAGCAGAGAGCGAGGAGAGTAAAAACCGTGAAACTGAGGAGCTTGTTAAGAATCTGGAGTCTGAGGTTTCATTTCTGAAGGGCAAACTAGAGGAGGCAAGAGTTATTGAGGAGAGGTTAGCCGAGACAGAAATATTGATTGAGGAGCTCAAATCAGAGTTAGCTGATGCGAAGAAGGCTGAGTCAGAAGCCCGTCAGCTGTTCGAAGAATGGAAGCACAAGGCAGGATCGCTTGAAATGGAATTGGAGGAAGTTACTCTCTCAGAGAAGTTCAAAAGTGAATCACTTGCCTCCACAACTGAAGAATTGGGTAAGGTCCAGTCTGCGTTACAAGGTAGAGAATCTGAAATTGAAGTGCTCAAAGGAAAGACAACAGCCTTGGAAATTGAGGTGGCAAGGCTTTTAGCAGATGTCAATGAATCTAATGAGCAATTCGATGCATCTCAGCAAGAGATGTTTGGGTTGCAGACTACAATAGATGTTCTGAGAAACAAGCTTGAGGCTGCCGAAGCAGCAGCTTCAGAGGCTTTAAACAATGAGAAGACCGCAAATGAAAAGATTGAAGGCCTGACTGAGGAGAATGTGAAGCTAATAAGCGAGTTGAATGAGGCTAGGGATAGAGAAGAGAAAGAGAAAAGAGCAGTGGAAGATCTTACTGCTGCATTGAGTGAGGAATCTGACAAAGCAAAGGAAGCACATGAGAGGTTTTTGAGCAAAGAAGATGATCATGAGCATGCCCTCGCGCAGATTGGTGATCTGAAGATGTCCCTAAAAAGCACCAAGGAGAGTTACGAGGTAATGCTTGATGAGGCAAACTATGACATCACTTGCTTAAGAAAAACTGTTGATAAATTGGAGGCTGAGGTGAACAAGTATAGAGAAGAATGCGAGTCTAAGGAGACTGACATTGTCAGGTTAAACAAGCAGTCGGAGGAAGAAATTGGTGCTCTTCAATTAGAAGTCGACAAGGCAGTGGAATCACTGCAAAACACGGAGCACCAACTCCAAGCTGTCAATGAGGAGAAAGAAAAGCTTCAAGAGAGGCTAATGTACACAGAATCAGCGTGTGCTGAAGCTAACGAGGCTGTGCATGAGGCGAAGGCTGAGAAAGAGAATCTTGAAGAGAAACTGATTTACACAGAAGCAGCTGTTGCTGAAGCCAACAATGCTGTGCAGGAGGCAACAGCTGAGAATTCGCAACTGAAGGAGCGGTTACTAGATAAAGAGAACGCATTGCAGAGCTTAACCCAAGAAAATGACGAATTCAGGTTGCGAGAAGCTGATGCTATGAAGAAGATAGACGAACTATCTGCGTTGCTTGCTGAAGCCATGATAAAGAAGCATCCCGAGGAGGAAGAGAAGCTAGTGGTTGTTGATGAGGCACACAGTTCTGTGCGCGAAGAAGTTACAGATTCAGTGGTGGAAAATGGAGATGCAGAAAGCGAAAATGATAAAAACCCTAAAGTGGAACTTGATGTTCTCAATGGGAGCTCCAATGGGGACATGAATCACGAAGAAGAGAGAGACGAAAGCAAGGTTGGACAGGAGGAAGTGAAAACTGAGTGCACCACACAGGAGAGCAACAAAGTTGTCGAGAAGCAGCCACAGCCAGACAGAAAACAAGAAACCGTAGTCTCCAAAGATGAACTGGAGCCCAAGGAGGACACCAGCACCGAGCATCCAAATGGGACAGTATCAGAAGATACCAGCAAAGTGGCAATGTCCCCGACAAAGCCACAGCAGCAACAGAAAAAGAACAAGCCTCTACTGAAGAAGTTTGGGAGCTTACTGAAAAAGAAAAACAGCAAGTAGGTGCACGACACATGTACTATTGCTATTCTGATTTGTTCTTTTCTTTTCTTTTTTGTTTGACAAGGTAGTGTGCTTTCTACGAGTTTACTGTCAATGGCTGTACTTGTTCTGGTGATTGCAGTAGTTTGTGGGTGTCTCATTTTTTTTTATTTGGACCTCCTGTTCTTGCCCTGTGTCTGTGGTGGTTATCTACACGGTTGTGGCAGCTCGAGTGTAACTGGAGTTCCTCCTGATCAGAATGGTTTTTCATTTCTGAGACTGCAGCTCCTTGTGATAAATTCATGTAATGTAATGTACCAGTGACAACTCCTAATCATATTTGTTGGCACCTCAAAATATCTTCTCATGTTTGCTGACAGTAATCATATTTATTGGCACTCAAAATCTCTTATCATGTTTGCTGACAGACAGCAGATAAATGTTTGTTGGGTGAATGACATACTGACATTTTCTATTAAAAAACAGCTGAAATGGATTATTGAGTTGAGTTGGCTTACTATTATCACAGCGTGGTTGTACCCTCCGAATCTTTAGTTGCTTAAGAAGATGGCATCGACCAGATCAGGTGAATGAAACGAATGGAAAAAAGATAATAAGTACAGCTCAAAAGCTGTAACAATAATAATTCTATAATGGCATCTTGGATGATCTGGATTTTTTGTCACATCCATGTGGTCTTATTCAGTGTGGGCAGTAGTAGCATGTGTTTGGGTGTACAGCTCCAAATGAAGGAGGTAGTCAAGTGAATTTACAGTCTGGTGGCCAGTGGCCAGTCACTGTGGTGCTACCTGTTTTCAAAGAAAAGCATAATTAATTCTTTTCAAGTACAATTAATTGCATGTGGCTTGAGAATTTTGTTGAGAATGAGTTGAAGGTGGCAACAGTGATTGTGAGTGACCTCGTAATTAATGAATCCTGCTGGGATTCTCACTAAAATGGCTCTACACATAAAGGGGGCTGCATTGGCGGTTGCTGCAAATTGCACAATCCATCTGAATTTTGGGAACACGTCTGAATCAGATTATGTCAAAAATCAAGTACAGAGAATTCTGAAGTTTACTTAAATTGAGTTTCACATGAAAATATTAGCTGCTGCCCGAATTTACTGTTACATTTCAGCTTTAGGACACCAACCATGACGTGTGCAATTCTGAAATCATATGAAGCCACTGAAGTCGTGTTAACTTAGGGTGTGTCAAAACTGAAAAACAAACGACATGCGTGCATGATCAGATACTACATCTCCGATCAAAACTGAGAAAAGGATTGAATTCAGGTAAGCTATTTGTCTGCAGTACAACCAGCAACAATCTGTATGTAACAAGATATGCAGTGCCATTGAGCTTGCCTTAAACTAAATCACAGCCTTCTTGGGTTGTCAACTATATCCAAACCAAATCCATTTTTTAGATATTCAGCAGCATCACCACCAGGAAGGGCCAGTATCGAAACATGGCTTCAGTGCCATTGAGATTGATTATCTTGCAGTAAAAATAGGCTCTGCATCCGCGCTTGGTTGTGTTCTTCTGGTATACTTGATAAGCAGTCCTTCAGAAGAGACACCAGGTACACGCAAGTCCCTGAGGATGAAAGAGAGAAGTGTTTAGATGACAATTTTCACTATATAATATCGACAAAAGATCAAAAAGTGCTGTGAATTATACCTCATGTAAGGCTGCAGGTCTTTCCATTCCCACTTTGGTCGCTCTCGGAACAGTGCAGCAAACCTCTCAGCTGGTGCCAATGGCAGATCAGCAACACTGAAAGTATGCACCCAGGTCTCAGCTCCAAGCTTTTCGCACAGCACTTCCCCTTCAAGCATCTGAAAATCAGCGCACATTCCTGAAGGAATGCTTCTCTCCCATTTATCCATGAAGTACTCAAGCTTCATCTTCCCTGCACCAAGCGCTCTCCGAGCAAACTGTAAGCACACCCTCCTCTCATCAAGGCTCCAGCAACTTCTAGCTTCCTTCTCAACCTTTGTTCCAAATCTGTTGAGGCAATGGGTCACAATCTTACGCATAAAACCATCAGATTCCATGACATCTAGCACATCATTTTCAGGCACTGAATTTAGTGACCAGTCATGCAACACAGAGTTGTGGAGGATCATGTCCAGAATGGTGTTCGCGGAATTGTTATCGACCGTCCTCCAGAACCCATCGATCTCAACAGCTGAGAGGGAACTCAATGCTTCTGACAGCTCACCGTCACTGGCCTGAACAAGCTCACAGAGGTGTTGCCATGTGTAGAGTCCCTTCTTGTGCTGCAGGTCACTCCCAAGTTCTTCATCAAGCACATAAGGCCTCTCATTGAGAAGTTTCCGAAGTTTATCAAGCCGTGGAGCAGTTCGGACCAATTCAATGCTCCCTGATGCCACTTTGATGATAGAAGCCACAGCATCAGTGGCACTGGCAACATTATCATCACTGTTGGCGCCATTGGGTTTTAAAGTTGGAGCAGCTGATTCACAGGGAGGTATGAGAAATACAGAATTGGAGGTGCCCACAAACTTCATAGCATAGGTTGCAGAGGGTGTGCAGAGAACAGCTTCTTCTTCAGGGCGTCCCCGCACAGTCACCCTGCATCAAGATGATTGTCAAGATTCACAAAATACAACAATCAAGGTACATTAAATTATCCAACAGTAGAACATCAGAGTACATACAATTATCCAGTTTGTTTCACGAAGATCAAATGGGGCTAAAACGTGACTAGGATTACTTCGGCATTAAATCAGGATTGATGCTTTGAACAGCTCGTGTCAGCTAAACTGTGCAAACAAGAAATTTTTTTACACTATACTTTTAGGTCAATTGTCTGTCTAAACCAAAATAATCAGATATAGTTTCTCAGCAAAAAAAAAAAAAAAACAGATATAGTGAATGCAAACAACGTAAGAACTGATAATTGTCTTGTAAACACGGCCATACCATGTTTAACATTAGGAGAAACTGAGATCAATCTAAAATTATCTTACATCTGAATCAATAAAGAGGGTACGATTAGATTAGCCAAGAAACGCTCTCGATGAAGCGCACACAAGTTCTTCCTCGATTTGGGGGCAAAATAGCTCAGCCGCTAAGAGCGCGTGTCGTAGGGGCAGGGACCAGGGAGAAGGGCTTACCGGCCTTGTAGGAGATCCGGGACGAGGTCGTCGGCGGCCTCGAGGAGGATGAGGTCATCGTGAGGACCAAACGCCTCGTGGTAACACAGCGACAACGAGGCGCCGGCGCCGGCGCCGGCGAGGCCGAGCACCGCGTCGGCCCCGCCGCCGCCGCTGTCCCACTCCCTCTCGGATTGGGCCTCCGCGTCCTCCATCACCGCATCCATGGATCGGGGACGGAGTTGGGGATTTCCTCTCTCCCCTTTCCCAATTTCCCCCCTTGTGCTGTTTCGTTTCCCGCGCTTTTTGTTTCGTTGGGTGTGTATCGCGCGGGAAATGTTCTGATTGGTGGGGTCAGGAGGTCAGAGCCTGAGCAAATGAGGTGGCACCGAGGAGTTTGATACTTGGATGTGGATCCAAATTTTGATTCTTTTTTTCTAATAAAGAAGGTGAATTACATCCCGGCCTCTGCATCTAGGATACACACAAGTACACAACCAAAGTTCTTACAACTAAATAATAAAAGACAAGTATATGATAAATCCTATATATTTTGGTTTAAGTTGTACAAAACTATAAGAGTTTTGATGTAATGCACATAACCATAGGTATTATGGTTCTATACTTTCATAAAAACATTCCGTTAACTAATTTTTTTCTTAATCTGCTATACATATAATTTATAAATTTATAGCTAAGATTTATGAGTTCATTTAATTCATCGTATAAATGTTGTAACTATCTAAGTTAATTATTTTTTATTATACTATAATATTAAGTTAAGTTAGTTAACGATGTGGTTTTATGAAACCTTTAAGATCAAAATATCTAGATTATATGCCATAGGCCAAAACTATTGTGATTTTGTGTAACTCGAATCATAATACCTAAGGTTTTATGGATTTTACTCTAGAATAAACTAAGCAAAACAAAGAAGAAAACACAAGCTAAGTCTGTAGCCTATTAATAATTCTGGATGAAGAAGCTCGTAATGATCGATTCCAAGCGTGTGGCTTTAATAGCCATAATATCTTGATCCTCATAACATTATATGTAGACCATGTACGGAGCCTGAATAAGGCCCACAATAGATTTAGATTTTTCTTTTTGTCAAAAACAAGATCATTGCTGTAAAGTCAAATTGACCAAACTAATGCACAAGCACTCATTAAAACAACATTCCTTAAATGTATGTCTAGCCCACGCAACCAGTTACCAGACATGTTGTTAGCATTACGCGGGGAGGTAAGTTAAAAGCAAAATAGATGCAACATGCAAAATAACACTCAAACAAGAGATGCTGAGTTGTCCAAATTTTGATTGAAAACTCTTTTCACTCTAATCTTTTCGTGTATATACATGTCAACAATTTTTTAGATAATAGAAGCTTTTTATTGAACTTAGACAATTACACCAAGGTACAATTGTTCCGAAAACACTTTCGGCCTCTGCATAAATAAGATGTGCACAGCCAAACACCTACTTCGTCTAAAGATAAATAAATTACAAGTAGTATTATGAATCATCAATTCTAAGACTAGATCGCCACCCATGTACCTAGATCAGTTCTTGACCATTTTCTCCAACAGTTGACACGGTGCATCTAGTCCCGCAAACTAGGGTTTTAAAGAATAACTCACGTACGGATTCAATGAGTAAGTAAAAATATAACTTGCAAAGGAGAAAAGATAACTTTTCTATTAAAAATCACATCATTCCTACATAACCAAAACGACCGAACAGCAATTACATTTGATTGGTACTTGTTGCAAATCATGGTA
Organism: Oryza meyeriana var. granulata; assembly: GCA_003991445.1. Classification (NCBI taxonomy): domain Eukaryota; kingdom Viridiplantae; phylum Streptophyta; class Magnoliopsida; order Poales; family Poaceae; genus Oryza; species Oryza meyeriana. Next base: position 63,799 of record RYFJ01000402.1, on the reverse strand, counting down.
AAGAAATGACAAGCTCACACTTGCAATGTGTCCGAAATGGAAACATAATCCCCATCCTAGTATATATACATTGGCAGAAAACACAACAGTTACAAATTCGACATTTCAACACTGGGTTTTCCGTGTTTCATAACTTAGTTACCATCATACATGTATGTTATCTTGTATTTATCTTCTATCATATATGTATATTATCTTGTATTTATCTTCTACTACACAAGATACAATATGGTTCCTATGAGATGTTGGAGTTCACCAAATACAAAAATGCGACTATATATGTTTAGCGACAATGCACATACGTGATGTCTCATGTTTTGTTCTCAAATCTTAAGTCATCCCTACATAGTACATTAAATATCCTCGATCTCTCACATTAGAGAATCAGCAATCCAGCAACATCAGTCAACCATCAGAGAATCGACAATCCAGCAACATCAGTCAACCATCTTTACTGTCTTAACACTGTTGTGTTTAAACAACAAAAATCGTTTACCCCATAATTGGCTTGTCCATCATGTTTGCAAGAAACACATAAATAACAAAGTTTGTTTTGTCTGCTCATCTAAAGATCAAATATGCATAATGTTATTTGTCAATATATCCTGCGATGATAGTTCATGATTATTCATATTTCGGAAAGGGAGAGGGCTAATCTGTGCCACTCTCTTCTTAAAATAACAAAAGGAGAGGGGTCGGACATAGAATCCAAACAACAAAAAAGAAAAAAAAACGAAAACAAAATGGGAGCCATGGATCATGTCACAGCAACTTTCGGGACGTGCAGAGCATCACCCAGCCGCGAGCAGGACCAGGGGACCCACCACTCAGTGACCGCGAGTCCAGCCACTTCTCCACTACTACCAACCAAGCACAAGCATTAGAAGACCTGCTACCGTTGTGTTCGTTTCTTTCTCCTAATCACCCATTGTCAGGAGGGTAGCAATTCTGTCTTGGCACAGCAAATCTAGGTACTGATGGCGTTTGTTTTTGGCAGCCTCAGCCTTTGTCTCAATTTCTCTATCTTGTGAATGCAACAAGCAACGGCAGATTGATTGTTGCTGCATGCACTTCTGAGAAGGATTGTTCTGCATGCAGGAAATGTGAAGAAGGTTATAAGCATGAGAAATAGAGGCTAACCGGCAGAAGAATTCTCAAGGGCAGGGCAGGGCAGGGCAGGATGCTGCAGCGGGCGGCGAGCAACGCTTACTCGTGGTGGTGGGCGAGTCACATCCGCACCAAGCAGTCCAGATGGCTCGACAACAACCTCCATGGTTTGTCTCCTTCATATCATCTCAGTCCATATGTATGCATCAACTTCTGCATATAGAACACCCTGACCAAAGGAGAAGAAAAAGAAAAGATTTCAGCTAGGGTCGTGAATTGTGATCTCAAGGTAAAATCCTCATAACATGCTTTAGAATAGATAAATCTAATGTGGTATGTGGGTTGCACAGCTATAGAAACAAACCATTTCAGGATTGCAATCTTAAGTTCTCATGTGACATTGGTATGCGAGTAATAGCATAGATTTTAGATGTCATGCCAAAGAAATAATGTGGTATGCTGCTTCCCTGGAAGCTGGAAAAACCCAAAAAAAAAGAGCAAGACAGCACTTTTTAACAACCTATGAAAAAATTGATCTTCATTGCATTTCAGCTTTCTTGTACAAACAGGAAGAAAAATAATAATAAAGATATCTGAATTGTATATTTTGTTGGCATTGCTTTGCACAATGTCCTGCAAAAGTTAGCAAGTGGGGTGGTCTAATCGCTCATTGTGACTCCATCATGGAATCTATACTTTACATACATTACATGTTACTGGAATCAGCATTCAGTTCAAGCAATACTAAAATACTTAGTTGTTGTCAAATAGTTAGTACGGCTCAGCTCAGCAGCAATACATGACTCACTTGACAACATAAATGTATGACAATATTAGTCATCCAGAGAAGGAAATAATGTGCTTTCCCTGCCAATTTTAATGTTATTGGCCTAGCATATATATTTCTTACGAGAAAATAACTACACAAGCATATCATTGATTAGCAAATAAAAAGAGCCTAAATTTCAAACCACGCAAGCACATAAAGGAAAAAGACAAACACCACTACGATATCAACACCAACTAACAAGTAAAATTGCTTGGAAGTTCTTACATGTTTATTAGGAGTATTGTATAATATCCTCCAGAAACATATTCCTGCAATTGCCCTTTCTTTCTAACTATTAAACAACATCGTTTTTTTTTTACTTTGCTGTTACTGTGCAGATATGGAGGACAGGGTCAAATTCATTCTCTTCCTCCTTGGGGAGGAAGCTGATTCCTTTGCAAAAAGGGCGGAGATGTATTACAAGAGACGACCAGAGGTCATCAGTTCAGTGGAAGAAGCATATCGAGCATACAGAGCTCTTGCTGAACGCTATGACCACATATCAGCAGAGCTACACAAAGCAAACCACACTATTGCAACTGCTTTCCCTGACCAGGTCCAGTACTCAATGCTAGAAGAAGATGATGACAATCTTCCAAAGGCATTTACGGCGGTTGATCCTCACAAAATCCACAAGTCAACAGTGGAAGGACTGATGAAAAAGAAGAAAGGAGGGAAATCAGGACTGAAGGATGGGGGCAAGAATTCTGGAGCTAAAATCAACAAGGAGAATGCTCAACAAGAGATAAGCAGGCTGCAGAAAGAGATATTAGTGCTGCAGACTGAGAAAGAGTTCATCAAAAGCTCTTATGAAAGTGGGATAGCAAAATACTGGGATCTCGAAAAGCAAATTAACGACATGCAGGAAGAAGTTTGCTACTTCCAAGAGGAGTTCGACGAAAGTGCAGTGCTTGAGGATGATGAAGCCAGAGCCTTAATGACAGCAACTGCACTTAAATCCTGTCAAGAGACCATTATCAAGCTGCAGGAACATCAAAAGTTATCATTCAGTCAAGCAATGAATGAGTTACAAAGAGTCAAGGTTTCCAGAGATAAGCTGAAGAATATCATGAGAGAGCATGGGAAATCTCTACCAAACTCAGGAAGGTTTATAGAGGAAACAGATTCAGGAAAGTTTGCCAATGAGAATGTTACAAATGATGCCAATAATACAGTAAATGGTATGTATTCTATTAATCAGGAGAAAATTGAACTGCAAGCAACAGTAGATAAGATCAAAGAATACTTCCAGACAGACTCTGAAGTTTCTGTGGTAGAGATGGTAGATAAAATTGATGAACTAGTCAATAAAGTTGTGGATTTGGAACTTATGGTTTCATCACAGGCTGCACAGTTAAACAGGCTGTGTCTCAAAAACACAGAGCTGGAGAAGTCCTTGCACGAGCTGGAGGAAGAGAAGACAGTACTAACCAGTGGTTCAGGCGAATTAAATAGCAAGCTCAAGCAGGCAGAAGAGGAGCTGATTAGAGTTCAGAACCTTGAGAGCTCCTTCCAAGCAGAAGGAACTATAGTCCATTCAAATTTCACTGAAACAATAGTTATGTTCCGTGATATTTCAGGCATGCTATGGTCACCTCTTGTTGAGCACCAAGACGGTCCTGCACCCATACCGAATGATAAAACCACACCATCCGTTGACATGGAAACATCAAGTGAGTATGATAAAACAAACTCAGAAAAAGGTCCTCAGTCAGATGAATCTGCAGGGAAGCATGAAGTAGACGAATTACCTGATAATTCAAAAGAACTGGAACCAGCAGACCTCTGTGATGACGGCCACCCATCTAGTGGTTATGCAGAGACGAAGGCGGAAAAGTGTTATCATGGAGATGGTTCAGAGGATCTGTGGTGCTGTGCACTTGAAGATAAGTCTAGCTTTGCAGCTGCATCAGTAAACGAGGAAGAAGCAGGAAATGTAGATAACGATTCATCTGGTGATAATAACAATAGAGGAGAAGATCATCCTCCTGAAGAAGATCACGCTCCTGAAATAGCTAGTGACAATGGGAGCAGTATGCAACAATATACTGTGCATTCCCATGAGAAGCCTGTATTAGAACGACTGCATCATATTCCCTCCAATGGCCCAGGAGATCACAATGTGAAAAAAGAGGAGAATGAGCAATATTTATCAACATCAGATCATAGCATCTCTGAAGGCAACTCAGAACAAAAGATAAATAAAGCAGGCCATTCATGTATCACAGAAGATACGGCTCCTATTAGTAGAAAAGTTGATGAGGTTGGAGATCAAGAGGAAAACATGATTAAGCTACAGCAGCTGCTTATGAATGGGCTCCAAGATAAGGAAAAGGTACTTTTAACCGAGTACACCTCTATACTCCGAAATTATAAGAATGCAAAGAGAAGGCTTACAGAAGTGGAGACAGAGAATCAGGCCCGTTTGAATGAGATGACAGCCATGATAAGTGAGCTACGCTGTGCAAATGCAATGAAGGATGAGGAGATTAGGTCACTACATGAACTCCTGAACTCTGCAACCAACAAAGATGTATCACGAAATGGCCATAAAATGAACCCAACAATGTCCTTCAGTTCGACGAGCAGGACATTCAGGGTTCACCGAAGGACCCCAAGCTTTTTGCCTGTTCATCAAAGGAAACAAAGTGTTTCCTCCATTTCCAGAATAATCCTCGAATCCCCTACGGAAGGTGATGCTTCGCATGATACAGTTACTGACCAAGAAAGCCTAATTTTGGAGGACATCAAATTGATTGATGTTGTCAAGATGGAGAGCACCTCGCCGCTTGAAGAGAAGTTCAGACAAGATATTGATGCACTTCTGGAGGAGAACTTAGAATTCTGGATGAAGTTCAGCACATCATTCCAACAGATCCAAGGGTTCCAGACCAATTATGAGCAACTACAACCTGAGATTGGGAAGCTAACAAAGAAGGACAAGCTCAAGACAAATAATGGCCGTGCAGATGATCCATCAACAAAAGTTGAATCAAACGCCATAGAAAAACGGCTAAGAGAACTCAAGATTGCACTGCAGGTATGGTTGGAACAGAGTGCGATGCTCAAAGGGGAGCTCCAGTATAGGTTTGCTTCCCTCTGCAGCATACAAGTGGAAATTGAAGGGGCCATGGAGATGGATGCAGACTATGAGGAAGGAGCTCATTTCACCTCATATCAGGCTGCAAAATTCCAAGGGGAGGTTCTGAACATGAAGCAGGAGAACAACAAGGTTGCCCATGAACTGCAATCTGGTCTGGATCATGTAAAAGGGCTCCAAGCAGAAATTGAAAAGATCATTGAAAAGATAGTCAAGAGAACTAACTTATCTGAGACCAAAGGTAGCAGCACATGGAAGAATGCACCGTCTAGATCAAGAGTGCCACTCCGGCTATTCCTCTTTCCAGCCAAGAAAAAGAAACCGTCACTATTGGCATGTGTAAATCCGGCTCTTCAGAAGCAGCACAGTGACATGGTATTCTTCACTAAATGAATTAGGTACTCCTGTCTATCTGTCTAATGCATAAGTGATTAAACTTTCAGCTATGTTCTTATGAGTTGGTGGTTTAGTGGACTAACCTGGCCGATGTTTTGATGATCAGGTCTTCTGGATGTAACCAAATTCACCATTGAGCTAATTAGGTGCACAGCAGACCAGCAAACAAAACTTGAGAAATGATGATATGGTGTAGCCCAAATGCCCTAGACGGCTGCATTCACCTTGTTAGCGTTTACTAGTAAACAGCATGTATTCAAATGGGACACTAGCTGATGTACTTTAAGGTAAATTATTTGAGTGCATTTTGACAAGACAGTATTTTTATCTGCAGAACAGTGTAGATTGCGAGATCACTGAAATGAAAGCTTTCTTCCTTTGCGATATTGGATCAGAAATTTAGGAGAATGCTTACTCTCGGGCGTCCGATGCCGGACAAAAAATGGGACACTGCCCTGAGCGCCGCATGCCACTGAGTGCCTCTTTCTGTTGGCGCCAGTAGACATGCATGCATTCCTTATCCTCTCTTTCTCTCTCTTTCTTTGTGCGCACACAGCCCCATAGCCAAGCCACTCCCTCTCTGCATGCATGCAAGTTGCTAATAAGGTTCAACCAATTTGTTATCCTAATATACTTATTTTCTCTTAAGATATGTATCCAATGTACGATCTAATTACACCATTGTATTAAATCTTTATAACAAGATCTCGCATGATTTTATATTTTGACGAAAGAAAAATGCATGTTTCACCCGTTAAAATTCTATGTTTCAAACACTAGAGAGAAATGTTTCAACTGGCATTTTACTGTGTTTTACAAATCCTTCATCTATTTCATTGACTTTTTTTTTGTTTCGCCACATATAACGTGATGTTTCAAGTGTTGTATGATGCTTCACTAGTCTATTTGCAAATATTGCACATGGTGTTTTTTGGATGTTTTAGCAAATATTTTGTGATGTTTCAATAGTCACAACTCGATGTTTCATATATAATATCAAAATGTTTCAATTAGGAATATAATCATATATATTTTTTCATCAAAAACGTAAACATGTGAGATCTTGTTATAAAGATTTAATTATAACAAATACAACGGTGCTGTTCGGTAAGGATAACAGCACGTGCCTAAGAAATGCAGGTGGTTGACACATGACTAAAAACTAATCATTGTGTAGTAGTTCAGACATAGGCACGCACCAGAGACAGGGGGGCTCCGAGGCAAGCATTCCGTCGAGCAGGTCTCGAGCATTGCCGCCGCCGCGACGTAGAGCCCATTCCCTCGCGTCGGCCGGGATGATCCTCTATCCTTCATCATCCATGCAGCGCAGGGCCCGGAGCAAGCACAGAGGAAAAACGGGGTGCCTCGCCGGCGGCAGCCACCGCCATGAATCGCTCGCTCGCTCTCCCTAACCCATGTGAGCCGGGGAGACGACACGAAACGGAACGCAGCGCAGGTGAAGCAACGAACGTGACAGATGGGCCTCGCATAAACGGGCCTGAAATAAGCGGGCCTGATTTACGTGGGCCGAGCATAAGGCCCGCCGTCCCCACCACAGCTGCCACGTGGCGACGCGTCGTCGTTTGCACGCAGCTCAACGCCACGGGAATATGAATATATCTATCCCCCCAGGGGGGCCCACCACACCACAACCGTCGGTTCGCTTCCTTCGCCGCGTTGCGTTTTTCCCCTTCCGTTCCGTTCCATCCAACGACGCGCTCCCCACGCGCAAAGGCCCCACATGCCAGTGACGCGGTCCACAAGGTCAAAGCCTATCCGGTTCATCCCCACCCACCCAGACGGGCCCACGCGGCAGTGACTCATACGGACGGATTCGACGGGCGCGAGGCGAGGCCTCCTCCCCTGGCTCCTATATAGGCGGAGTCATAGCCCACAGAACCGCAGAAACCACAATTCAGATCGGCGACCGCGCGCGCGTCTTCTTCTTCTTCCTCCTCGTTTCAAGGGATTCGCCTCGTCTTCTTCGCCTGGTATGCCCGAGATTCTCCTCGCCGTCGCATCATTAGCTTATCGTAGAATCGTCTGGCGGTGCGATTTCGGTCGATTTGGAGATTATTGTGGGGGGAAGTGAAAATTGATCCGATGGAATTCATGCGGGATCACATGGTGGCCTTGTGTTGTTTCATCTTTCATGTTGTTTCGTATTCTAGTGCTCGATCGGTTGCTGCAGCTATGGAGATCTAGAATTTTTTTCTAGTTTCCGGTTGTTTCATGGTGAAATCATCTAGAAATACGAATCAGCGGTATAATTAGCTAGCTGTCACGCGCTGAATGCGTTGTTTCTGTTCAAGTCTTTGCATGTGGCAGTTCACAATTTGCGACGAGGATTGGTAGGTGCAACGACTTATTTCCTATACGGCTAATATCTTAAGCTGTTTGGTACTAAGATGCCTGCACGCCTAGTTACACACATCAATGGTATTATGATGAGAGGGGATCGTTATCAAGATTTATTTCATTATCAGTATAGATAGGGTCCTCTCATTCCAATTTCAAGAATTTAGTTTCCTCACGTCATCTAGCAACTGTACCTGTTCTGTTCTTTGTTCAGATAGCTTAGCTTGGGAGTGGTGACAATGGGAGGTGGCAAGGACAAGCATGATGAGAGCGACAAGGGGCTCTTCTCTAACATAATGCACGGCGTTGCCGGTGGCCATGGGTATCCACCTCATCAGGGATACCCTCCGCAAGGCTACCCACCGGCACCGGGAGCATACCCGCCTCCTCCAGGGGCGTATCCTCCTCCTCCTGGGGCTTACCCTCCCCCACCTGGGGCTTACCCTCCACAGCATGGGTACCCTCAGCCTGGTGGCTACCCTCCACCTGGTGGTTACCCTCCACATGGTGGCTATCCTCCTACAGGCTACCCCGGCTCATCTGCGCACCAGGGTATGTAATTCTGTTCATTTAGATTCTATTTAGGTTCTGTGCTTGTCATTGCTCTAAAATTCTTGTTGAACTTAAGGAAATTCAGTATTGAGTTGAATCGTGGTTGTTCCCTTCTGTTGTACCATGATGTATGATATGTATTTCCTATCTAGAAGCCGTAATGTGTAGTTTTTATCTTGATTGCAATCATTTGTGCTGATGAAGCCAATTGTTTTGACTCTGTTCTTACCACTTCAAATCATTCAATAGTTCAATGCTTGATGGTTCATCTCCAATTTTTAGATGCCTTGATATCTGATTATTTTAATCTATATCATACTGCAATTCTCGCTGAGTTCTTGCAAACATCTCTGCATTTTGCACATGGACTGAAATTTCAAGATTGTGTTGGATTACTCTAGTTCTCTTCTGTTGCATATGCAATTCTTGATGCTTCTTAGATGCCATAACATGTGAAAATGTTTTTTTTTCCTTTTAACTTCGTTGCACTGCTTAGGCAAAATGGTGTATCTTTGTTCTTAGCATTCCATCCTTACGGAGTCTCAAATGCTGCAGGCCATGGGAGTAGCGGTGGAGGACACATGGGAGCAATGCTTGCTGGAGGCGCCGCTGCGGCTGCCGCGGCCTATGGAGCACACAAGATCTCTTCTCATGGTCACGGCGGACACGGTGGACACATGGGCTATGGAGGCTTTGGTGGTTACGGCCATGGCTACGGCCACGGTGGCAAGTTCAAGCATGGCAAGCATGGCAAGTTCAAGCACGGGAAGCACGGGCATGGCATGTTCGGTGGCGGCAAGTTCAAGAAGTGGAAGTAATGCGCGTGATTTGATCATGCTCAACTCCGTTTAGGCTTTAACTGAACTGCTTGTGATTGGCTGGTTAAAAGCCTAAACCTCTCGAATGTATCTAAGCAGGGTGGAGCTTGCTCAGTTGCTCCCATCCTTACCATATGATACTCTAGTATGTGGCTCAGTGACAAAATGGTTTGCTAATAATTAATTAAATACCATTTGACGCTTATGCACCGTGGTGTTCTATTGCCTGATTAATATGATACCTTCTGTGCTGTTTTTCTTTGGTGAAAGTTTATATTCTGTGCGCCCGGCATGGCTGAGCCAAGGTGGTTAAAACCGGTGTTACCGGTGGGACGCTGGGACCTATTTTCGGGATAACTGCTGGTTTCTGATTAACTGGTGGGAAAACTGCTGGTTTCTGATTATGAGTTCATAAGAGTTTTAAAGCAATGCACAGTACACCAGGGTGATCCAGATTTTTTTTCATAGAACGGTTTCGTGAGATTACCCCGCGAGCAACCTGCTAGTACCTGCCGTCCAAGGAGCTTATTCTCCTAGTAGTTTCTTTTGATATCAAAGAATAATGTAGTGGAGGTATTTTTCTTTTTTGCTGAATTGACTGCTAAGTACTATCTCTAAAAGGTTGTTTGACTTGTCAAAGCCAATAACATTCCTATTCCTATTTGATGTTTGAAATTTTAAAACTTTGATCATTAATTTTATATTAAAATAAATTTATAAAATCCGATAACCTTACGTTATTATGATAATATTTTTAAGGCAAATTATATGTGCCCTTTTAAGAGTTCCAAACTAAGTATTTAAGAAGTTATTTAAGATCAAAATTTTATAAATTTAACTAAATGGTGTCTTAATCGTTAAATATTTATGAGCAACGAGAGTAGTTACATAAGCAAAATATCAAGAAAAGTTTTGTTATACCAAATTTGGCTGCCATTTTCAGACTTGGCTGTCATTTTCAGATGCCCAAAACCTACCTTCGTAAACAATAATTTCAATCAAAGGTAACCTATTTTGACTGCACAATTTCTAAAGGAACATTCTTTTTCTTTTTTTTGTGATTAGTACTCCGTGGTAGCAATCTTGTCGGTTAACTTATTGGCTGCACGTCGTTTCTTCTCTTCTTACCGACAATGACACACAAAATTCCGGCGCATCTAATTCGAAGAGTGTAGGAGAAGCAAAAAACAAGGCTATAGTTTTTATAATTTACTAGCATATTGTTACAACGAGATTTTAATTAAAAAAATATTATTAATCGATTATTACCATCATCTTCTGCATATATCATCTCCTAATTATTATATATATTTATTACTAACATATGGATTTTTTAGTCTCATACATTTATTTTTCTTCCCACAATAAATAGAGAGTTAATAGGATGATTGACCTCTAAGCCTATATTGTTATTTTTCTTTTAAATAAAATAGGGAGTTGGGGATAGAGATGGTGACAGAGTCACCACTTAGCACTACAACTACAACTGCTCTTTTTTAAAGGATTATAAATATTCGTGTATTACAATGTGTCTAAGGATGAGATGTGTATCGCTGGGAATGAGTTGATTGTGAATCAGCCCGAAGCATGTGGATTTTTTTTTAACGAACCGCTATTCCTTTTTCTGTTTTTCTTCTGAGGAGGACGCGCTGCGCAGGAGAGGACAGATGACTTCGCTTTGAAGTTGTTGAGAAATAAGCAAGATAAAACGATTAAGAACGATCGAGTTCTCCAATCTCAGATTCCGAGCTGCCTAAAATTTCTGCTCCTTCCATAAGCACCACAAAGTCACCAAAATCAGCACGGCACTACGACTACATATCTATCCTCCTTTTAAAGGTTTCAGTGATGTTACAGTAAACCTATCATTAAATATTTTTTTGATCTAGAATATTTTTTGATATTATAAAATATTCTATTATTAATTCAAACAAGTAGATACCGTATATTCAAATAAGCAGGTGATATTGGATATATTTGATAAAAAGTATATTTTCTATATAACATATTATAAGATATTTTCTTTTACTCATAGCAAAGCATAGGTATTTTGATAATATTCTATATGTCACTATTATTATAATTAAAATAATCAGGTCGTCTATTTTAAAAATAAACATAAATCACTTCACACATAATTCATAACCGACTTTAACTCAGCTAAATAAACTAAGTTTTATTCATCCATCTCGTCCCTAGCTTTTACTAATCTAATCGGCTACTCCAACCGATCCACTGCCAAATCCGTCAGCTTCCTTAGCCGCGTCGTGCTCTTGCCGATCACCTTCTCCGATCGATCGATCCTCCTCGAAGCCGTCCACGCGCCCGCCGCCATTGCCCCCACGCGTACGCCATCCACATCGATACCACACGCCTCCTCCTTCAGCTCATTTCAATATCATCCTCCAATTTCTCGACAAAAAAAGTCTCTTTCTTGATCAGACAGACGATCAGACGACGATGGGAGGTGGCAAGGATGAGCAAGACAGGGGGCTCTTCTCCAACCTGATGCATGGCGTCGCCGGTGGCGGTGGCCATGGGTATCCTCCTCCTCAGCATGGGTATTACCCGCCGCCGCCCACGGCGTATCCTCCTCCTCCTCCAGCTGGCTATGGCTATGGCTATCCTCCTGCAGGCTACCCCGGCTCATCCGCGCCACACCAGGGTACGCGTCTGATTCTTCTTTCTGTTCGATTCGGTTATTAGCCATTTAATTTAATTGCAGTGCGATAAGTTGAGCTTGATCCGGTAAGTTGATCGGGTATTTGATTGGATAAATTTGTCGTTTTTGTTGTCAGAAATTTGCATTTGGTTGTTTGATTTCCAATTTAGCTGCCATAATTTGCAAAGTCTCTATCTTTATCGAATCCTCTGCTTTGATTCATACAAGAATGGTGTAACTCTGTTCTTACAATTTGTTGATCATTAAGGATTCCCTGATTGGTGGTGCAGGTTATGGGAGTAGCCATAGCGGAGGAAACATGGGACCGATGCTAGCTGCAGGTGCAGCCGCGGCGGCGGCGGCGTACGGTGCGCACAAGCTTTCCCATGGCCATGGCTATGGAGGTTACGGTTACGGTGGCCACCATGGCGGCGGCTTCTTCGGTGGTCATCACGGCCACGGCCATGGCCACCATGGAGGAGGCTTCTTTGGAGGTCATCACGGCCACGGCGGCTTCTTGGGCGGTCACCATGGCCACCACGGTGGCTTCTTTGGCGGTCACCACGGTTTTGGAGATCACCACGGCCACCATCACCACCATTGATGGTGATCACCATGCCATGTAGCATGGCGTGTTCAATTAAGTGCAGTGATGGATGAGATATAGCTTGGTTTGATTATATAATAAACTCGATATGTGTATAGCTTAGCTTTCTCCATAGTTTGCTACTCTAGTTTGTGCCTGAGACTTTTGAGTGACAATATGGTTTGCTGATTAATTAGTAACTGAGTGCCAATCAGTGCTCATACCACCTGTTTTTACTGTGCTGATACTCCATGTTTGTTCTGTCGGAGAGAATTTTGCTCTCAACGTTATGCTCTTTTGTCGATGGTTTGGCTGACAAGGGCAAAAAGGAAAAAACCAGCATTGAAAAGCGTGACATAAGTGTCTACGAACTTTAAGTTACTACAAAACCGGAACATGTAAAAAGTGGAAATCAAACATATTCAATAGGATTCGTCACCTGGAGCCTCATGGCATTCAAGATCCCGGCATTCATCCAAACGGCAAACAACCGGCCTTCCCAAAATGAAAAAAAAAATACTTCCCTACTAGATCCACTTCTTTGTAACAAATAACAGATGTATTTCTTAGAAATGCATATTAGAGGTTCGTATACCCGGCCATTAACATGTCAAGATTTGGTGCCACAAAAATACGATTATCAACATAACTGTGTTTCCTTTTATTAACAGAGTGGTGTTGCTTCATCTGCAAAATGAAAGAGAAATTAATCAATATAAATAAAACACAAATTCTGGAGAAGCAAACTTAAAGAAGTAACAGATACAAATATGAAAAATACAAAGCATAAACAAAAAATACATTTGTAAAACCAAATCTCGGCTTCCTAACATCATAAACGATGCATAAATGAAGGGTCAGGAAATGGTAAGCAACTCATCCAAAATCCATCTCAAGAGTTATGATATTATATTAGGTTTTAGTTGAATTTACCAGCACACCGTTGTGTCCTTAATTTAAAAGCTGGAAACTTGACTGCTATGGGGAACCAGAGGTTGTGTTCCCAGGGTACTTGGTGCAGATTGTGCAACTTAAAGGCAAGGGAGAAACCAGGGCTTGGCAAATCTCTACGATTCACCAACATGAAATATACGAGGGATCCACTGATCTTCCTACACCAAGAAGCTGTTACTGCACTAACTAAAAGAAGATACTTACAACACCAAATATGTTCCAACCCAACAGAAGAATGAAATGGAGAAACAAGTTAATCTACTGAGTTCGTCTGTGTGATTGGACCGAGCAAGAGCCCCTAGACTCGCCATTAAGTGGTTTGCAGAAGGTTGCACGCACAGACCATTAGGGACAAGTTGCTAGAACTCAGATATAGGTTTCACCAGATTATACTTTGTCCATTTAGGCTAACCAATGCATCAGACTTCCAGGCTTGACTAAAATCTGAAGAAATCATATTTGTGCCTTTTGATGATAATACTCATTCATAGCAGTAATCACAAGGTGGCAGACATTCTGAAAAAACAGAAGTTGTAATCAAAAGACAGCAAGAGTTTGCTGTACAGCATGTTGAACACCTGGAGCACGTCACTTCAGGTGGAGTGTAAAGAACACCATCAGAATGACCCGCTATCATTGATTGGCCCACTCCATGGAATGTTAGTCGCTAAGAACTATAGTAGGTTATCAAAGAGTATATGAAGGCCTTTGGATAAATCTCTTAAAAAATTGTGTTTTAAATGGGAAGCTGAACAAGGACCAGACTTCCAAAAGCATCTACTCCTATAATAGCTATATCCAACTTCCATTAACCTTTAACACCAGACTGATACCAGTGGGATAAGACCTGTTGCTGCATGTTAAGGGGGCGACACTATTGTTTCAACAAAAGCAAGGGGTAAGCATAACTCATGATGAAGTTACTAGATTAAAACCAATATGCAAAGTAAAAGAAGAACAAGGAAGGATGCTTCTTGCGTAGCAAAATCTGTGAATATACTATTGATTGGATCGTCAAGATACCCATTATGCAAGAAACCCTTGGAGCCCCTGACCATGTCCCCATCGGTTAATCCTGAGTATACACTCAGCTCAGGTATCTATGGGTTTAATGAGAGCATATAGCAACAGTAACACTCAAATGTTCATCTTGCAGTCAATGAATATCTCAGTACAACTTGGGGCTATTCAGGCATTAGAGCCTCCTATCATAGAATTAAGATTTTTTTGTCTAGGGTCTCAAAGAATTTGTAGAACATAATATTTTTTCTTTTGTCTAGGGGCTCAGAATTTGTAGAACAGAAGCTTGGAGAATGTGATATGCTTGGGAGCTAAAGCTGTGTATTGTCAATAACCTCACCTGTTGGAACCCGTACCCATACCAGATAAAACATGAATGCAATCAACAATGACAAGGACACAACGCATGTGAAAAACTGCAACTATATCTCCCTTAATATGTTTCATGTTTTTAATCTACCATTGAATGCATATAACATACTTCTTTTCTCCTATTTTCAATCTACTATCGAATGCATTTGTCATCGTTCTTAAATGTTATCGAGTACTCACAAGTGTTCAAGCTTTTCATTGATCTCAGTAACCCAGGATATCAGATTCTCTTCAATCTGTTGCACTCTGGTTTGTATCTCCATCAGACGATTGTTTACTTCACCATAGTTGTCAACATGTACACGCTTAGGATGAACCTGGTAATGTATGATGGTTACTTCCCCTTGCTCACCAGGATGTGCGTCAGCCCTATTATAAAGAAGTTGATTAATCTTAAAACTTCACTGATTAACAGGCTAAAAATAAATAAATGCTGTAAGACTAACATCTTATAGACGGTTTTCTTCCAATAACCTGAGTATGCATGCCACGACTGCAAGGTCCTATTGTTTATCTGAAATATATTAAGAACATATTAGTATTTATTCCTCAGTTATGAATAAGCACGATAATACGAAATATAAATAACTACACTATTGATGCCACACGAGTCTTTTTAGTCTTTCGACCCCATGCTTCATTATCCGCTTCTGTGTAATCCCCATTCACTCTGCAAACAATCCCAGCTGAAAATAAAAAAAATAAAAAGCTGCCGGTTATATACACATACGCCCATTTGAATGAGGCAATTTTAAAACACATACCTCGTAGCACTTCGAATTGGTCTGGAAACTGAAACAACTCATGATTAAAAATCATGCACATGTACTGTTCAGCAGAAAATTCCAACGCACACTTCCTCATAACATAGTCTGCACTGAAGACTAAAGAGAAGTCCAAGTTAGGTATTAGTTTTAAATATCTTAAAAATCTACAGGTAGTTTTGTAGACATACCATTAGAGAATCTTATTCCATAAACATCCCATCTCATATAATCAGTATAAGCATCATCGTCATCATTATCATTATCACTAGCGCCACTGCTATTATCACCATCGCCGTTGCCATCACCACCACTGCCATTATCACCCGCGCCTCTGCCATTATCACCACTATTATTACCACCAGCTCCGCTGCCATCACCACCACTGTCATTATCACCACTGCCATCATCATCATTGTCATTAACACTGCCATTACCACCACTGCCATTTCCATTGCTACTGCTATTATCGTCACTGCCATTACCAACATCGCGATCATTGTTAGCGGATGAAGGTGCACGCCGAGGTGCTGTCCGCCCGGTGTTATGGCCTCCACAACTACGGGTAGGAATTGTGTTTGTATCAGTTTTGTTCTCTGTCAAAATTCTCAGCCTTTGTGCAACCCCAGCACCATTATCCTTGTAATTAATAATTAAAAGGAAACACATAAATCAAAAATTGTGACACTGAAAATCAGCTAATGAACAGTTCAGTTGCAAAGTAATACATCTGTCAGAAGATAAAAAGGCAGTGGGCCATCATCACGTATTTCTGGGACAAGTCTCCTTAAATGTTCTTCAGAGCCCAGTTCAGCAGACCAGTTGTCGATTAAAGGACTTTGAAAGTTTTAGACAAGAATGGTGTAACTTTATTCTTACAATTTGTTGATCATTAAGGATTCCTTGATTGGTGGTGCAGGTTATGGGAGTAGCCATGGTGGAGGAAACATGGGACCGATGCTAGCTGCAGGTGCAGCCGCGGCGGCGGCGGCGGCGTACGGCGCGCACAAGCTTTCCCATGGCCATGGCCATGGAGGTTACGGTTACGGTGGCCACCATGGCGGCGGCTTCTTCGGTGGTCATCACGGCCACGGCCACGGCCACCATGGAGGCTTCTTTGAAGGTCGTCACGGCCACAGCGGCATCTTCGGCGGTCACCATGGCCACCACGGCGGCCACCATGGCGGCTTCTTTGGCGGTCACCACGTTTTGGAGATCACCACGGCCACCATCACCACCATTGATGGTGATCACCATGCCATGTAGCATGGCGTGTTCAATTAAGTGCAAATGATGTATGAGATATAGCTTGGTTTGATTATATACTAAACTCGATATGTGTATAGCTTAGCTTTCTCCATAGTTTGCTACTCTAGTTTGTGCCTGAGACTTTTGAGTGACAATATGGTTTGCTGATTAATTAGTAACTGAGTGCCAATCAGTGCTCATACCACCTATTTTTACTGTGCTGATACTCCATGTTTGTTCTGTCACAGAGAATTTTGCTCTCAACGTTATGCTCTTTTGTCGATTGATGGCGATACTACTTGCTGAAATTGTAACTGATGTTGGGGAAACAAATATTAGAAATCAACAGTTGGTGAAATCGTAGAAATCACTCTGGGCCTTACAAAATCTAAAGAAATGGAATATTATCTTTTGTAGGAGAATAGCACAAATCGCTTTAGCTTGTAAGATCGGTTGTTTTTAAAGTTATATATGACCTTACATTTCTTTTTAAAGGTAATTGAGAATTTTTAAAGATAATAAAAATGTTTTACATATCTGGGCCTCTATCATAAAGCACAGAACTAAGAAGTTTTTTATTTTTCTTAAAGATAATTGGAAAATTTTAAAGATAATAAAAATGTTTTACATCTCTGAGCCTTTATCATAAGACATAAAACTAACAAGTTTTTAATAAAAAAACAAAGGGCGGTGAGAGACATCCTTAGCTGCCTTTTAAAAAGGAAAAACAAGATGAAAGGCTAAACAAACTTAGCAAGTAAAGGTGTGGTCGGCTGCACTATACAACGCCATGACGCCATCCACCCCACATTTATGAAATTCACAAACAATAGAATAGATTCGTTTCATTCTTTACGTATTTGATATCTTCCAATTGAAACTTATTTTGATAATCAAATGGAGTGGACAGTGGCTTCGACCATCTGGTACTCTCCTTGATACCGATGTTTAAGTTTTTTTTAATTTATAACAATTAGCGGCATATTCTCAATACTCCATGTTGGACAATGTCCAAGGCCAAGAATGAGGTGCTGATGTATAGGACTTTTTTCTTTTGTCAATTACAATTTGGAAAGACTAGAAAAGGTTCCGTTGATTACAATTTATAACTCGGGGAGTCTTATCACCCTTGCAAGGTACTGTTACCAAGAGACATAGTAACTATAATTTGGACTATAACAAAAATTGGAATAATTAACTATTTACTACCGTAGAGGCGAGTGGCATCGAGCCAACGAATCTGCCACTTTATAAGATTTAGTGCGGGTGGTGGCATTTACAATAATATTTTTTTTATTAGTAAGCGATGTGTTTATCAATTGTGAAGTATATACAACGACTCCATCAATTTCAAGAGTACATCGGCTCAGTCTTGAATGTGCTTGTTCAAGGAGGTATCTGTACCGTGTTAAAAATTATTACTCCTTTCAATTTTTAATAAATATCGCTATTAATTTTTAATACGATGATGTTTGATCATTCGTCTTATTAAAAAAATTTAAGTAAGTATAATTTATTTTATTAGAAGCTAGTTAATTATTAAAAAAATTTAAACATGATTCATATTTTTTATATTTATATTAATTTTTTAAATAAAATAAATAATCAAACGTTACAATAAAAATTAACGGGGTTATTTATTAAATACCAGTTAAATGCATTCATCTCCTTCCATCCACGACGAGCTCCCGTCGCGCAGGGCCCCACATGCCAGTGACGTGGCGCACAAGGCCAAATTCTATCCGCTTCACCATTCCGGTTGCTGCTTCGGGAACTCTAATCAGGTCACTACTCCACTAATCCGTCGTCTTCTTGCAGCTTAGCTTGATGGCCGGCAACGATCAGAGCAAGGATGAGAAAGACAGGGGGCTCTTGTCCAACCTGATGCATGGCGTCGCCGGCGGCGGGGCCCATGGGTATCCTCCTCCTCCAGGTTCTGGCTACGATGGCGGCGGCTATGGCTATCCTACTGCAGGCTACCCCGGCTCATCTGCGCCATACCAGGGTATGCGTGTGACTGATTCTTTCTGTTCGAGTCTGTGCTGCAATTCTCGTTCAGCTCGATCTGTCTAATTGATCAGTAATTCAGTGTGTTAGAATGGATCAATTTGTTGTTTTTTGGCAGAAATTTTGCATGCTTGGATTGGATCTCCAATTTAGCTTCCACAATTTGCAAAGCTTTTACCTTTCATCGTTAAGGACTCCCTGGTTGGTGGTGCTGCAGGTTATGGGAGTAGCCATGGTGGAGGAGGACACATGGGTCCAATGCTAGGTGCAGGTGCAGCTGCCGCGGCAGCGGCGTATGGTGCACACAAGCTTTCCCATGGCCATGGCCATGGAGTTTACGGTGGCCACCATGGCGGCGGCGGCTTCTTTGGCGATCACCATGGCCATGGTGGCCATCATGGAGAATACTATGGAGGTCATCACGGACACGGCAGCCATCATGGTGAATACTATGGAGGTCATCACGGACACGACGACCACCACGGCCACCATGGCGGCTTCTTTGGCGGTCACCACGGCCACCATGGCCACCATTAATGGTGCTCACCATGGCATGTTCAACAAGTGCAAATGATAGATGTTATCTTAGCTTGCCAATATATAGTTTGATCATAATAAACTCGATCCGTGTACAGGTTTCTAGAGGTGCAGTGGTTGGGAGAAGCCTTTCTCCACAGTTTGATACTTGATCTGGGTTTGTCTTTTGAGTGATGAAAACATATATTGTTTGCTAATTACTACTAACTGAGTGGTAATCAGTGTTGATGCCCTGTGCTTACTGTACTGATACTCGGTGCTCATTCTGCCAGAGAATTTTGGTATCAACGTTATGCTTTTTTGTCGATTGATGGCGATGCTACTTACTGAAATCGTAATTGATGTTGGGGAAACAAATATTAGAAACCAATAATTGGTGAAATTGTAGAAATCACTCCCACAGACTAAATTCGAAAAAAATGCTACAAGTATTATCTTTCGTTGGGGAAGTGCTATTATACAAACAACGGAATGGATATTTTTTCATTTCATTGTTCACGAATTTGATATCTTCGAAATGAAGTTTGTTTTGATCTGGGTTGCCGATATTTCCAAAATTTGTATTTAGAATAATTAGTGTACTCTCAATCCTCCATGTAGCCGGACAACGTCCGTGAGCATGAATGAGACTGACGCATATCATTTCTGCTAATTACAATCTGAAAGATAAGAAAATGTGCCACCGATTATAAACTCGGGGGTTTCATAATTTGGACAATACCAAAATTTATATTTAGAGGATAACTTTGGTACCTTTTGCTACATCTTGAAGACCATAAACAACTCCTGACCTAACTGAAACCTATATGATAGAGAGCCTTTGGATCAGCTGAAAGTTTGTCCTCTGCTAGCCTCAACCCAAATCAAGGACAGAAACAACATATAATTTATTCTATTGGTCAAACGTTTGGAAAAAAATGAATTCATGCGATTGATTTTTTTTCTGTATTTAAAGGCTAAGGTACGAACCGTTAGATGCAGCTGCACATATTTATAACTGAGTTATATAAATTTATAACTAAAATTACGTATGATCGATAATACAACTACAATAAACTGAAAGTGTAACTTGGAACTCGTTCCCCCATCTCGAATCTTAAAGTTTCATCCAACGATTAACATTGTTGATTGATAGAAACAGAAAAAATCAAACGTTTGATCAATTACAAATCTATCCTTTATTACGAAGAAATTAACCTCAAGACATACAACAACACAGCTAGGTAGGTAGGCCTAAGTAATTTCATTTCTGTCCTAGTAATTAAGCAGTAATTAATCAAAATGCATGGCCTTGTCCATGAAGTGGAGTAGAAGGGTAGATCAGTCGGCGGCGAAGACGGCATCGTTGAGCTGGAAGGCGTTGGTGAAGAAGGCGGGCCAGCAGAGGTAGGTGGAGAGGATGCTGCTGACGGTGGAGGCGCCCATGAGCATGTTCATCACCACGATCTGCAGCTGGATCGCCTCCAGCGGCGACGCCCCTCCCATGATCAGCCCAGTCATCGCCCCCGGCAGCGCGATCAGCCCCACCGTCTTGGCGTTGTCGATCACCGGCGACAGCGCGATCACCAGCGACCTCTTGACCTGCTGCACCGTCGCCTGCCTCGGCGTCGCCCCGAGCGCCAGCGCCGTCTCCACCAAGCCGCGCTGCATCCTCACGTCCTCCCGGAGCTTCTTCATCGTCACCCCGGTCACCGTCATCGCGTTGCCGACCATCATCCCTGCCACCGGGATGATGTACCGCGGGGTGAAGGGGAACACGCTGAGCGCGACGAGGAGGGACATGGTGACGGCCGTGCCGGCGAGGATGGACACGCAGGCGATGTGCTTCCCACGGGGCACGTGGCGGGCGCGCTGCCCGGCCGTGTAGCCGGCGACGGTGACCATGAAGAGGTAGGCGAGGAGGATCCAGGCGGCGCTCTTCTGGGTGAAGATGAACTGGAGGACGAAGCCGATGACGGAGAGCTGGAGGAAGGCGCGCGCGATGGCGTACAGCATCTCGCCCTCCAGGCCCAGCCGCTGCGTGAAGCTCAGCGCCACCGCCATGGCCACCACCGCCGTCGCCGCCAGCGGCTTCAGCATGCCCACCAGGAACTCCCGCCAGAACCCCGGCGCCCCCGGGTCCACCCGCACCAGCTGCTGCAGCAACGCCGCCATACTGCCCGTCGACATCGTCGCGTTCCCGAGCGACGCGAGCGCGTTGATGAAGACGAGGAGGAGTTGGTGGTGGCGAGCGAGCCGAAGCGGGGGAGGCGGCGAGTGAGGAAGGCGACGCCATCTTCTTCTTCGCGGTGTTTCTCTCACTTCGCCGCGTCGGCGGGCGCGGCGTTTGGGTGCTACGTGGGGGAGGCACGGTGGACGGTGGGGCCCACGCCGCAGTGACACTACAGTTATCGTCTCTCTTTTTTATTTTTTTGTTCTCGCGAGTTGATGAAGAGTTGAAGGATGCTGTCTGCTCCTGACCTGAATTTCTCCTCATTTATAAAAAAAACAATCTTCTGTTTGCATGAGAAAAAAATATACTTTTATCCTAAAATATAATAATTTTTAGTTATATATCTAGATAAGTATCTATATTTTTAGAACAGAGTAGTAACAGATGATGCTGAAATCCATTGCTTTTGCTCGGTGGTGACTGACGTGTATTGGATCGCACGAGCACGTTGCAAAGGTTGATTGTTTCATTGCACTCTGCCACTCCACTAAAGATGAAGATTGAAAGGCAAAGGCAGAAAGAAGAACAAGATTGATAACAAAAAGGAGAAAACAGTTGCTGGATCTGAGAGAGATTATTGAGAAACAGTGATTCCATACTCCACCTTCTCTCCACTACTGCCCTTTCTTTGTTGACAATTGCTCACCCATTGTTCAACCCATGGATTTCTTGCTCTGAAGTTTCTCGTCACGTTCAGTATTTACTCGTCTTAAATTATAACAACCTCTAGAAATCAAAATTTATCTCAAATATAACAACCTAATACTTATAAAAAGATGATATTTACCACTAAACTATTCATACCACCACTTGTCTTTATTATTATCTAACCAGTCCAGACCCATATTCCGCCTGTCATGAAAAGACAAACAAGTATGTTTATCCCTCTCCTTAATAACTATGCTAATGGATGAAACTTACTATATTTTAAGACGGAGACACTACTTTAAAATTAGCAGTGGTGACAGAGAATCTGCCAACCCACCTACTCCTATCGTAGATTTTGCAAATTACCCCACGACCTTGTTAATATTAAGAAACTATCAAATCTAAATAGATAGCCATATATAAAATCAAATTAAGATGAATATATCCTATAGAGAAAAGATGTGTACATATTTCATGGAAAACATATT
Source organism: Oryza meyeriana var. granulata (assembly GCA_003991445.1). Taxonomy (NCBI): domain Eukaryota; kingdom Viridiplantae; phylum Streptophyta; class Magnoliopsida; order Poales; family Poaceae; genus Oryza; species Oryza meyeriana. The sequence continues at coordinate 41,141 of RYFJ01000402.1, read as the reverse complement.
TTTATTTATTTTAGCAATACTATAATATATTTTATTTTATCTGTAGCAAAGTAAGTAAAGCAAGGGTATTCAGCAGTCAAGACCAAAAAAAAAAGCTTGCCTATATCATTTCATATTTCATCCATAAATACAAGTTCTTCATTAGATATTACCAGTGGAGCCTGCACAACCAATAATTTCTCAACTATTCTCAGCTTTGGACATCCAACTTTAGTTAAATTTACCCAACCCCAAGACAGCAAACCAAAGCTGGTGACAGCGACCGGTTTCTGGACGGTTTCAGAGGCCCGGTCTCAGGAGGGAACTGCAACTTGCACAGGCCAGAAGTCAAACAAAGCAAAAAATGCCTCCGTCAAAATCTTGGTATAAACATAAAGTAGTCATAATGAAGCCAAAGGAAAAGAAAATGGCGGCTTAAACCGTCCTGAATCATGGCACTTCTACTAGTAATATTTTAAACATGCACATGAGCACATCCATACTTGTAGATCATGCCCAATTGTTGTTCTTTGTAAAATGTATTGCCATCTATTCAATTGAAAAAGCTTAAAGAATTCTAAGACAAGTATATATGCAACGAACCTGCTGTACATAACTGGGTTTTTTGAACGAGCAGGGATAATGAAGTAATAGAATGAGTTCCATTACTTTAAACGCAAACAGCCAAACAGAAAACGATTAGCCGTTAAACTGGTGTACTGAACATGATGGAGAGCACATTGCCCTATTCATTGTCCTTCAGTCCTTGTTATTGCCGGGCTTCTTGTAGGACTCTTCAACTTCCTTTGCTTTCCCCATCAAACTCCTCATAAGCTTCTTCATGTTTGGGACATCATAGTTCTGCGCAATGTAGATACCACATCCAGTGCCGATCAACAATGAGAAAGTGCTTTGTAGGAAACCCATCGGAGCTAATCTGCAAAAAATAAAGAGAACATTGTGAACATATATGCTCAGAAACTATGAACCAGCTAGCTGGTGGGTCTATCCAACCTGTAGCCGCACTTGAATGTTAAGCAGTAGCACATGCCATTAGTGAATTGATAAATAAAAAATATTGCACATGCAGGGATGTTTCTTTTGGGAAATTACATGGGGAGAACAGAATTATAGTAGTCTTGGAATAAATTACCATGACAAGTGTAAAAACCAACCCTCTCTTATTTTGCTCGTAATTGATGACTTGCAACAACTAGCAGTTTAATAGTTCAACAGCAGCAACGATCTCACATATACACATGAAACCACATACTAACGACAACACAGCTCAAGCACGACAAGGCTAGAAGATTGCTTTCTCTGGTTTTCTCATTGAGTTCCAAAGTCAATAACAAGTTCTTGATCATAATCATAGATAAGAAACGACAGATATAAACTGAAGTTAGCATTATAGTTACTGGCTTACTGCTCCACCAGCATGGAAAATCAGACAGAATAGAAAAAAAAGGAGCTATGTAAAAAGTCACACAGTACCAAGTACATGCGTCCTTTTCTGCGGAAAGGATATGTTGCAGTTGACAAAAGGTCAAGATCTAAAGAAAGAAGCAAGCATGGACATAAAGGAGTCTGCAGCAATATAGGTAAATTAACGTGAGGCTTCGTCTTTAAAAAAAATAGTCAAATGCTTCACTGAAATGCACATGCATATCACCTGTCACTTAAACATGATTAAACCTTGATATTTTTCGTAATTTCAAAAATACAATTCAGACATAGAACAACATAAACAGAGAAGTTGAGAGCTAGTACCAAACAAGAGGAATACTGCTACCCTTACACATATTAAGGCACTACCGTTGATAACCCTCCCTTCTCTTACGTATCTACTGCAGTTTTCGAGTTTACCGATCAAAAGGTACCCTGAAAAAGACTAAAACAGGCCTTCGCATGTTCCCAATCGAATTGGTTTAATTGGCTTAAGAACTGTCACAAATAGTTTGACCAAATACTAATTGGTTACAAGCCAAAATTCCAACGCCAGTTAATTAATATGTACACTTCCCTAGTTGATCCGAATACCCCCCTGTGATACTGACTACTGGACGAACTGAAAGTGAACTAACAGAAACACACAGCCATCCATTAACTTAAAGCTACTATGTAGCTAGACTGAAACATGCAAAGCAATTGACTCCAAATTGTCTCCAAGCATTACTTCACTGGTCAGGCATAATGTGATCTCCGAAGTTGTTAATAATGTTCATGATCAAAATAACTCGGTAATCCGAAAATACAGCAACCCAGACAGAAGCACATACATACTGCAATAAAGACAGCTAGTGGATAAATAACAATTGTGCACAATTGCGGATCTCTTTCAGGCCACAATTCACACCGTATATACTACTGTAGTACATTAGCGCTAATGATGCCTACATCAGCTCAATTGCAAAGAACCTGGACAATCCGGAAAAACTACCGGCCCAAACGAATCAGCCCTCAATCAGTTCTTCCAATACAACATCCCATTCACGGTCACAACTCGCATCACACACAGCAGTATAATATGAGAGATCCCCTACATCCAACCCACAAACCGAAATCCCCACACGGCCGCGTGCCTCCCTCCAACAGTTGAGCAACAGCTGCATCTAGAAGACGAAAACCGGCCCAAATCGAAGTAAAGCGAGGTGAAATATTTCCGGGGAGCTTTACCTAGCTGGAGGGAGAGCCGCAAGAGGCGGAGGCGGAGGCGGAGGAGGAGGAGGAGATCGAGCGCCCCTGGCCTGCTTGCGGCGGAAGAAGAAGGGGATTCCCGGATTTCCTTCCGCTTGGTTGGGTTGGGTCGGGTTGGGTTTTATTCACCCAAACCAATAAACAGACATATCGTCGTTGTGGAGGTGGTTTCTTTTCCGGTGGGATGGGAGCGAGTGGTTGGGCCATTCAAAAAGCTGACAGTAATTGGGCCAACTTGTGGATTAAACGTCCATGGCTGTGTGCGCTTTCTGCGTCAGAACGCCACGCAAGCACGCTATATATATATATATATATATATCTACCGTTCATCCGTAGCCAGTCCTCGATTGAATGCTTTAGTTATATATCACTACCGAATAAAAAAAAGGTATATACCGCTACCAAATAAAAAATATATACCCCTATCAATAAAAAAGGTAAATACCATTATCAAATAAAAATAGGTATATACCGCTATTAAATAAAAAATGTATATATTGTACTGCTACTAAATAAAAAATAGTGCATACTACCCCTATAACAGAAAGTATATGCATGCAGGTGAGAGTATATATATACACACACTAGAAAAAAATACCCGTGCGTTGTAACGGGAAGATAATGCTTAGAGTTGAAAAGATAGAGAGAGTGTGGTCGATATAAGCAGCGTGCATGGGATCATTTACTCTGGGGTTGTTTGACGGCACAACTGAATCAAAAGATGTATAAAGAATTACTGATAATAATTAATATGTATCTCTAATGAATTAGAATCATTGATGCTAGGGTTGTTTAATGGTCATCTAGAATAATTTGTGGGGCGATTTTTGGATGGGCCGAAAATATCAGTGAGCAACGCATGTACACACGAATGAAAAAAGAGTAAATGATTGTTTTTTAGCTAAGCGTGACCTTGGTTCAATTTACAGCTCTTAGCAAAATAAAAAAAAATTCCATCCAAACATGTGGGACCTAATGCAATTTTCCTTTTACCATTAGAACTCGGAAAGTCGGAACCCGTCATTTTTCTCTCGATCCCCATGACATAGAAAAAAAGAAAAAAAAGAAAGAAAGCAGAGGGGACAGGGAGAAAAGGAAAACCAGAGGGGGAAAGAGTTTCACTCTGTGAGCAAGTCTGGATCTCTGGTTGTCTCACTCCCTTCTTCCTCTCAGTATCTCCTTCTCATTACTCCTTCACCATCGATGTAAGGAATCATGTGCGCGAGCACGGCGACGTCTCCGCCGGAGCCTGTCACACCCAGAAATTCATCAGAATTTCTAAAGCTAATTTGTGCAATAAATCTTCGTCCAGGAATCAGCCGACATACACAAATTGATAATTTGATAAACATAACCAAAACGAAATAACGATAAATACTTACAACAGAGACACTTAGTCCTCACACAGAAGAAATAGTAACGGAACGGCAACTAGCGTAGCTTCAGCTCCAAGCCACAGGCAGCTTAACTGAGGTATAGGCCAAACACCAAACTTCTCCTCCTTGCAAAGTTTCACTCTAAAGATTGCAATAATGCAAGACTGAGTACCACCCATCGTACTTAACAAGCCACACTAAGAAATGCAATGTAATGCAACAGGATACCAAAGAAAAGGCATAGTATGGCTCATTTGCATAAACAACATTTAAAACATTTGCATTTGAAATCATTAAAAACCATATAGTTTAATTAATATCAATATTAAATCCATCTCTGAACAATGCTTCAACGCAGTTCAGGCCCAAAACCATAACTCTCCAAACAGGAGCTATCAATATTTCATCATTTATTATTATTATTAAATATTGTGGGACTAATCACAGAAAACATTGCTAGCCTCGCCCTTAACCGTGGGCACGGCTATTTGAACAGTTTTACTCTGGCCAGAGGTGTACCAATGTACCCATAAGACACAACTCCACAGCACATCACTGTGCCCCTAAATACCACCACGGTATCTCGGAAAGGAATTGTGACATGATTATCTATGTAACTCGCATAATAGGAGAGCCTCCCGCTGAACCTCCGGTCTCCGGTAGGGGTGATCAATGCCTTCCCACGAGACGGCTCGACGCCCGAAGCATGGTCTTATTGTTACTGCCATGTGTGGACTTATTCCAGCCACAAACACGCCCTGGTGCCTCCTATTGAACTCGGCACACTTTAAACTTCTGCTATCCCATACTAGCTTGTGGTTAGCACGAGTGTTGCTTCGCAACAAGTAGTCTGCGAACCGGTCCTTAATTGTCATGAGCACCGCTAGCAACATTCCAACTTGGTGCTCACAACCCACCATTCAGTCAAGTTTTAATTGTTACATTTAATTAATCAACCACGACTCACAGTCGTGAAATTGTAGCCATTAATCATTAATTAATCAGAATGAATGAATAATTTCCCACATATAATGACACTATAGTTTCTAAGCATGGCTAAGCAAATTCTAAATAATCTAGCCAGATAAATAATTAAATACTTGGCTAGTCAATATTATTTACCTAGGGTATCAAGGCATAGATAACAATAACAAAATGGCCATAAATATCAAGGAATATTGGCTATTAAATAATTACCCGTAATAATGCCATTCTAAAGCATTTCATGCAATAACTTTAAAATAAAATAGTTTTCGCAAGCGGGATCAATATGCTCAAGAAGATTGTCGTGTGACTTGCCTTGCAATGGCAAAAGTCTTCAAATAATATTCCGAACTCTTCCGCAGACTCCGCGATCTTTCGAAACGGCAATATACATAACTACACGTAAAACGATGAAAACCCTAAGAAACTCCAAATAAAAAGTACATAAAAATACATAAACAAGTAAATTATGATTTTAGATAAATTTAGAAAGAAAACGGGTCGAAACGGACTTCAAACGAAAAAGATATGGCTTTTGGAAGATTGAATTCGGAATAAATCCAAAAAGAATTAGAAAAGAAATATTCTTGGAATATTCTCTGGATTTTAGGATTAAAATGAATATTTTTGGCTATACACAGTAGTGGAGCCCACTATCATAGGCTAGGTTCAAAGTGGAATTGGTCCATGGACTAAGGGATAGATGGCTTTGGTAGACTAGCTGAGGTGTACTGCCACGTGGGCAGAGGAGATGATATGGCAGCTACAGTGGATACTGACTCAGCCTCTAGGGCTGACATGGCAGGATTAAAGAGATCCAATGGCTTGGATTATTCTAGGTTTTTGATGGAGATCGAACGGCTCAGGTTTGATCCTTGGAATTGAATGGCCGAGATTGGTTGGAGTTCTAATCACCTAGGCCCACGTGTCATGCACAGCGAAGGAGGTGGCTCACAGATCAGTGCCTGCAACACTCGGGGCAAGTCTCTGCCAAGGCGCTCGGCGCATAGCTGGGGAGGAGAGGACGATGGTGGCGGCAGTGACGGCGAGGAGCGGTGGCACGGGCGACGGCGACGACAGGGGCGGAGGCACGGTGCGCAGGAGAGGAGCAGGCCGAGGCGGCAGTGAAGATGACGATGATGATGATGGCGATCTATGGTGGCGGCGCAGCTGGTGCATGGGAGAGAGGCGATGGCGCGGCACAGAGAACGGTGACGGCGCACGGGAGCAGCAGAGGGGCGGCGACTTGGCGGCGATTCGGCGGCGGCTGTTGCGGGGCGGAGGCGCAGGGGGTGGCGCTGGGCCGAGATTAGGCGCAGGCCAGCGTGGAGGCCGAGGGGCTCGGGGCTGGGGCGGCAGCAGGCCGCACGGCGGCGCGGGCCGAGGAGGAGGGCAGGCCGGGCTGGGGCAGCGCGAGGGGCGCAGGAGCTCGGCCAGGGGAGCCCGAGAGGAAGAAGGAAGGAGGGGGGAAGAAGAAAGGAAAAGAAAGAAAGAAGGGGAAAAAGGAAAAAGAAAGAAAAAGAAGAAAAAGGAGAAAAAAAAGAGGGGTTTTTGGGAAATTCCAATTTCGCAAAAATTGGAATTTGGGGATATTTGTGGAATCTGAGTCGCGTTCTGGAATTTAGAAATTTTGGAAATATTCGGGACATTGGAATTATCTATGTACGAGGAATATTTGGGGAATAAAATATCGGAATATTCTTCGGGTTGGGAACTAGAGGAAATTTTCCGGGAACTAGAAAATAGAACATTCCGAATAAAATATTTTGGGATTAGGGAATTGACAAGGGTGTTTTATTGGGACTGAAATTTGGAGAATCTCAGACGATTGGGGATATGGATTTATTTGACAGAAAATGGGTTTAAGGAAATATCTGAGATTTATCTCAATGGGAAATATAAATATTTCGAATACAAAGAATCTCGAATTGGGAGTCCAAAAGAGTTCTAGAGTTTCAAAAATGAATAACTCCGGTAACTCCGAATTTAGATTTTCAAGGTGACTTTAGGGTTCTGGAAAAGACACAAAACCCTAGAAGAAAAGGGAATCGGAGTTCGCGATGAACGGGAAGACTTCAATGGACTGAATCAGGGATGACCCGCACAAGGAAAAGGAAAACGAATTTATTTTATATTTAATTAATTTACTGAAATGATCTTTATTGAATTAAAATTAATTCTGTAGCTCTGAAAAAATCCGAGAAAATTTCAGAGAGTTTATTAAATCACGGGGTATTTACCAGAAGTAAATGCTACCACGAAACACGAAGAATTTATTATTATAAATACTCAAACGCTTAAAATACTCCGACAAAACCACTGGAATATAAAAGCATCCAAGTATTTATTTAAAGATTTAAACTCGGGGTTTTTAATATTAGAAATTTCAAAATTTTATTCAAACTCTTTTCTCAAACAAAAATTTCTAGTGTATTCTTGTATTTCTATTTACCTACGATAATTTTTAATTAAGATGATTTTCAGGGTGTTATAGAGCTGCAGAAGGGCCAATGCACGAAGGGAATGATGGGGCACTGGAAGAGAGTAGAGTCACAAGGGGGACGAAGGCAGCGACACGAGTCACATGACGTAAGGCAGAAACACTATTTATTTTTATAACAGTAGAGATATATCCATAAATCCATAAATCTCAATAGGATTATAATCCTGGGGAAGTATAAAAATCCAAATATATGATTTTAATGTATCTAGTTAGCTTAAATATTCAAAAAGCTCTAAATAATTTTTGTTTGAAATGTTAACTTGACGCATGCAAGAAAAAGATATGTTTTTTTCTCTGATGGAGTTGTTCGTCATCTGTTATTTCCTTTCTTGGTTTCAGCGGGTTGTTTAGAATACTCCGACTGTCCAAAACGAAACAACCCTAGCTTCCCGAGAAAGATTTACTGATAACGAAGACAAATGACCAAAATACCCCTTATTAATAGAAAAATAGTATTGGTGGGTAGATAGATAAAAGATATTAAAGAAATAAAATTTCTCGATTTACGGATTAAGTTTAGGTAAGAGGGTAGTAGCTAATTTATTTTATGAAGTTGGTTTTTTTAGAGGAAGGGACCCTATGACAGGTGATGATTAGTCTACACGATCGAGAAGAAAGGTTTAAGAAAAGGTGTGAGGTGCTAGCGGATTTGCAATTTTGGACGGGATCCATCCCGATTAGCAATTGGATTAGGACCCGTTTTGAAATCAGATATGCAACGTTCTTTTTTTTATCTGTGTATCACTGTTACTATTCAATGTGGTATCCGATTTGGTATCGATCACCCTGGGGCGCTGTTGGAAACAGAAGTCCACCTAATTTGAAGCAGAAGACCAAAAGGGGGAAGGCCACCTAAGATATGAAACAGAATCGAAAACAGAAGAAGCCATCGACGGACAAAAAGAAGCTAAATAGTGTTCGGGGATCAGTTCTTATTATTTCTTTTCAGTATCTTTCCCTTATTTGTAGTGCAGTTTTTTCTCTACTTGATAAAAAATTGGAATGGCAAATAGGGGATGATGTATATAATGTATAAATAGAACCCTTTTTTTGGATGTTATTTTGCTTGCTGGGCTGACTAAAAAGAATCCTAACCCATTAGGGGCGGACCGAGATGTCGCGCTGGCAACTGCGGACGGGAGGGAACGTGAGCGTGATGGGATAGACGAAGCCAATTCCAAATCAGAAACACCATTTATTTTTATAATAGTAGAGATTTTTATACGAGTGAGCTACGCGTGCGCTGTGTAGGCAAGCACTTAGGGGTGGGCACAAAACATCGAGACCGAAAAGGCCGGAACTGAGAAAAAAACCGACAGATCAGTCATCGGTACGTTAATTGGTGTTTAGAGTGAAAAAGACCGATTGTTTCCTCGAGTAACCGAACAAAGACCGACTTCCCTTGCTCAGGTAATCGAAAAAGGAATTTTTTTTATTTTTATATTTATTTAATAAAAAATTTACAAAACTACATTTTCATTTCAAAAATTTACAAAAATATACTCCCGCCACCCTCTGGGAGGGCGATATGTCTGAAACCGCCCTCCCAGAGGGCGATATGATGACGTGGCTGACGGCCCACGGCCGTCAGCCATTTTGCAGGCGGCCCCCCGGGCCACACAAAAACCGCCCTCTGAGAGGGTGGCAAGGGGGTCGTCTGTAAAAATCTGGCCGGGGGAGGGCGGTTTTTGTGTAGCCCGGGGGGCCGCCTGCAAAATAGCCGACCCCCCGGCCGGCCATTTTGCAGGCAGCCCCCTTGCCGCCCTCTCAGAGGGCGGTTTTTGTGCGGCCGGGGGCCGCCTGCAAATGGCCGACCAACGGGCCGGCCATTTTGCAGGCGGCCCCCTTGCCGCCCTCTGGGAGGGCGGTTTTTAGCCCGAGCAGTATAAAACCCCCTCCCAGACTCCAAAAATGTCATAAAATTCACTGAAATTACAGGAAAAAAAAAGAGAGAGCTGAGAGAGCCTGAACGAAAGCAGCGAAGCTCTGTCAGCTTGCTGATTTGTCTGCAGGTAAAATCTATTATCTCTTTGTAATTTCTATTTCTATGTATAAATTGATGTAGTATTGTACTGGTTATGTGTATAGTACTATATGAAAATAAGTTGTTACTCGTAGATCTGTAGGTCTTTAGTTAATGTGTTAGATGATTTAATTTTTGTAGAGATGTGAGGAAAATATTGGTATCTAGTTTAACTGTATTTTTTCATCAACAGAAATGTCAAATAAGGTGATATTTCAGTTATTTCACGGGCAAGGGAATGTTAGATATGGTCCAGAAGGGGTAGATCTGTCGGATTTTAGTTCAACGGCTAAGGGGATTGATAGACCAGCTGAGAGAAGTTTTGGGTCAGTGTACAACTGGCTGATGCGAGGGTTTCGATTGAACCCCGAGCTCAGCGCAATAACCTTGTATGTAGTAGTCAGTCGTGCAGCTAAAGGTTTTTTTTGGGAACTGATGCCGGTGGATTGCACTGCCACTTGGAGATGGTATGTGGAGAATGCATTTCAACGTGGTTGGCCACTGGGCATACTTGTGTCGATATATGAGAAAGAAAATATTGCTGGTGCAATGCCCGTGCAAGATGATGAGGGTCCAAGTACGGCGGGAGGTAATAGCGAAACAATGGAAGAAAATGAAGAAGGGAATGAAGGAGGGAATGAAGAAGATAGACAGCCAACAGGTGTGGCAGATGAGGGAGAACAAATCAATAGAATCGTTGAAGAAATGGATAGGGAAGATTCTGAAAACGAGCAAGCAGAGCAGGATGATTCGTCTGATGAGGACACCATGATGCCTGCAGAATGGACCAACCAGGATTTCTCTAGGCTTTCTATCTCCGAGAGACATCATGTGTCATGGGAGTACAAGGAAAATAAGGTCATCGAAGGGGCTAAATATGCATATGTAGAGGATTTAAAAGAGGCAGTAAAACAATGGGCCGTGTCACTTCAAAGGGAGTTCTCAGTCGTGAAGTCAAGCAAATTGGTCTATGAAGTAAAGTGCATGAAGGATGGGTGTCCATGGCGGGTGCACGCATTCAAGGATAAATGGAAAGATTATTGGCACGTTTCAATCGTGACTGAGCATTCATGTTATTTACCCGGTGTTGAAAAATATCACAGAAATATGACATCTGCATTTGTTGCGACAGAGATGTACTCCCATATTATTAACAATATGGGGTACGAACCAAGGTCAATTATTAGACATATTGAAGAGAAATTTAAATACACAATTACCTATGCTAAAGCTTGGAGGGCAAAACAGAAGGTTGTAGAGATGAGATTTGGCACATTTGAAGCATCCTATGATAATTTGCCTCGTCTGTTAGGCTGTATTCTTCAGAGGAATCCGGAGACGTGCTACGACCTAAAAGCCTTTCCATCAATTCACCATGGTAATAAAAGTGTGTTGCAACGAGTATTCTTTGCATTAGGTGCTTGCATTCAGGTATTTGTCCATTGTCGTCCCATCCTCTGCATCGATGGGACATTTCTGACCGGAAAGTACAGAGGGCAGATCTTAACAGCAATTGGAGTTGACGGAAACAACCAAGTTCTACCAGTTGCTTTTGCTTTTGTTGAGAGTGAGAACACTGATAGCTGGTATTGGTTTCTAGAAAGGGTTAAGTCTGCAGTTGTACGGATGAGACCAGATGTATGCCTTATACATGACCGTCACGCCGGCTTGCTGTGTGCAATTGAGGAATTGAGATATGGATGTGTTGAGAAGGGATACCCACCAAGGTGGTCTGATGTCCAAAGCAGATGGTGCATGCGTCATATGGGTGCTAATTTCTACAGACAGTTTAGAAATAAGCACCTTATGGATCTTTTCAAGAGGTTTTGCGCCCAGAATCAAGAGAAGAAATTCAAGGAGTTTTGGAGGAGGTTGGATGAGCTGACCTCTAAACAAACAGATGAGCAGTCCAGGAGGGCTACCATTGGAGGTGATGAGGCTCCACAAGCTCTTGAACCTCTGTCAACTGACGGACTTCATATGAGAAGAAGGTCTGCAGTCTCAGTTAGAAAATTTTCAGATTGGATTGAGAATGAGCCAAAGGAGAAATGTGCATTGTTGTATGACAAGGATGGTTCTCGGTTTGGCATAATGACCACAAATTTGGCAGAGGTTTATAACTGGGTGATGCGTGGTGTTCGAGGGCTCCCACTTGTTGGCATAGTTGAATTTATCTTGCATGGCACATGCAAGTACTTTAGAGATCGGTTCAGAGCAGCTAGGCCCTCAATGACGGACAATAATCTTTTCTTTGGCACACTACTGACGAAGTATCTGCAAGATAAAAGTAAAAAGGCCCGAAGACATCGTGCTCTACCTCAAGGCACACAAGAACACAGATTTGAAATATTGTGTGTCGACAAGGGCACGCGCGGAATCTTCCGTAAAAGAGTTGTGCAGGAGTGTGTGCTGAAGGAAGACGGGACCTGCAAGTGCTCGTGCCGAAAACCTACTCTGCTCCACAAGCCATGCTCTCACGTTATTGCCGCGAGCGGTGAGTGCGGGATAGAAGCACGCTATTTTGTCTCACCTTATTTTAGGAAAGAAGCAATCTATAATACCTGGAGCAGAGAGATATACGGTTTCGGTATTGCGGGTACATTTACTATGGAGCATCCTCAAGCTATGTACATTCTTGATCCAACAAAATTGAGGAATAAAGTAGATCGCCGCAAGACAAGACGCATCCGTAATGACATGGATGAGTCAGAAGCCGATGGAAGGCATAAACGTTGTTCAAAGTGTGACCAAACAGGTCATACATATAAGAACTGTCCAAAGGATGCAACCGGTCCAAGTACGACGGAAGCTGGACCGTCGGGTTCAGCTGATGATGGCAGGCGTCCTACGGGTGAAGGCACAACTTCAAGACGACCCCGTCTTAGGCGTTCTCGAACAATTAGTGGTGCTACGGTGTAGCGTAAGTCTATACTAGTTCTTTGTTATAGAAGGATATGTACCGTACTGTTGTTTTTTATTATCATGTAACAATGCTATAAACTATAATAATAATTAACGCTAACTCTCTATTTGCATGCAGGTATGGCGTACGATACACCGGAGCTGTTGGACCGAGGTGTCGACCGGTCCCACCGGTCTTACCTGTCAGCCGTCAAGGGTGCCCACTTACCCACCTTCCGTCCACGGCCTTCACGTCACCTCCTGCGGATGGATCCTCGGTTTCGTGAGAGGTAAGAGCTGTACGAATATTCATTCACATCGTCTGTGCATATGTATGTTCCCCAATATTGATTACAGTGCTATATTTTGTAGGTTGTGTGAGGCTGGACTTCTTCCGCTGTGTAGGCTAGTCGAGCCCGCACCGGACGAGAGAGACCCCGCCAAGCGATGGGACGCTGATCGGTCACTTATGGCCGCACTAGTGGATCGCTGGAGACCAGAGACCCACACGTTCCACCTTCCGTGCGGCGAGATGACTCCCACACTCCAGGATGTGTCGTACCTGCTAGGACTTCCCCTCGCAGGAGACGCAGTCGGCCCGATTGACGGGGCGCACGGTTGGTCGCAGGACATCACTGCTCGGTTTGCGCCCGTGCATCGTCGACCTGAACTTGGACACCTGGGTTCGCTACCGACTTACACCACGATCGGCCCCTCGCAGGCTTGGCTGTTACAGTTCACCGTAAGTCGTGGATTCCTTTCATTCACAATCATCTGATCTACAAAGCAATAGAGCTGCTGACTATAATCTTCCTTTACAGCCTGATAAGCTAGCCGATGACGCCGACGATTATTCGGTGCGGCGGAGCATGGAGGCGTACCTGTTGTGGCTGTTCGGGTGGGTGATGTTCACCAACACTCACGGGCACGCGGTGGACAAGGGACTGATCCACTACGCTCGTGCGATCGCCGACAGCGAGGACGGCCTCGTACCGCAGTGGAGTTGGGGATCTGCTGTGCTAGCGGCGACGTACCGTGCTCTTTGTGACGCGTGCACAAAGACCGATCCAGGTGCGATTATCGCCGGTTGCCCTCTCCTTCTGCAGCTATGGGCGGCCGAGCGGTTCGCGATAGGCCGTCCTCTGATTCAGCACTCTGCCTACGAGGGCGGCCTTGGAGGATTGTACGGCCAGTGGCCCGAGGACGGTCCGACCATGGGGACCGTATGGTGTCGACGTGAGGTGCAAAATGTGAAATTCTATGTTTAGCAGTTATGCGCAAACACTGACGTTTAACATTTTCCTATTTTGCAGCGTCGTTATGCCCACACGTAGGTTAGGAGGGCCTATCCCGAATTCGTTTTGGAGTTCGACCGCCTGCTGCCCAGCGACGTCGTCTGGGAGCCGTACAGTCCGCAGGCCATCGCGGCCCGTGCACCGCTCGGACTCTCTACTCTTTGCACGCGCGACTAGGCGTACTGGATGACGACAGTGCCGTTGGTGTTCGACATCTTCGTCGAGCCCCACTCTCCGCAGCGCGTGCTACGACAGTTCGGACTACGACAGTACTCCCCTGTGCCCGTGCAGATCGATGTGCCGCACGATGTGCACCAGTTAGTACAACTGCGATCTTTGTTTACTACTATAACTATTTAATGTAGTCTAATGCACTCTCTGCAAATAGATATAATCGTAGGGGACATGCAGCCGGTGTTCAGTGGTATCCTCGACTGCAGAAGTACGTGGACGACTGGTTGTTGGCGACGGAGGAGATGGTCGACGAGATACATGCACACACTGAGGAGGCCTATCTAGCATACCTCACGTGGTACCAGGCCCGTACCCGCATACGCGTAACGTTCACCCCAGATGATCCACAGCCACACGTCGCCGCTACGACGGACACGTATCCTAGACACCGTGACCAGGACTACTTCCGCGCGGTACGTCACATTATCTTTGCACTTTGCTATTTCCTTTGTACGTGTCCACAGTTCTAACACATGTTCACGTTACATCTGAAATAGGCCGACGCAGCGCGACAGGTTCAGGCTGATGTAAACGCGGCGTTCGGACGATTGGACAGTGGGATTGTGCTGAATGCCGATGAGCAGAGGACGACCTTCGGCAGGATTCGTCAGGCGATGCTCACAGTGATTCGTGCGCTCACTTGTCGTGCGGTCGATGCGGTACCTCCCGTAGTTGTACAGCAGCAACAGCCACGGCCAGCAGGAACAGGAGCAGGAGCAGGAGTGCAACTGCAGGGTTCCAGTCAGCCATCTGGCCCCTCCAGAGGTAAATTGGACTAACCATCGGTTCGTAACATGTTTCCTTCTATGACATGTACTGTTGTACATCAATATGCTTCCCTGCAGCTTTCGCTACACCGTACCTACATCCCTCTGGAGCTAGCACATCGACGCATGGAGTATACCACAGACGACCACACGCGCAGCTGGGCATGACAACTGCCCCTCGGGCCACCACAGGAGGTCCTTCAGGTTATATCAAAGTTTATTTTTGCCTTGCAAAATTTTGGTTTGCAATTATCAATATTTTGGTCTACATGGTTCTACTCTACAGTGCCGGGGATGTTTGCTGGCGCTGGCTCCTCCACGCAGGGCGTGGGCGTGACAACTGCCCCTCGGGCCACCACAGGAGGTCCTTCAGGTTATATCAAACTTTATTTTTGCCTTACCAAATTTTGATTTGCAATTATCAATATTTTGGTGTACATGGTTCCACTCTACAGCGCCGGGGATGTTTGCTGGCGCTGTCTCCTCCACGCAGGCCGCACGTGGTAGCGGTTGGGCACCGGATCCTTTCGAGGGGGACGACTTGGAGGACTCGGGCGAGGAGATCCAGGAGATACTACCAGCCTCGCAGCTCGAAGGAGCTCCGCCACCACAGACACAGGACCCACCAGCTGCCACACCCGTGCAGACGACCCGCGCTGGCCGTGCCGTACCACCAGACCGGCTGACGTACTCCCAGGGGCAGGTGCGAGCGCAGGGTAAGAAGACAAAGAGGGCTAGAGGTTACGGTCAGGGCCCGTAGTATGTTGCATCAGTGATAGTTTGTCTGTTGTATATCATGTTTTATTAATTCTAGGTATACTGAAGAAACCCCTTTACTTTATTTACGCTCGTCGATCGTTTACGATCTATGTTTGTGACGAAACTGATCAAAAACATAAATTTTTCAGTTTCAATTTTACGGCGAAAGTACATTCTGAGCGGTGACAACCGAACACACGTTAATTACATACGAACATAATGAAATTATCCATACAAAGAGTACAAACGGCACATCAAACGTTTCTAGTTATCGTTATTACATGCCTTAGGGAATTTTAAATAGATAACCAAGTAGAGATGTAACTACTGTGTGCAGCGTGGGTACTTCCTCTTTTTTCCCGCCACAGATATGCCTGTCCGGACAGGATGACGATGGTCCAGACTATATAATGCAAAATAACAATTTGTACAGTACGGACCGTCCGAACAGGGTGACGATGGTCTGGACTATATACTGTGAAACGGTCATTTGTACAGTTCGGACCGTCCGTATATAGCGCGGACCGTCCGGACAGCACTCTGGGGCCGCCTGCAAAGTAGCTAGTCCAGACCGTCCGTATACAGTGCGGACCGCCTGGACCAACTTTGCAGGCGGCCTCTTGGTGACCCAAAAACCACCCTCTCAGAGGGCGGCAAGGGGGCCGCCTGCAAAATGGCCGGCCCGTGGGCCCGCCATTTGCAGGCGGCCCCCCGGCCACACAAAAACCGCCCTCTGAGAGGGCGGCAAGGGGGCCGCCTGCAAAATGGCTGACGGCCGTGGGCCACCGGCCAACGGCCGTCAGCCACGTCATCATATCGCCCTCTAGGAGGGCGGTTTCAGACATATCGCCCTCCCAGAGGGCGGCGGGAGTATATTTTTGTAAATTTTTGAAATGAAAATGTAGTTTTGTAAATTTTTTATTAAATAAATATAAAAATAAAAAAAATTCATCGAACAAGATTGACTTCAGCCCAAACTCAAGGTCTGGCCCAGTAACGACCAAGCAGCCCAACTACGGATGCACTCCTCACTTCATTAGTTCAAACCCTAGCTAGCTGCCACTACCCCATCCCTATCTGCCGCCGCTTATTGTCATCATGTACCCACGCCTCCGCCTCGTCGCGCTTTCGACTGCTGCCTCGCCTTGCTTCCACCTACTCTGCTGCTTCACCATGCCTCAACCTGCTCTGCTTCCCCGCCGCTCCTCCGCCTGCTTCGCGTCGGTACCACACGCCAGCAGCCCGCCGCCTGCTCCATGCCGGGACCACCGGCTAGGCGACTGGACCACCGAAGCCCAGAGCCAGAGGTAGTCGTCCCACGGCTGGGTGAAGCCGCCGTCCGCCGTGCCGCCCTGTCACCGGCCGTCTTCCTTCGTGCCCCCGACGTGTGGCCACTCTCCATCGTGTTGTCGTGTCGTCGCTTCACCGCGTGGAGACCTTCACTCTTCAGCAGCAGGAGGAAGATGGGCGGGTGTGTAGGTCGGTCAGCATGATGCGGTGACGACATTAGCGAGGCGAAAATTTTAATAGAAACACTATTTATTTTTATAATAGCATATATATAAGTATCATTGACACTTATGTGACTACTACCTCTCTCTTATATACAAGTATGCTTAGGGTATCTATAATATGTATGAAAGTAGTTCTTATGATATTATAAAGTCACCCTTATACATTATGAGTGTAGTCCTTATGACAATCTCTCTCCTCTTCTCACTCTCTCTTTTAACATGTATATGAGCTATCCAACATATTCTTTTTATTCTTTGATGGGACTCACCTTAGACCAATTCAAGTGTAATGCCCTTACCCTGGTACTACCTACAGTGACATCAGAGAGAAAACGCCACAGAAGATTGGTATGAACCAATTCTCACGGAACCACGATGCCAGTACTAGTCCCATGAAACCTTGTTGGTATCTATGGTCAATAGAGATATACAATAGCAACTATATATATATATATATACACCTTTATAATTAGCAACTTCGGACAAGCTCTGAGCGGCAAACTTCAAACAGAATAGCAGCAGAATGACAGCGCAGCGAGAACCTAATCCACAAGCAACAGCTTAGGATTAGGAAAGAAACCCTAATCTTCACTTCGACTTTACTCATCCTGAAGAAGGGGAAAATAGAGATGGATTGAGTACATACGTACTCAACAAGTCACGGAAAAAGTGAGTCATGTAGGCTACCAAAGAAAAAATGGGGGCTTGTTTCGCAAACCTTTTTATTTGCAAACATTTTCAAAACTCTAAGTGTGGGTTGTCTCAGGTGTGATTGGAAAGAAGCTCTCGCCTTGATCCTGTCTGCGAATTGCTTTGCAACAACTCAAGCGGACGGGACTAATTTTATTTGATTTAGTTTTCTCAGTCACATTTAATCCTACACCGGTAGTCTGAACATGACATAGGCTCAAAGGAGTCTGCCCTCAGGCAGCTATCCACCGTGTTTTTCATCTATTAGTTTATTTTCACTTTCGTCCCTTCCTGGACGTCATCTCATTCTTTCTTTATTATTTTCCTTTCACTTTCGTCCTATCTAAGATATTTTCTCGTCTCATGTGGCTTCTCGAGCCATCTATAATCTCCATCTTAAACACATACTTTGCTTCCACTCGAAAAACCTAATCTATGATGCCATTCGACATCCGGGTCACAAGCCCTGTTTCAGACCACTCAAGTTATCCATCAGCCACTAAGGCCGATTCTGGTAACGACTCCCATACCACAAATCTACTTTCGCAAAGCACTGACAATTAAATCTACGCTAGAGGAATCACCTCACATTCGCCCGTAACCGTGGGCACAGCTGTTCGAACAGTTTATAACCTTTGTAAAGAGTGCACGCTTTACCCACACGACGCGAGCTTACTTTCCACACTTGTCAGCGGGGAAGGTTCGCGACAAGGCCTTTCCAAAGCCCACCCAGGGTAGCACGTTGCCCTATAAATGAGTTCTCAAACCAAGTACCGGGAACTCATTTCCTGTACTCAGGGATGGGGTATATCGCTCTCTTAGCATCCAGTCGATCCCATATTTATTAGCAACCGAACGATCCTGGAAACACTAGTTACTCGGCCAGGGGCATCCCATTCCACCCGTGTAGTCGCACTGTGAGATGCTATGGGCACCCCGGAAGTGCATTATGAAGAGTAACTATTACGGCAACGCGAACTATCTAGATGGATGGGGTCTCGAATAAAACTGAATAAATGCGGTAACCATCCATCCTCATCGCAGACTTGCCATAATCTTTACCCACTCACAATACAAATCCAAAATGCCGAGAAGTGTACAAAAGAGATAATCATAAGGATAGCTTGCCAGTCCTCCCCGTCATACGTCCGTCAAACCACTCGATGGTGGCGACCAAACATGATACGTATCCCAGAGGACTCGAACCACAATAGCTATCCCCCGACCATCTCAATTATACACAACTCATACTCATGTTCAGCTAGTCCCCAGGAAAGCGACTAGCCTCACACTTTCATCGCAAGCAATTGATAAACATCACAAGTACTCTAAATATGGATAAACGAGCAGTAGAGTTATAAATATTACATAGAGGGTTCACACCCTAATTCATCACAAAGTGACACAAAAGATTTGCAGCGGAATATAAACACAAAAGACAAGAACCAGTGGTGCCAAACCCAAACAGGGCAACCGACTGGGGATAGAGCTTAATTACAACTACACATTATCCTCGCCACGCTCGGCGGGATAATAGTAGACCACCTCAATATCGTCGTTGTCCTCACCTGAAAAATATGCAACGTGAGTACGAATGGTACTCAACAAAACTTACACGATATTAATAGTACAAAGAAATCATGCTGGTTTCTACATCAAGGAAAAAGGCTATATTGACTTGATTTTGCATCAAGCTAATTTTTTTGAGCAAGTAATACTTGAAATTATAGGCATTTTGAGAAATAACATAATCTGAATTTTTAAGACAGCAAGCATATAATTTCTGAAAACGGAATATAAATGAGCACCAACCGTGCTCCAAACATTATCCATGGGCCACCATTGCCCAAACAATTATGCTACACAAGCATATTCTTTCTCATGACTAACCCAAGTCATATTTAATATCCAAAAACCTTTTATAGAAACCCCTTTCATCCATGACTATCCTAAATCATGATATAGTCACATAATCCCGTAACTATATCTCCCAAGTTTGTCGCTAACATACATTGACTAACACATCAAGCGGTCGTCCTGTAACCGTGGACACGGCTATTCGAATAGTTCTTACTCTGATCAGAGGTGTACATCTTTACCCACACGATGTGATAGAAGCCAAACGGCTACACTCTAGTTTGATCCGTACCCGTCGGTACCCACACTCTACACATTGAGTGCGGACTAGAGGTCACAACAGAACCTTTTGCACGCTTAGCCCAACCACCTAAACCACGTTTGGGCCCCCGACGACTTAGTCGTGTGCGTGCGTGGCAACTAAGGCGGGCTCACCGTCACGGGAGGCACCTCCGGCCAAGTTATGGACGCACCAAGTGCAGGCTCGCACTGAGGTCCTCCAAAGGTCCCCTCACGACTGACGGACGGGCGTAGATGGTCACAGCCTCTCGTGCTACTGAGTTAAGCCGTCCCATGACCGGCGTGTGGAAGTACGTAGGGTGCTTGAATAGATGTCAACATGTTCGGTCCTTTACGACCCAGACGGAGCTACGTGCATCGGGGAAACACCATCCCTTCATCGCCCTATCATCCGTCCAAGTCAAACATATTCTCAATTATTATTCAGAGGTTATTCTTTTCAGATTGGAACCCATTTATTCGCTTTAAACTAGTTTTGAACCGATAGCTCCATCTATCGGATTTTTCTAAGTCTAGATTTAAGCATGGCTAAGCATTCGGTAAAATAAAAGTATCCCAAAGTCCTTAACCAGGGGTGACAATGTATAAACATGGCATCAATACCCAAGGAATGGAAATGCATACAATTGGGTAATATTGACTCTACCCGTTTTCCCATTTTAAATAGACTGAAGCATGCATATAGATATTGTTTTCACAAACAAATCAATTTATTGAAAACATAGGTTCAATATGCTTAGACGCTTGCCTTGCTGTAGCGAGGGGTCACACTCAGGCTCTAGATGAACTTCCACGTACTCCGTATCCTCAGAATATATCGATAAGAAGCAATTAAACATGTCTATGCCACATGATCAATTAATTATGGGATAATTACAAAAGGTAGGGCATGTCCTAATAAGATTTTAGGAAAAAGAACCAAGTCATTTGCATCTCTGGTTTGTGAGATACAAAAATAACAAGGTAGAAGGGCTGAAAATGGCAGTTTCGTAATTATTTATTTTTGAACCTTTAAGTTATTATATTTAACTGACATTTTCTATGAAGATTTTAAGGAAGCAAGTATTTTTATATAAAAGAGCATAAACTACTGGTTCTAACAAAATTTGGTTCACTGAAATTGGATTTAAAATGATTTAGTTGTGAATTTTATCAATTTATCAAAAGGAAAGGTTAGAAAAATACTTAGGCCTATTTTAGGAGGTAGTTTTGTCAAATACAAATTATCCACAGTAATTTTACAATTTTCTGGGTTTAATAGAAGTGGTTTCACATTTTAAGCAAATAGGATGAATTTTCTAGAAATTTATAAACTTATAGGTTAATAAAAGGCATACAAAGGATATTTTCATTTTTAGAGAAAACTACTACACAGAAGTTCTCACTTTTTATTTTACAACAGTGAAGAGGACATTTTTATGAATCTACAGAAGTTTGGTTTACCTTAAAAGGAGTTATAATGGATTTTATAGAAATATTTCAAGTTCTTAGGCACAAAATAAGTCTTTATTGCTACACATTATTTTATAGGCATTTTCTGTACAGAAGTGGTATTATTTTATTTAACAGTATTAAAGTTTACAAATTTACAGAATGAACAAAATTGGTTTCACTCAAAAAGGAGTTAAAATGGCAAGGTTATGGATTTACAAAGTTTGACTATTTTTCAGTTGGAAAATAATTCCCTTAATTACTTTTCTAATTCTTCTTCTTTTCTTTTTCTCTCTTTCCCTCTTTCTCTCTTACAGGTGGGGCCAGAGCGACATAGAGACAAAGCAGAGCAGGGCGCAGGAGACAACGGAACGGACCGTCCGTTCCAGGAGAGGATGGTCCGGCGTGGAGAACAGAGGAGGTTTTAGTCACCGAGCTTCTCCGCGGCGGTGACGGCGATGGCGGCGCGGCTGTAGTCGGGCCCAAAATATAAAAGGTAGAGGAGTTCACGACGGAGCTAAGGGTGGTCTTCTTGACACCTCGGGTGACCGGAATCTCGCCGGCGGCGAGCTCCAGCGGCGGAGTGTTTCGGGTCGTCGATGTGTATCCTGTTTCAGGCTCAATCTAGCTGTGCACATGCATGCGGTAGTCACTACTAGGTGCAAAGATGCTCACCCAGCGATGGCCCGAGGCGGAGGAACACTGGATAGCGGTGGCAACGAAGAGAAATGGCTCGGCGGCGGCGGATTCCAGTGGATCTTCGTCGGCGGCGTCCTCCGGCCAACAGGCTGCTAGGCAAACGGGTGCACGACAACATGTGAGTCCTAAGGCAGCTACACACGCGATGAATCGGTTTAACTCTCACCGGGGAGGGAGGAATCGGCGGCGGCATCCTGGATCGGCCGGAACGTCGACCACGTCACGGCGGTGCTCTGTAGGACAAAGGCAGGCACGGTGGTGACTTCGGCCGGTAATTCCTAGGGCTGCCAAGTACCAAAATGGAACTATTAGAAGGTGTACAGCATGTTTTGGCAGAGGGAAGAGGATGGAGTTCACCAGAGCTAGTTGGGTTTCTGTCGAACACTGCCGGCGCCGGGGAAGATGAAGTTGCCGGCGGTGATTCTTGGGGGTTCCGTGGGTTTTCTCGGTGGGAACGTGGAGAGGATGAGGAGGAGGTTCTACTGGCGAGATTAGAGGCGAAATGGTCGAGGTCTCCAAGGTTTGAGCTCATCTAGGTTTCTCTGTGTGCGCTGTGAGGGAGAAAGAAGGAGGCAGTGACACGTTGGCTCATGCAGTGCTGAGTTGCTCCATCTCCACAGTGTCCTTGGTGGGTCCCACACGTCAGAGAATACTTTTCTACATATTTGTGGTTAGGCTTAGCCTATGACATGTGGGTCCTTGGAGTTAATTCCTATGGAGAGGAGAGAGGCATGGGTAGAAATGGGGTGAAACTCACTGTCCCAAGACTGGCAGAGGCTTACAGGTGGGCCAGGGTGTTGTGGGTCCCACTGGTCAGTGAAATAGAGAGAGGAGAATACTCTAGAGACTGTTTTGTGAGCTGTATGGACAGCTGTCTTGCATCTGTGATTTCAGCAGATAAATAAGGGAGATAAATTATGGGAAAATTACTGGAGGTAGAGAAAGATGTGTTCAAACTGCTGACCGAATTTCGTGGTTAGAAGTGGTCTGGTTTGCCTTTGGTGAAAATGCAAAGTAGGCACACAGACCCAGTTTTTCTGCAGTGTGGTTTATATCCCTAGGGCTTTGCTCCTATTATTTCATGTGACTTCTTTGGGAATTAAATTAAACAAAAATTCCTGGTAGTAGGGTTCATGGTGTCACACCTGTTGGTAGAATTGCACTTTCTAATTAATCTTCACTCTTATTTGGTGAATTTTAGAAGTAAACTAATTTGTCTCAGCCAGCTTTCTAGTTTTGCTGATTTGAGGGACTTGGTTGAAGTATTTATTGAAGTGATAAAATTATGTAAAATTTACAGTGGGTTGATTTGGTGAGATAGTGCTTACAGGAATTTTTCCATGGTTTTATGTGCAACCTAACATCTTCAGAAAAATCCTTAGACTGTACCAATGCATATGGCAAAGAGAAGGATCCAGGCTGAAACTTGTTTGGAATTTTTGAGGGGTCTAAACTAATGAAATAAATTCTGGAAAATTATATTGATTCATGGTAAATAATCTAGTATTTGAATAAATTATTTTTCATATATGTTTCTGTGAAGTTTGTTGCACTGTTAGGAGTTGGTCTATTTTTGCCGATAGGGTTTTACTATTGAGAGTTTTGAAAATATTTGCAAACTTTAATTTCGCATGAAGCGACATTGAAAGGATTTTGTTTGTGCACTCTAGTGGCAGTAGGTTATAACCCTAATTACCTGAAATTAGATTTTTGGGCTGTGACAGATGCTTGGATGAAATTTCCCAAGGAAACGGTCCATATATGCGAATACGAAGTGCCACCACACAGGTGGTCACCTTGCATCCCAGATTTTTGCAAACCAATTTTGTTTCACAATTCCCGCCGATATCACGTGTCGGGTTTTTAAAACTTTCTAAAACCCTATTTTACCCATATCGACAAATAATTGTGCTGGAGGTGGGATCATCGGAATCCACGCTCAAATAGCACGGTCACCGAGGTATCACAGGGTGGAGCGACAAGGAAAGGGGTGCCAATATCCTACAGGTTTTATGCAACTGCTGGGGAGGTCCGTCGGTTCGTCACACAAATCGAGGCCGATTAATTTAACGTGCACACTAGCCATGCAATTTTGCAAACAAATCATTTTCAATTTAGGAGCAATATGGTCAAGGAGTGATTTGCCTCAATCTTTGTCTTCAAATCCTTGTGAAAGTCTGACGTCCGACAATTTCCGAAACGTTGACTATGCGTGAAATGAGAGAAAAACACGCAAAACCCTAAAAATAAATTACTATTATTAATAACTAATAGTGCCATAAGGTAAATCTCATTTTTAGAAAAAATTGGAGGCTTGAACGGGGTCAATCGGAGTTATGGTTGGAAAGATTTATTTAAATGATTTTCTAGAATAGATAAAGATTTATTTAAATAGGAAAAGGAATATTTTGGAGAATATTCTTTGGGTTGACAGCTGGGACCCCATGTCAGTGGGAAAGAGAGAGAAACTGAGGGGGTTGGTCCACTTGTACGTGACAGAGGGATGGGGCCACTTGTCAGTGAGAGGGAAGAGAGAGGTGAATGACAAAAAGGACACACATGTTAGTGGTTTGGGATTTAAATTAAAAGGGGGCCCATATGTCAGTGGAAGTGAGAGAGAATAGGAGACTAGGGCCCTCATGTTAATGGATGGTGGAGTAGGCCCACATGTCAATGACAGAGGGGGAGTAGGATGGGTCCTACATGCCATCCTTACAGAGGAGAATAAAAGGGAGGGGTCCACATGTAAGTAGGACAAAATATTAAAATAGGTGGTATTTAGATAATTAGGTCAGGCCCACATGCAGTGAGATAAGAAAGGAGTATTAGTGAGATTACTGTGCACTAATGGAACAGGGTCCACATGTAAGTGGAACAAAATTTTAATTAGGGGATCATTAATTTTTCTCATTAGGGCGGGCCCGCTAGTCAATGAGAGGGGGATGGATTTAGGGAGTGGCGGCTGGGGAGAGCTCAGCTGGGGAGATCAATGACACACGGTGGCTGGAGAGGATACGACGGACGACGGCTTACCGGAGGAAGGGGAATAGAGCGGCAGGGAACGGAGGAGAAGTGGAGAAGGATGGACAGCTCGGATGGATGCATCATGGTGTGATGAAGGCTGGCGATAAGGGACAGAGAGCGGCGACAAGGCCGTGCAGGGGATGGCCGTCGCCAGTGACCAAAGAAGCGACAGATGGGGGTCGGGATGGGTCGGCTTGGAAGTGGTGCTCCGTGGGAAGGAGAACGGGGGAGGAAAGGAGCCTCTACCTTCTCGGTGGCAAGGTCCCGAGACGGTGACGACGGCGGGCGGCGGCGGGCAAATTTGGGCGTCTCACGTCCCGGCGCGGATTGGCGTCAAGGAGGGGTGGGAGAGGACCGTGGTGCGTCGGGGAGTTCAATGGTAAGGTCAATTTGGTTGGCTAGGTCTCGGGGTCGGCGGATTTGGCGCAAGGTTGAATCGACAATGGCGATCGGCGGAGAGAGGAAGACGACGGCGGTGCAGTGGCTTGGAGTGTGGGCAATAGCAGGGTTCTTTGGCCTATTTATAGGCGGGCAACGGCGCAAGGCGACAAGAAAGAGAGGCGGTGTGGCAACGAGGTGTGGCCATGCAGGGGCGACGTGACACATCGGGAGCTCGGGATGGCCATGGCGTGCACTGGGGATGGCGTCATACGCCATGCCGTGCTATCACTAGAGAGAAGTGAAGGAGGTAGAGAGGATGGCAACGTGACGGGACAAGATTTCGCGCGTATGCGCCTTGACTTTGGAGCTTGATGGCGAGAGAGATTCTCGAGCTTCGTCGGCTTTTTGACCGGGGAAAAACAAGTGAGAGGTGGCGCGCATTTGGCACCGAGCGGCTAGGGGAAGGGGGTCCCGCGAGGTTGACGAAGGGGCACTCGAGCTCGTGCGGGAGGTGTGGGCGCCTGCTGCTTGTGTCGGGGAGAAGACGAGAGAAAGACAACAGAGAGAGAGCGGTGAGAGGGAGGAGGAAGATGAGGAAGGCAACGATGACGTCTGATAGCCGAGGTCCTCGGGTCGGCATCCGCTGAAGAGCTGACGGGCGGGCCCGGTTAGTCAGAGGCCGAGGCGCGGGTAGCCGTGCAAGCGGGCGGCCTGGCATAGTGTAGGGCCGGTTTGGCTGGCCGCGGGAGAGAGGCAAGTAGGCCGAGGGGAGAGAGGTGGGATGGTCCACAGGGAACAGTGCCCCTTGAGAATTTCCAGGCTTTTGTTTTGAAGTTTTTTTTTGAAGATTTTGATTAGGGATTTAATTCGAAATTTGGTATTTGGGCCCACAAAATTCTTGAGATTTCTGAGAAGGGCTTTTCTACCAGGATTGGGATATATATGTGTGTGTGTGTGTGTGTGTGTACATATTTGGAAGAAATTTGGAAGTGGACTTTGAAGGGGAAAAAGTAGGGAATTCAAGGGGTTTGAATTTAAAATTAAATTCTTGGGGTTTGAGTTCAAGGAAATGTTGGGGATTTTTGGGAAGGGTTTTTAGGCTGTTTTTGAAAAGAGGTTTGAAGCCAAATCTCAATTTTTGAGCTCACAGAATTGTGGATTTTTCGAATAGGGGACTTTGGAATGAAACTTTGATAAATTTAAAATTTTTGTAAAGGAATTCTCGATGGGAATTTGAACTTCGAGAGGGATCCAAAAATAGGGGAATTTCTATCAGTGGATTTCGGAGGGAACCTCGAATTGCAAAATCCGAGTCCTAGTATTTGGGTTTGGATTAAAAAAATTGGGAAGGATTAAATTATTCATGGGGTTTAGAGTTAGACAATTGAATTGCAAAATTCGAGTCTCGAAATTTGGAAGGATTTTGAAACCAAGGTTTTAGGGTCTTAAGAAGGATTTAGCTAAGATCTACGGCACTAGTCCTTAATTACACATAAAGAGCCAAAAATTTTGAAATTAGGGTTTTTATTAAAATAGTTTTTAACGGCCTGGAAACCGGGGCGTTACATCAAGACTTAAGCATTGTAGGAAATAAAATAGCTAGAGACAAATGCTTATGGTCCCACCTATAATGACTAGTTGAGCAATATACATTGTGGATGCCTTTATATATCTCTTGTGTAAGTAGGTAATAAATTGAACCAGAGAACCTATCGGGTGCCTAATTTTTCTTAAAAATTAGGCATTGTTTCATCACTTAGAAAAAAATGTTTCATAACTTGGCTAACTATTTCAACTCACTTGATCGAATGTTTTAAAGAGATGTAACATTTAAGAAATACGGGTTACAACACCGATAAACCCACCATATAAAACATTGAGTCCTAATGACTAAAACATTGAAAATTTATTAAACAAAACTTAAAATGTGTAATAAAGTTGAATTTCAGTTGAAATATTTGCTTCTCAAACGCGAAACATCAAATTGTAATGGTTAAAAAATATTTTTATCATAATATAATCATATAAGATCTTCTTGTAAACTAGCTAAATACCTGTGCTATGCTATTGATTAAAATGAATTATATGCGTGCTAATATTACTTGGAACAAATTAATTATGAAGTTTTTGGAATACTTTCATCCCTGTAGATATCTTTGCATGATAAACTTGTATTTTATAGATGGAATAAGATAGAATCAATATTTAGAAGGATTATCTTATAGCATTAAAGCAAAAGAGCATTTGGTAAAATATACTCTATACACAGAGTTGGTGGCGTGACAGATTCGCTGTCACTACCGTTAGATTCTGTTAGAGAGAATATGGTTCCAATTTCAGTAATTAATTATTTTTACTAATGAAGTGGTTACATATATGGGGAGAAAAGAGAGAGAAAAAGAGAGTAGCGCATGCAGAGTAGCAGCGCACGGCAGCAGCACATGCAGATGCAGAGAAGCAACAACAAGGAGGAATTTTTTTTTATTTTTATATTTATTTAATAAAATATTTACAAAACTACATTTTCATTTCAAAAATTTATAGAAATATACTCCCACCGCCCTCTGGGAGGACAATTTTTATGAAATTGCCCTTCCAGAGGGCGATTTGATAACGTGGCTGACGACCGTTGGCCGGGCGGCCCACGGAAGTCAGCCATTTGCAGGCGGCCCCCCCGGCCGCCCAAAAACCGCCCTCTGAAAGGGCAGCAAGGGGGCCACCTGTAAAAATCCGGCCGGGGGGCCGACCGTTTTACAGGCGGCCCCCTTGCCGCCCTCTCAGAGGGCGGTTTTTGGGTGGCTGGCGGGGCCGCTTGCAAATGGCCGACCTACGGGCCGGCTATTTTGCAGGCGGCCCCCTCTCCGCCCTCTGGAAGGGCGGTTTTTAGCAGCCCCGGTATAAAACCCCCTCCCAGACTTCAAAAATATCATAAAATTCACTGAAATCACAGAAAAAAGAAGAGAGAGCTAAGAGCGAGCCTGAACGAAAGCAGCGAAGCTCTGTCAGTTTCCTAATTCGTCTGCAGGTAAAATCTATTATCCCTTTGTAATTTCTATTTCTATGCATAAATTGATGTAGTATTGTACTGGTTATGTGTATAGTAGTATATGAAAATAAGTTGTTACTCGTAGATCTGTAGGTTTTTAGTCAATCTGTTAGATGATTTAGTTTGTGTAGAGATGTGAGGAGTAGTTAATCTGTTAGATGATTTAATTTTTGTAGAGATGTGAGGAGATATTGGTACCTAGTTTAACTATATTTTTTCATCAACAGAAATGTCAAATAAGGTGATATTTCAGTTATTTCACGGGCAAGGGAATGTTAGATATGGTCCAGAAGGGGTAGATCTGTCGGATTTTAGTTCAACGGCTAAGGGGATTGATAGACCAGCTGAGAGAAGTTTTGGGTCAGTGTACAACTGGCTGATGCGAGGGTTTCGACTCAACCCCGAGCTCAGCGCAATAGCTTTTTATGTAGTAGTCAGTCGTGCAGCTGAAGGTTTTTTTTGGGAATTGATGCCGGTAGATTGCACTGCCACTTGGAGATGGTATGTGGAGAATGCATTCCAACGTGGTTGGCCACTAGGCATACTTGTGTCGATATATGAGAAAGATAACACCGCTGGTGCAATGCCCGTGCAAGATGATGAGGGTCCAAGTACGGCGGGAGGTGATAGCGAAACAATGGAAGAAAATGAAGGAGGCAATGAAGAAGATAGACAACCAACAGGTGTGGCAGATGAGGGAGAACAAATCAACACCATCGTCGAAGAAATGGATAAGGAAGATTCTGAAAACGAGCAAGCAGAGTATGATGATTCATATGATGAGGACACCGTGATGCCTGCAGAATGGAGCAACGAGGACTTCTCTGAGCTTGCTATCTCCGAGGGACATCATGTGCCATAGGAGTACAAGGAGAATGAGGTCATCCAGGGGGCTAAGTATGCATATATAGAGGATTTAAAGGAGGCAGTAAAACAATGGGCCGTGTCACTTCAAAGGGAGTTCTCGGTCGTGAAGTCAAGCAAATCGGTCTATGAAGTGAAGTGCATGAAGGATGGGTGTCCATGGCGGGTGCACGCATTCAAGGGTAAATGGAAAGATTATTGGCAAGTTTCAATCGTGACTGAGCATTCATGTTATTTACCCGGTGTTGAAAAATATCACAGAAATATGACATCTGTATTTGTTGCGACAGAGATGTACTCCCATATTATTAACAATATGGGGTACGAACCAAGGTCAATTGTTAGACATATTGAAGAGAAATTTAAATACACAATTAGCTATGATAAGGCTTGGAGGGCAAAACAGAAGGTTGTAGAGATGAGATTTGGCACATTTGAAGCATCCTATGATAATTTGCCTCGTCTGTTAGGCTATATTCTTCAGAGGAATCCGGAGACGTGTTACGACCTAAAAGCCTTTCCATCAATTCACCATAGAAATAAAAGTGTATTGCAACGAGTATTCTTTGCATTAGGTGCTTGCATTCAGGCATTTATCCATTGTCGTCCCATCCTCTGTATCGATGAGACATTTTTGACCGGAAAGTACAGAGGGCAGATCTTAACAGCAATTGAAGTTGATGGAAACAACCAAGTTCTACCAGTGGCTTTTGCTTTTGTTGAGAGTGAGAACACTGATAGCTGGTATTGGTTTCTAGAAAGGGTTAAGTCTGCAGTTGTACGGATGAGACCAGACGTATGCTTTATACATGACCGTCACGCCGGTTTGCTGCGTGTAATTAAGGAATTGAGATATGGATGTGTTGAGAAGGGATACCCACCAAGGTGGTCTGATATCCAAAGCAGATGGTGCATACGTCATATGGGTGCTAATTTCTACAGACAATTTAAGAATAAGCACCTTATGGATCTTTTCAAGAGGCTTTGCACCTAGAATCAAGAGAAGAAATTCAATGAGCTTTGGAGGAGCTTGGATGAGCTGACCTCTAAACTAACAGATGAGCAGTCCAGGAGGGCTACCATTGGAGGGGATGAGGCTCCACAAGCTGTTAGACCTCTATCAAGTGACGGACCACATATGAGAAGAAGGTCTGCATCTTTACTTAGAAAATTTTCAGATTGGATTAAGAATGAGCCAAAGGACAAATGGACATTGTTATATGACAAGGATGGTTCTCGGTTTGCTATAATGACCACAAATTTGGCAGAGGTTTATAACTGGGTGATGCGTGTTGTTCGAGGGCTCCCACTTGTTGGCATAGTTGAATTTATCTTGCATGGCACATGCAAGTACTTCAGAGATCGGTTCAGAGCAGCTAGGCTCTCAATGACGGATAATAATATTTTCTTTGGCACACTATTGACGAAGTATCTGCAAGATAAAAGTAAAAAGGCCCGAAGACATCGTGCTCTACCTCAAGGCACACAAGAATACAGATTTGAAATATTGTGTGTCGACAAGGGCATGCGTGGAATTTACCGCAAAAGAGTTATGCAGGAGTGTGTGCTGAAGGAAGACGGGACCTGCAAGTGCTCGTGCCGAAAACCTACTCTGCTCCACAAGCCATGCTCTCACGTTATTGCCACGAGCGATGAGTGCGGGATAGAAGCACGCTATTTTGTCTCACCTTATTTCAGGAAAGAAGCAATCTATAATACCTAGAGTGGAGAGATATACGGTTTCGGTATTGCGGGTACATTTACTATGGAGCATCCTCAAGCTATGTACATTCCTGACCCAACAAAATTGAGGGATAAAGCAGGTCGCCGCAAGACAAGACGCATCCGTAATGACATGGATGAGTTAGAAACCAGTGGAAGGCATAAACGTTGTTCAAAGTGTGACCAAACAGGTCACACATATAAGAAATGTCCAAAGGATGCAACCGGTCGAAGTGCGGCGGAAGCTGGACCGTCGGGTTTAGCCGCTGATGGCAGTCGTCCTACGGGTGAAGGCACAACTTCAAGACGACCTCGTCTTAGGCGTTCTCGAACAATTAGTGGTGCTACGGTGTAGTGTAGGTCTATACTAGTTCTTTGTTATAGAAGGATATGTATCATACTATTGTTTTTTATTATCATGTAACAATGCTATAAACTTTAACAATAATTAACACTAATTCTCTATTTGCATGCAGGTATGGTGTACCATATACCGGAGCTGTTGGACCGAGGTCTCGACAGTCCCACGGTCTTACCTATCAGCCGTGGAGGGTGCCCACCTAGCCACCTTCCGTCCACGGCCTTCAAGTCACCTCCTGCGGATAGACCCTCGATTCCGAGAGAGGTAAGAGCTGTACGAATATTCATTCACATCGTTTGTGCATATCTATTTTCCCCAATATTGATTACAGTGCTATATTGTGCAGGTTGTGTGAGGCTGGACTTCTTCCGCTGTGTAGGCTAGTTGAGCCCGCACCAGACGAGAGGGACCCCGCCAAGCGATGGGGCGCTGACCAGTCACTTCTAGCAGCACTGGTGGATCGCTGGAGACTAGAGACCCACACGTTCCACCTATCGTGCGGCGAGATGACTCCCACACTCCAGGACGTGTCGTACCTGCTAGGACTTTCCCTCGTAGGAGACGCAGTCGGCCCGATCGACGGGGCGCACGGTTGGTCGTAGGACATCACTGCTCGATTCGAGCCCGTGCATCGTCGACCTGAACTTGGACCCCCGGGTTCGCTACCGCCTTACACCACAAACGGCCCCTCGCAGGCTTGGCTGCTACAGTTCACCGTAAGTCGCGGATTCCTTTCATTCACAATCATCCGATCTACAAAGCAACAGAGCTGCTGACTATAATCTTTCTTTACAGCCTGATAAGCTAGACGATGAAGCCGACGACTACTCGGTGCGGCGGAGCATAGAGGTGTACCTGTTGTGGCTGTTCGGGTGGGTGATGTTCACCAGCACTCACGGGCATGCGGTGGACAAGGGACTGATCCACTATGCTCGTGCGATCGCTGACAGCGAGGATGGCCGCGTACCACAGTGGAGTTGGGGATCTGCTGTGCTAGCGGCGACGTACCGTGCTCTTTGTGACGCATGCACAAAGACCGATCCAGGTGCGATTATCGCCGGTTGCCCCCTCCTTCTGCAGCTATGGGCGGCCGAGCGGTTCGCGATAGGCCGTCCTCTGATTCAGCACTCTCCCTACGAGGGCGGCCTTGGAGGCTTGTACGAGCAGTGGCCGAGGACCGTTCCGACTATGGGGACGGTATGGTGTTCGCCGTGAGGTATAAATGTGAAATTCTATATTTAGCACTTATGCGCAACACTGACGTGTAAGCTTTTTCTTATTTTGCAGCGTGTTACGCCCCACAGGCAGGTTTAGGAGGGCTACTCCGAATTCGTTATGAGTTTGACCGCTTGCTGCCAGCGACGTCGTCTGGGAGCGTATAGTTCGTAGGCAGGCCCATCGCGGCCCGTGCACCGCTCGGACTCTCTACTCTTTGCACGCGCAACCAGGCGTACTGGATAACGACAGTGCCGTTGGTGTTCGACATCTTCGTCGAGCCCCACTCTCCGCAGCGTGTGATGCGACAGTTCGGACTACGTCAGTACTCCCCTGTGCCCGTGGAGATCGTTGTGCCGCGCGATGTGCACTGGTTAGTACAACTGCGATCTTTGTTTAGTACTACAACTATTTAATGTAGTCTAATGCACTCTCTGCAAATAGATATAATCGTAGTGGACAGGCAGCCGACGTTCAGTGGTATCCTCGACTGCAGAAGTACGTGGAGGACTGGTTGTTGGCGACGGAGAAGGCGATCGACGAGATACATCCACACACTGAGGAGACCTACCTAGATTACCTCACGTGGTACCAGGCCCACACCCGCACACGCGTAACGTTCACCCTAGATGATCCACAGCCACACGTCGCCGTTACGACGGACACGTATCCTAGACACCGTGACCAAGACTACTTCCGCGTGGTACGTCACATTATCTTTGCACTTTGCTATTCCCTTTGTACGTGTCCACGGTTCTAACACATGTTCATGTCACATTTGAAATAGGCCGACGCAGTGCGACAGGTTCAGGCTGATGTAAACGCGGCGTTCGGACGATTGTGACAGTGGGATCGTGCTGAATGCCGATGAGCAGAGGACGACCTTCGGAGGATTCGTCAGGGCGATGCTCACAGTGATTCGTGTGCTCACTTATCGTGTGGTCGATGCGGTACCCTCCCGTAGTTTGTACAACAGC
This sequence comes from Oryza meyeriana var. granulata, assembly GCA_003991445.1. NCBI lineage: Eukaryota > Viridiplantae > Streptophyta > Magnoliopsida > Poales > Poaceae > Oryza > Oryza meyeriana. Next base: position 7,542 of record RYFJ01000402.1, on the reverse strand, counting down.
AACAGCCACGGCTAGGCAGGAACAGGAGCAGGCAGGAGTGTGACCGCAGGGTTCCAGTCAGCCATCTGGCCCCTCCAGAGGTAAATTTGACTAACCATCGGTTCATAACATGTTTTCCTTCTACGACATGTACCGTTGTAACCATCAATATGCTTCCCTGCAGCTTCGCTACACCATACTTACGTCCCTCTGGAGCTAGCACGTCGACGCATGGAGTGTACCAACACATCGACACATGCGCAGCTGGGCATGACAAGTGCCCCCGGGCCAACAAGGAGGTCCTTCCAGGTTATATCAATGATTTTTGCCTTGCAAAATTTTGGTATGTAATTATCAATATTTTGATGTTACAGAGTTCCACTCTACAGCGCCGTGGATGTTTGCTGGCGCTGGCTTCTCCACGCACGGCGCGCGCAGCAGCGGTTGGCACCGGATCCTTTTCCAGGGGGACGACTTGGAGAACTCGGGCGAGGAGATCCAGGAAAATACTAGCAGTCTCGCAGCTCGAAGGAGCTCGCCACCACAGACACAGGACCCACCAGTTGCCACACCCGTGCAGACGACCCGCGCTGGCCGTGCCGTACCACCAGACTGGCTGACGTACTCCCAGGGCCAGCGTGCGAGCGCAGGGTAGGAAGACAAGAGAGCTAGAGGTTACGGTTAGGGCTTGTATGGGCACTGATATTTGTCTGTTGTATATCATGTTTTATTAATTCTACGTATAGCTGAAGAACCCCTTTACTTCATTTATGCTCGTCGATCAAACGATGTGTGCTCCTCACGATTTATGTTTGTGACGAAACTGATCAAAATATGAATTTTCGAGTTTCAATTTCACGGCGAAAGTCCATTCCGAGTGGTGACAACTTGAACACACGTTAATTGCTTACGAACATAATGAAATTATCCATCCAAAGAGTACAAACGGTACATCAAACGTTTCTAGTTATCGTTATTACATGCCTTAGGGAAATTTTAAATAGATAACCAACTAGAGATGCAACTACTGTGTGCAGCGTGGTACTTCCCTTCCTCGCCGCCTCCGGCCCAGCTTCCTTTGCACGCCGTGCCCTCTCCCGCTTCCTCTCCCTATCTGCTCACGGGCTTCCTTCTCCTGCGCTCCTTCTCCTCCTTCCTCTTCTGCTTAGCCTCCCACTTTTCTTCTGCCGCCCAAAGACGTTCAAGGTGGTCCTGTGCCATTCCTTCGACATGCGAAGATACCGTGCGTCCTGTGGACGGATCTCCGTATCTATCCACTGCACAAAGTCGCACAGATGCTGAGGAGGCTTCAGTGCCTTCACATATACAAATTTGTTAGCTCAAAGGTTCAAATATTTCGTAGTACAAAATAATTCGTATTACCTCCACTGGTTTATTCACCTTCCCCTTCTTTCCTTGTGGTTTCGGCTTCTCCGGGGAGTAAGCGTAATTTGCACACATCCAATACCTTTGCCGGTATGTGTAATCCTTCTCACTTATTGCAACTTTGCAATTATCTCCACACCAACACATCGGCGGAGGCTCGTCAATCGCCGGTCGTAGATCAATGGACATACCGGATCCATCCATAGCAACCTACATTATAACCAAATAAACGCAAGTTATAACTCACTAGGCCAAAAATATCTTATACAACTACTTACTAGGGTATACTACACATGACTACAAAAAATGAAATTTCATCGTCCACATTTCATCTCCGAGTGTTTCTTAAACTAGTGCTACTCATCAAGTAAAAAAAGCTAACTTCTCTCATGCGCTCTACATCAATGTCCTTAGCCGTTATGCTTAACTACAATAGATCTACACTTCTGTGAAACAAACCTAACATTTATTTATCTATGAAAAAATTGGTCTAATACTACACATACTATATTATTTGATGAATATAAATAGAAATTGCAAAAAGAGACATCAAATATTACCTGCAGACGATCCGTAACCGCGGGCTTCGGGCTTCCGTTCAGGTTCACTCTCAGCTCTCTTCTTTTTTTCTGTGATTTCAGTGAATTTTATGACATTTTTGGAGTCTGGGAGAGGGTTTTATACCGGGGCTTGCTAAAAACTGCCCTTTCAAAAGCGGCAAGGGGGCACCTACAAAATAGCCGGCCCGTGGGTCGGCCATTTGCAGGCGACCAGGGGGCCGCCCGACCAATGGCCATCAGCCACGTCATCAAATCGCCCTCTGGATGAGCGATTTCATAAATCGCCCTCCAGAGAGCGATGGGAGTATATTTCTGTAATTTTTAAAATGAAATATAGTTTTGTAATATTTTATTAAAAAATATAAATAAAAAAAATTCCAACAAGGAGAGCGCCGATCTTTGGGCCTGAATCAGACAACCGACACGAAGCATTTTGGATAATTAATTATTTTTATTCTAATTTTCTTATATAGTGTGGACTAGGAAAAAATATAGTGCCAATTTTAGATTTCTACTGAGTAAGTTTTGAAATTTATACATGGTAATATTTGTAATTTACAAGTTGTACAAAGGTTGATTTTTTAAGGAAAACATGACGCTGTAAATATAGCTAGTTGGTCTCTAAATTGTAATAAGTTGATATATTTCAGTAGTGTACTATACAACCAAGCTATGCTACAAATTAATTAGTTTGGACGCTGCTGGCATTAATTCATTCATTCTGGACGCAAAATAACAATTATCTGCGTCTGCATGTTCATCCTTAGATAGAGAGATTCATGTGCTCCCTTCGTTTTAAATTACTTCTTATGTTCTAGTTTTATATCTAAGTTTTTATCTAAGTCAAATTTTTATATATTTAAAATACAATTTTTAAAAATTTATGTAGCTAATTTACAAATGTAATTATATGTTATAAAATTTTTTTCTCACGGTAAATCTAAAAAACATAAATCTTATGATGTTATATAAGTTTTTAGAAATTGATGATCATATATATATATATATATATATTATAATATAGTTTAATTTAAAACAAAACTAGAACAATAAGTAATTTCATACAGAGCGAGAGTATATATATATAAATCTAAAAATATAAATCTTATGATGTGAAGCTATATAAGTTTTTAGAAATTAATAATCAAATATATATAAATATTTGATTTAAATAAAACTAGAACGTCAAATAATTTAAAACAAAGCCCAATATATACATACTACAACACATACATGTAGATGCATGCGTAGATACTTATTACTTCATACGCGTGTTGTTGGATTTTGGTCCTCTGGTTATACAGTAATGAAGATGCAATGTGCAACAGTACAGTTGTACTACACGGCCTTTTTACACTGAACATATGATGTACTACATGACCTTTTACAAAACAACACCACAACAAAGCCTTTCATCCCAAGCAAGTTGGGTAGGCTAGAGTTGAAACCAATAGAAGCTGCAGATCAAGGTTCAGGCACAAAATGGCTGCTTTCCAAGCACACCTATTCAAAGAAAATCTTTGGGGTATATTCCATCCTTTCAAGTCCCTTTTTATTTGCCTCCTCCCATGTCAATTTTGGCCTTGCCCCTGCCTCTCCTAATATCACTGTCGCGCCTTAGGATTCCCACTATGCACTGGTGCCTCTGGAGGTCTCCGCTGGACATGTCCAAACCATCTCAACCGGTGTTGGACAAGCTTCTCTTCAATTGGTGCTACCCCTAGCCTATCACGTATATCATCGTTCCGGACTCGATCCATTTTGTATGACACAAATCCAACGCAGCATACGCATTTCCGCAACACTTAACTGCTGAACATGCCGTCTTTTTGTAGGCCAACATTCTGCACCATACAACATTGCCGGTCTAATTGCTGTTCTATAGAACTTGCCTTTTAGCTTCTGTGGTACCCTCTTGTCACAGAGAATACCCGATGATTGACTGCCACTTCATCCACCCCGCTTTGATTCTATGGCTAACATCTTCATCGATATCACCCATCTCTCTGTAGCATTGATCCCAAATATCGAAAGGTATCCTTCTTGGGCACTATTTGACATCCAAACTAACCCCTCTCCTATTGTCTTAGCAGTGCCCGGAAGGAAGTCAACATGCCATATATTCGGTTTTAGTTCTTGCTGAGCCTAAAACCTTTGGACTCTAGAGTCTGCCGCCACAACTCTAGTTTCCTATTTACTCTCCGCTCGGCTTTCATCAACTAACACTACATCGTCCGCGAAAAGCATACACGCAAGGGACATCCCCTTGTATGTCCTTGTGACCTCAATCCATCACCAAGGCAAATAGATAGGGGCTCAAAGCTGACCCTTGATGTAGTCCTATCTTGATCGGGAAGTCACATGGTGTCACCATCACTTGTTCGAACACTAGTCACAACATTGTTGTACATGTCTTCTTAATGAGGGAAACGTACTTGTGTTGGAACTTTATGTTTGTCCAATGCCCACACATACATTCCTTGGTATCTTAATCGTAGGCCTTCTCCAAGTCAATAAAAACCATGTGTAGGTCCTTCTTCTGCTCCCTATACCGCTCCATACTTGTCTTACTAAGAAAATTGCTTCTATGGTTGACCTTGCCCGGCATGAAACCAAATTGGTTCATAGAGACCCGGCGTTACTCCTCTCTTACGCGATGCTCGATTACTCGCTCCCATAGCTTCATCGTATGGCTCATCAACTTAATTCCTCGATAATTAGTGCAACTTTGAATGTCTCCCTTATTCTTATAGATCGGTACCAATATACTCCTCCTCCAATCATCATGGCATCCTGTTTGACTCGAAGTATGTTGTTGAACAACTCGGTTAGCCATACTATAGCTATACCCTAGGCATCTCCACACCTCGATTGGGATACCATCAGGACCCATTGCCTTACCCCCTTTCATCATTTTCAACGCCTCTCTTTCTGATTGCGTGGATCCTCCGCACAAAGCGCTATTGGTGTCATCAAAAGAGTCATCTAAACTGAACGGTTTGTGTTCCCGTTTCTCACCCATTGAACAACTTGTCAAATACTCTTGCCATCTGTGTTTGATCTCATCCTCCTTTACCCAAAAGCTGCTCCCTCTTCGTCCCTAATGCACTTAACTTGTCAAAATACTACATGACCTTTTTACACTGAACAAATTTACTATGCAGCGGTACTAATTTATTATTTATTCAAGTTATTGTTAAAGATTGCTCCCTAAACACATTAATTAGATTGCAGATGAATATCCCAATATATAGGACATAATACACTCACAGGTTGCAGATATCTTTGCGTCAGGTATGATGAAATGATAAACCTGACTCTGCATCCATTCATGCATGTGAACCTGACCTGAAACTGTATGTACTCCCTCCATCTTAAGGATTAATTATAGAGTTTAAATTATCTATAATATATTTGTTTTTTATCTTTTAACTTGTTATTGGTATATGAATTAAAAAAGTTTTATTTATTTATCTTGCCTATTTGTCTATCCACCAACAAATATGCAGATTTTTACAATCAACTAACGACCGATACAACTTTTTACATTACACTACAACACATTTCGATGGCAGTCAACAATATGCTCGTAAAAAGAAAAGAAAATATTTGTAACTTATTAGAATCTATACGCGGTACTGACCCTTTTCGGCGAAATATGCAGGTATATATGATTCCACCCAAGATCCTCTCCCCACGCATTGCTCCTTACCATCTAATAACCCATCAAGCACTTTGCTAGATGCCCTACTCTTTTCAATCTTCACCTCATTAAAACATATAATGCTTATTTGGTACTCTAAATAATTTTAAATAAAAAAAACTCATCATAATAGAAGTTGCAGATTTTGTTGAGATTATACAACTTTGATAAGCATGTTCTTCATCAGAGTTGTTTAAACATTCAAAAGTTCATTTAAAATAATCTAACTTCTTGTAATGATTATTTGACGCTAAGACGATTTCAAATGAAAATGTTAAAACTACAAAATTGTAAGTATTTTCTCTGTTCGAGAAAAAAAATTTTTTTTTTCCCCCCTTACAAATTTTTTATAATAAGGTTTTAAAAATCCCTTTTATCTGACTTCATATAAAACGTTGTGTGATATATGTGTGGCTTTTTTTCTGAATAATTGATTTTAGAAGCATGGCTTAAGCGCCTTGCTTGTGAAATAATTGATTTCTTAGGGACGAATGCTTTAAGTTAAACCGTTTAATAGAAATAAGGACATCTTTTTGAGGCATTAACTTTATTGACCGTTGGGAAAATCGATTTTCAGAAGTTTGTGGATGGGGACGTTTATTTTCAAATCCTGTAAAAATAAATGAAATATCACGAAAATAGTTTTTAATAGTGTAATGATGGATACTTTTAGTTTTTTTCTGCCGCTACTAAATTTTTCTTGAGATTTTAAGTATCCATTTATTTTAGAAGGGAGTACTGAGAACTACTCCGATTCCATTTATTGTACGTACTGCATTAACTTATAGATTATGTGCCTTGTTGTAATACGTACGAGGGCAAGCCATCCAATTGGACTTAATTTATATATCTGTACTCTATTAATTAACTATCAGATAGAATCAGCTATAGCCAGTTTGGAGTATAATATGCTGGCAGGGATCAATTGGACGCATGATATTGGTCATTGTCCACATGCAAGCGTGCAGAGAGCTGAGCTAGATGTTAGGCTTAATCATTAGGACACAATGCAAAGAGAGCTTATATTACTGGTAAGTACGTAAGTACAACATAGCCATGCAGGGCGTACTTTCTGCTCGTCAGTAACAGTTTGTTTTTTGTGCTGCCAACTTTGTTGGGCTTCAATTGGGAGCTAGCCTATGTGGCCTATATTAAAGCTATATTTATCAATGTCAATATCCAAGAACCACATATATATATTTATAAATATATATATTATATATATACTTTATATATAATATATATATCATAATATATATATATTTATATATATAGCACCACACCCTGTGTGGGGGTCTATGGTGCCCGGGCGTTTGAAAACATAAATTTGGTTTAATTTTTTAACTTCTAAGGTATATACTTAGCTATAACAGTTTGATTGATGTCCATATCTTACAACAAAACATCTCAAATTCAAAGTTATTTTACATCCCACTAATCGTACCTAGTTTTAATTATTGTTTGGATAACACATAACACTCCAAATCAAAATTTACACCAAACGGCATGTATATATATCATTTAAGATTAGTTATACTCGATTTAAATCTTAAAACCCTCAGGACACCAAATACCCTAAATGTTTTTAATATATGTGTGTGTGTATATATATATATATATATATATCATATATTATATATTATAATATAATATATGAAAATAGTTCTATCTCTCTAGAGTACACGTACTCCTCTACTATCATTCCACGTTCATTCAACGTCTTCCGAACGATCTACCCGTCTGCTAACGGTTTGCATCAAGCGGATCCGTTAGGGCAGTCCAATTGGGAATTTATGACGATTTCTATCTCTATTAATTAATTGACAGCTCAGCGTTTTTGCTGATGTGGCACATGTATTAATGAAGAAGAGAGAGGAAAAGAAGGAAACGATTTCTACGGAAGGAACGCGTGAC
>RYFJ01003012.1:0-93306 GCA_003991445.1 Oryza meyeriana var. granulata | reverse complement strand
AGAGAGATTATGAATGCAAGTTGGTATTATTCATCTAAGTAGCTTTAGCTCAATCTTTCTATCTCAAGTAATATCTATGCAGGTATTTGACTAATACTTATTCCAATCAAGTTACATCTAGAATATATCTTATGATTTTGTGTGCCTAGTTGAATTTATTCTATGTCAAAATCTCATCTCTTGTTTGTGCACTTCTTCTTTTATCGTTTGGTTGTGGTGGTTGTTTCTGCTTATTGTGAGATATATTGCTTATGATGTTTCGTGGATGTCTTCGGATCATTGGTTGTGTTTCGGCTCCCTGTCTCTCTGATACCAATTGTACCATTCTTGTCCTCTAATTCGTTCTTATCTATTCAGGGGAATCATCTATCGGTCGTGCTATTCCCTTTCTATTATTGTCTTGTTATTATTTCTGTTTTTATTTTTATGATGTGTTGTTTTTATTAGACTTGTGCTCTTCCATGCGCGAGCTGTGTTGTCAATCTGAGCGCCCTCGGGTGTTTTGTATGCATTGTCGTTGCATTGGTTGATTCTATCTCTTTTCTCATATGTTCCTTCCGATTGATGATTTTGCTGTTATAATTTGATGATTCCTTTTCGTACTATGGGTGGTGATTGGTTTTTCTCTTGATGTTCGTCGAATCCTTTGCCATTTTAGAAAAAACACAGAAGGCAGTAGGTATGTGGGTTGAAGGTCACTCGAACTCAAACTCTTGTCAATTTCTTACAATTCTTACCAATCAGCGGGGCGATGGCAACACAGCGCGAAAAATCTGTGAGATTGGTCGGAGCCGAATGCCAGGGTGAGCTCGCTTGTACGGTGTAGAAGGGTGCTAGGAAGGCTCAAGTTTGGTAGCAGGAGTAGCAATATCATTCAGAAAAGCATAGCTGAAAAATCGTTCAATGCTGGTTATGCTGGTCCTCAGGCTAGATCGTACTAGAGATCGAGCCTAGACCAAACGGGTACAAGATACGCTAGAAGTAACTGATAAGTTGTACACGAGTTCAGGGCTCGAAAAGGATGTTCTCTGCTCATGCGTGCCCCTCTGAAACACTTGTAAAAGTTCTCGCTCACTCGCGCAGATTTGAGAAACTTGATTTTTCCTCGGTTGCGGGCCACTTGAGGGCTAAACCGAAGTTTTTTGGGGTCGAACGTGCGGTGTGCTCGTTGGGAGGTTATCACGGATCTGAAAACCAGGATTTCTCTTACTCTATCCTTCCCGTTCCTTTCCAACCCGGGTCAACCGAACACCGCCCTCATAGAGGTCGTATGCAAAAGAACCACTTTTTTCCTCTCTCTCTCTTCTCTCACACACCACACGATGCTTTCCGGATGGTAGACGAACAACTAACCCACGGCTGCACCAAACCTCTGAATTCAAATTCTACGAGGAACTATACGCTAAGACTAGCACGGACGACGATGCCACCGGAGTAACATCAAGTACTTGGAAAGACAAATGCCGAGGCTCAAACTAGTTCGGTCCTAGATTGATCTTCTCCTATTTTTTGTTTTGTGTACTTTAGTAAGGAAAAACAACAATCTATGGAAACTTGAATTCTGACCGAGCAACCTTGAGCTCTGGGATCCATTGATGGGGTACGAGATCCGTTCTTTCGATTGTAGTATGATAGATATCGATTTAATGTTCATTGAGATGAGCCTGGCATCTGAACTACAAACGCACTAGTGCTGCGCCTTAAGCAAATGCTTGAACCACTCCGAGATGTTAGCCATGCAGCGAGATCAACCTAACACGAAGTTCAATCGCTGCAAGCAATCGAAGAACTAATAAGAATAGGAGTAGGCATTGATATTGACAATCCGAAGTGAAGAAAATTGTACTGCGAACACAAAGTTGGGGATTACGAAGCTGTCTTGACAGGGGGTCGTCAACAACTGAAAGAACAGAAGTTTATCACAAGGGCTAAGCTATAACTCAATGAACCAAGTCATAAAAGGGAGGCGGCACGCTCTTAACTAGGCGATGACCAGGGAGGGACATCCACGCGCACCGCTCAAGGTTACAAGGCCCATGGCAGTGGGGATGGGCAGCACGTTTGACTTGGGACTCAGGAACTAATGTGATTGTTTGATGATTGCGGTCGGCTCGGGATAGGAATCTTGAAGATGAGGTTGATCTTGTTCGAAAGTAGACTTCATGCTGTCCATGAAGTACAAGAAAATCCAAACGGAGTCCGTATAGGAAGTTATGGCCCGTTTGAATTTGGTACCATCGCACATCCGAATCTGATTTCCAGAACGAGTTTTCAATCCTCATTCTTGCTGACTTGGTCCCTTTCCTTCATCCTTTCCTAGATTCCTAATCACATTAATCATTGTCTAGTGCAGAGCTATCTCAATATAATATGAACTAGGAAGATTCACTGGTTTAAATTGACGCGGCAGCGAAGCTCGAGAAGTTGTCCTTGAGTAAGTGAGTAGGTGGTCCTGTTGTGAAGATTGTATCTGGAAGGATGTCCCATCGGTGGATAGAAGCATGTTTTTGTCTTACCGGATTTCAGAAAAAAGAAATCTACAATACCTGGAGTGAAGAGATATCGGCTCGTATGCAGGGACATTACTACTCGAGCATCGCAAGTATGTACATTCCTAACCCAACAAAATTAAGATAGCGTGCCGCAGACAAGACGAACGTAATGAATGGATGAGTAGAAGCCGTGGAAGCCATAACGTTATTTCAAGTGCGACAAACAGGTCAACAATAAGAAATGGTCAAAGGTCACGGTCAAGTGCGGCAGAAGCTGGACCGTCGAGTCAGGCGCTGATGGCAAGTCGTCCTACAGGTGGGAAGCACAACTTCAAGACGGACCCAGTCTTAGGCGTCTCAAGCATTTGGTGGTGGGCTGGCGGTGTAGTGAAGTCTAGTACTTGATCTTGTTATAAGAAGAATTAACGTATGCTGTTTTTTTAAATTGTCACTGTAATAATATGCTATAGGACTTAACAATAAGTTATAATTGGTTGTTCAATTAACTTTCGCAAACTACTCTTACTTGTTGCTTGACAATAAATTTAGCTAATCTCTATTGCCTGCGGTATGCGTACTATACACTAGGAGCTGCTCAACCATTGGCCTCAACAGTCTCAAGGTCTTACTTGTCAGCGCATCGGGGTGCACAGCTAGCCACGCTTCCTCATGCTTCACATCATCTCCTGCGGATAGACCCGGTTCCGTGAGAGGTAAGAGCTTACCAATATTCTCATCAACATTATTGACATATCATGTTCTCCAATATTGACAATATACAAAAAGTGCTATATTCTGCAGGTTTGCGTGAGGCTAATTTTCCGCTCTGAGGCTAGTTGAGGCCCCAGCGGACGGGAGAGACCCACTTAGGTATGGGACCTGACTGGGTCACTTCTGCAGCAACTGGGTGGATCGCTGGAGACCGGAGACCAACACGTTACTTACCCGTGCGGCCAGAATCCCCACACCAGGACGTGTCGACCTCTACGGACTTCCCTCGGAGCAGACGCAGTCGGTTAGGTTATGGGCGCTGGTTGGTGAGGAATCACTGCTCGGTTCGAGCATGCACCGTCGTGCTTGACTGGTAGGGCCGGGTTCGCTCCGCTTCACCCGAGCGGCCCCTCATAGGGCGTGGCCTGCTACAGTTTACGTCAGTCGCGGATTCTTCGATTCAACAATCTTCTAACTATAAGCAAAAGTGGTGCTGACTATAAATGGCTTTACAGCGTGATTCAGCTAGACCCCGAACGACGAATACTAGTGCGGAGCATGGAGTCTGCTGTGATTGTTCGGGTGGGTGATGTCACGCAACCGACAGGGCAATCGATAGGACAAGGGACTAATCCACTACGTGGCGTCACTGACAGCAGAGGATGGCTACATCCAAGTGGAGTGGGGCTCTGCAATGCTAGGGCGACTGTACTGTGCTCTTTGTGAAGCGGCGACAATAGACCGATCTAGGTGCGATTCTGGCCGGTTGCCCTCTCCTTCTGCAGCTTTGGGCGGCCGAGCGGTTCGTGATAGGCTGCCCTCAATTCAGCAATCTCTACGAGGGCGGCTTGGAGGCTTGTAACGGGTAGTTGCCCGAGGACGCGCCGACTATGCGGACGGTATGGTGTTGAAACGTGGGTACGTAACGTTATTCTATGTTTACTTATGTAAACATAACATGTTTCCTGTCTATTTTGCAGCATCGTAGCCACACGCAGGTTAGGAGGGCCTACTCCGACTTTGATTAAGAGTTTGACCGTGCTGCCTAGCGACGTCGCGGGAGCCGTATAGGTCTGCAGGCCCATTCGGCTGCAACCGTCGGGATCCGGCTCTTGCATTCGTGACAGCGCATACTCGGATGACGAGTGCTGTTTGGTGTCGACATCTTCGTGAGCCACTTGTCTGGCGTTGATGCGACAGTTCGGCCTACGTCAACACTCCCTGTAGCCCGTGGAATCGTTGTGCCAGCGAGTGCACGGTTATGCTGCGATCTTTTTTGAGTACACAACTCTTTAATGTATCTAAATGCAGTATCTGCAATAGGTATAATCGTGGAGAGGTAGAACGGAAGCTTCTGGTAACTCCCCGACTGCAGAGTACTGGAGGACTGGTTGTTGGCGATAGACGGAAGTATCGATGAGATACAATCCACACACTGCGATACTCCTAGCAAACTCAGGTGGGTACCAGCCGACCGGTACACGCATACGTTCACCCCAGATGATCACAGCCCACATGTAGTCGCTACGACGGACACATCCTAGCATCGTGACAGGACTACTTCCGTGCCGTAGTCAATTCATTTTGGCATTTTGCTATTCTCTTGTAGGGTCCACGGTTCAACACATATTCAGTCACATTTGAAATAGGCCGATGCGGCGCGATAGATTCAAGCTGATGTGGAAGCGGGCGTTCGAACAGTTGGACATGTGGACATGCTGACTATGGACGAGCAGAGAAAACTTCGGGAGGATTCGTCAGACAATGCCAATGATTCGTCGTGCTCACTTTGTCGTGCGCCGCGCGATACGTCCGTAGCTCGTACAGCAGCAACAGCCATGGCCAGTAGAGCAGGAGCAGGAGTGATCCACAGGGTCAGTTAGCCAGCTGGGCCTTCAGAGGTAAATTCCGCTCAACCATTGTTCATAACGTGTTTCCTCTATGAATAGCATCATTTTACAATCAATATGCTTCCCGTCAGCTTTCGCCTACCCGTATACCACATCCTCTGGACTGGCACGTCGAGTAGGGAGCGTACACACTACGACCAATGCGCGCAGCAGGGCATGAGAATGCCCCGGGGGCCAGCCAGGAGGTCCTTCAGGTTATATCAAAGTTTACTTTTGCCTTGGCAAATTTCGGTTGCATTATCCAACATTTTGTGCACAAGTTCCCTCTAACGGAGCCGAGGGGATTTGTGCTAGCAAAGCTGGCTCTCAGCGCAGGGTGCACACGGGCACGGTTGGGCCACTAGGATCTTTCGAGGGGGACGACTTGGAGGACGAGGACGAGAGATCCATGAGGTTATTGTTTCTCGCAACTCGAAGGAGTCCGCACCGAAACACGGATCCAGCTCAGTGCCACACCCGTAAGGCGACCCGTGCTGGCCATGCAGTACCACGACGGTGACGTACTCCCAAGGCCAAGTGCGAGCACAGGGTAGCGAGGAACGAAGAGAGCCTAGAGGTAATCGGTCAGGGCCCGTGTACGTTGTACCAGTAGTAGTTCGCCTGTTGTACATCATGTTATTATTAATCTAGTTTAGCGAAGAATCCTTTAATTCGTTTCGCTCATCGTCAAATGTGTACTCCTCACGATCTACGTTTTGTGACGAACTATGAAAAACATGAATTTTGGTTTCAACTTCAGGCGTAAGTAGATTCGACGTTGTAGGAAGTGCCAAGGACTTGCTGCTGGTGGAGGGATATTTATAGCCCTCCTCAAAAACTAGCAGTTGGGGGGCACGAATCCCAACTCAGTCATTCCGGTGACCGAGGCAAGGGTCGGTCCGGGGGGTCTGCTTCAAAACGGTTTCAAAAATACTCTTCGCGCTCGCTCTCACTGCACTCTTTTGTCTTAGATAGCACTACCTGGTCCGACTGCAGGTGAGGTGGCGGTCCGACCGCCACCCCACTGACTACCTGGACGGTACTGCACCATGCCGGTCCAACGGTTGGGCAGGGTCCGACGCGACCCCCATCTGACTACTGGGTGGTACAGGTCCGACGGGTGGGGCAAGCGGTCGACCACACCCCCATCCGAACTACTGGGCGGACTGACCTAGGCCGGTCCGACGGGTGGGGTACCGGTCCAACTGCCAGAACGGAGGACAAGGGATGAAGGATAACCAAGCAGATGTATGTCCTAGTGCGGCAATGATCATTTCTCGCAAGATTCGTATCCCTCTTGATAGTATACAAAGCTAATAGAAAACTTAGCTTACATTCGATCGTCCGAACTCGATCTTTTAGCAAATCCGGCTAGATTGTTCATCTTCGCTCCCTAGCTTTGCGGCCGTCGATTTTAAATCGGATCGTCATCTTCTTGTGCATGTGCATCTAACTTTCTTGCATATATTAACCACAAAGTTTCACAATTAGCGCTTGTATGATTTACTAAAATTAACAACGGGGCTAAATGCCTAGCGGTGACAACCGAGCACACTTAATTGCTTACAACCTAATGAAAATCATCCAACGAGTACAAATGGCACGATTTTTAGTTATTGTTTTAACTATGCTTAGGGTATTTCAAATGGATCGACTAGAGATGCAAATGTGTGCAGCGTGGGTACTTTCCCTTTCTCGCCGCCTCTGGCCCGTTCCTTTGCACGTGTGCGCTCTCCGCTTCTCTCTCTGCTGCTCACGGGTGTCCTTCTCCTACCGCTCTTCTACTCCTTCTCTTCTGCTAGCCTCCACTCTGCTTTCTCTGCCAAAGACGTTTCGCACGTCCCTGTCCAATCTTTTAACCACGAAGAAACTCTGCGTCTTGTGGACGGACCTCCGTATCTATCCCTGCAAAAGACGTCGAACAGAGGCGGAGGAGGTCGATGCCTTGACATATGCAAATTTGTTGCTCAATCAATATATTTCGTACAAAGATAATTGTCTTACCTCACTGTTCTGTGACTTCCCTTCTTCCCTTACGGCTTCGGCTTCTTCCGGAGAGACGCATAATTAGCAACATCCAATCTTTGCGATATTTGATCTTCCCAGTTATTGTACTTTGCAAATTAATTCCTCCGACCAACATCGGCGAAGGCACGCCATCGCAGGTCATTGACGGCTGGACATACCAAACAATATATAGCAACCTACTAATAAACAACTAAATGCAAGTTATAATCACTAGGAAAATACTTTATACAACTACATACCTAGGGTATACTACACATGACACACAAAAAATATCACATCCTCATTTCCATCTCCTTAGCATTCTCAAATAGTGCCTCATCTATAAAAAAAACTAACTTCTCCTCATCCGGCCTATCAATGTTTAGCCTTATGCTCAATACCAAGATCTACTACTACATATACTACATCATTTGATAATTAGAAATAGAAATTACAAAGAGACATAAAATATTATCTATAGACGAATCCGTAAACCGACAGGGCTTCGCCACTTTCATTTGCCTTCACTCTTAGCTCTCTCTTCTTTTTTCTGTTATTTTTGTGAATTTTATGAACTTTTCGGAAACTATGAGGGCTTTTATAATGTGGCAGTAAAAAATCGCCCTCTTAAAGGGTGATTTTTACTCGGAAAGAATTTCTTTTAAAATATAATGGGTCATTTTACAGGTGGCCGGAGGACTGTCTGCAAAAGTGCTAATAGCAGTCGGTCGCCCGACCTACGGCCATCTGCCACGTCATCAAATCGCCCTCTGGAAGGGCGTTTTATATTTTGAAAAATTTTGAAACAAAAATATACTTTTATAAATATTTTATTAAATAAATATAAAAATAAAAAAATTCGTAGGACGTACGTCGGTGTAGCGAGGGTGATCAATCCACCGGTGATGTCCAATTTTCGTCATTTCAAACCATAAAGTACTACACTCCATCAGGCGGCACGACTTAACAGAAACATTGTGGAAGCTGCGCGTGTCGGACAGTGATTTTCGTGGCTGAGAACTCACAATTCCATGAGGATTCCATCCATATGACCACAAAGTTAGACAATAAACATTATGCTCTTGATGATATATGGATACACACTGTGCCAAAGAATTGGAATGTGGAAGAAAATTTTGCACTCAGGATTCCACCGTGAGGTAATTGCTGTTTCAGGGCTGCGGCTCCCTTGTAACTGAAGAACAGACGAACAGTTGCATGCTATGCTGATGCCAATGAATTACTTCCTCAGAGACATTACCAGATGAACAACACTCAATAGCAGTCGAGCGCTGTGAAGACGGGGCACGGAATGGCATATACTTCCTCCATCCTAAAATATAACACTTTGTAGAGTTCAAATTTTATTCTAAATATAACAATATATTATTTATGAAAAGTGACTTTTATAACTAAACTACACGTACTAACTCACTCTTGGCTTCATTATCACTCCAACTAATTCAGGCCCACACTTCACTCACCCTGAGAAGACAAATTAGTTTTTTTATCCCTAATTTTAATAGTCATGTCACGGGTTAAAACTTTCTATATTTTTTTAATAGTAAAACTTGCTATATTTTTAAACGGAGAAAATAGACAATTAGCAAGCCCAGTAGCCTTTATTGGACATCAATCACACGGCCCAGTAATGCCGACATACACGAAACTGGACCACACACTATTCAAAAAAAAAAAAGAAAGAAATTGGACCCTGCACTGGAGCAATTGTATTATGGGCCACCGATGCCTTTCACGGTGAACGTGCGTTGATCTCCCGGTCTTGGTCGACTTATGGGTAGCTGCTAGGAGAAGCAAATTGTTGATTTTTCGCTACATATATGTCGATACAAGTTTTGGAGAGAGATACCCATCAATCTCCCAGTTGTTTGATCTTCTTTTCGATGTTGTGCATTTGGGTATCTGTTCAGCCAAAGCTAGCGATTGGACCTACAAATAGTTGTGCCCCTACACGTTAAAAGCGGAAACGCTAAGGGCGCGTTTGGTAGGGATTCTCGGGGGTGATTCTTAATCGGATCAATTTGAGCTGAGCCAAACGGGCAAAAAATCCCCCCGATTCTCAGCCGAATCGATCCGCTGTGATTCTCAATTTTACACATGAATGGAGAATCAGGCAAAAGGCGGCTTCTCGTAAGAATCTAACGAACGAAAATTGAAAATCCTCATAAGAATTCACAAAATGCCTATAAAAATCAGAATCGCAAGATCAGAATATAGAATCTGGAGCTCTACCAAACAGTCCCTAAAACACGCGCGCGTTGGGAACGATCAATTCACGCGTTATCCCTTTTTTCCGGGTGGAGCGACGTGTTTTCCGACTTGAAGCGATGTGTTCATTTTTGATGCGAGCATAGAATTGCTAGGCTCACGGATATGGGCTTCAGAATAGCGGGCCTGATGTCCTTGGACCAAATTATTAATTTTAATTTTTTAAGCTATTTGACTTATTTCTACAAATTTATAGTAGAGAAACTTTGAATTTTTTAACTCAAATTTTAAAACTTTTAACTCAAATCTTAAAACTATCGACTTGAATATTGAAACTTTCAACTCAAAATTTGAATCTTTCAATTGAAAATTTAAAATTTCAAGTCAAAATTTGAAACTTTGAACTAAAAGTTTAGAACATTTGATTTGAAATTTAAAACTTTTAACAGTATCCCACGTCATTGAAAGAGATTGCCCACAGTGATGTCATCTGAAGTGGACGACACACCCATCATCTGGTTTGCTTTCCCCCACGGGCCAACAAATTTCTGTCTATGCGAAACAGCTCTAGGAATAGTGAAATACTAGAAACAATGGCGCGGCCTTGCCGTGCCCAAGTGAGATTGGTCAATCTAATTTGTCCACAGCCTTGTTTAGGATCAGTGTACGTAGAGGTCTAGATAAAACATCCATCATTTTTTTTCTTAAATACACTATCCAACAGAATACTTCTAAATTCTATCATACTAAGTGCTCGTTGTGCCAAGTAGAGAACGAAGATTGCACACACCTATTTGTCAATTGTGCTTACACCAATCAGGTTTGGATGTTGTTGAAATCCTGGATCAGCTTGACATGGTGGACTGGTGGATGAAGGCCAGGAGCTGTCTCTGCTTGAGCTACAGGAAAGCTTTTAATACTCTCTTCATAATGGTGTGCTGGCTAGTATGGAAGGAGCACAACGCCAGGGTTTTTAACCAGCAGTACCACACGACGGATCAGCTCTTCAATGGCATTCGCAAGGAGATGTAATCTGAAAAGAGGCAGGGATTTTCAGATGGTGTACAGAGTAGTAGTTTGGTAGCCCTAAGCACTTTCTGTTTGAGGTCCTTTTCTTGTCTCACGTGTGCTGAACACTTGGGACTTTCGACAGCTTTCTATCGATGATCTGTAACTTGTAATTTAATAATCCTCCTTTAATCTTAATAACATTTGGTCAGCCCAATCCTTCAGCCGACCTGGCAAAACAGAAAACGAAATATACTCTTTTGGTCATTTCATCGAACACCGTGAATGCACAGTTCGTGCTATAAATCAGCAACCACACGTCCAGGGAAAAATGGAATAAACACAAGTAACGCATAGGAATTCTGAAGTATCATCTTGAAATTGAGCACTCAGACAGTAATCAGGTGTTTCGGTATAGACAGGGAAATACACGCGTTCCTTACACCCGAGCGATGCTGCAATGTAGGAGAGTAACAATCCAGAGTTACATTTATTTTTTTGAAGAAGGCTCAACTGCGCATTAATCTTATCGCCCAAGGTGACAACCTGAACCATATAAGAAATGTTTAAAGAGTTGTGAAGCAGTCAAACAGAAAGTTTACTTATAGATGATATCTGAGTTCAATTTTTGTTTGACAATCAAAGCATTGTAAATTACATGCCACTATGGCTAAACCTTTCTTTATCTTTTTTTGAAAAGTTGTACCTAACATGAGCATCAGAGTGCAACATGTTGAAATTGTTAGTGAGCCTAGGGCCCAATTAGAGAATAGTTTCTCAAAAGCTCATCTCATAGAAGGCATGCATGTGAACTTTAATATCACCTTGCTTATTCTAGAAGAGGGAGACCTCTTTAAAATAGCGAATGCGATTGAAATCATGATTTATTTATGAAATAAATTAAATCTATATGTGCTTATTTTTTCAACAATCCAAAAACTTTATAATAGGTAATGTGATTTTACTATGGTTGGATTTGCCGATGCATTGAGGCCGGATAAATTCATCGGTGTGCAAAATGATGGTAGATTAAGGTCACTCTGTGGCTCATGGCTATGAAAGTATTCTGAGTTAGTACGGTCAAACCTGAATGTAATGCCCTGTTTTCAGCGAGACGTTAAACAATATTTTGCTAACAACTACCTGTGAAAATTTCGCCTTCTTGTGTGCTGTGTTGTATGTTGTGCCATGGATCTCAGTTTGTCTCTCTGTCCTTGATCTCGAAACCCGACCTCTCAAAAACCCCTGTTCCAAAAATAACTTTCGAGTTCGAATCGCCATATTCAAACTCCGCTCCTGAAACTCTAAAGACAAATCCCTCGGTTTCTCCCTTGAGAAACCTCCGCTTTGACGTCTGAACCGATATTCCAAACTCTCGTTTCGATATCCACTCCGAAGAATCGAATCGGAACCCTAACCGTATACCCTTTTGAATCCTCTCCACAAATCCTTTGTTTTCTCCCCCTGTTGACACCGAAAATCACCGGCAGCGTTGGGAACGAGCCGATGATATGGTTCGATGCACTAGACACGCGAAGGCCTGGGAGATTTGCTTAACTCCAGTGCAGGTCCTAAATTTTGAGGTTCGTAGGCGTGCCAGTCAATTTGACCCTGCAATTGACAAGGAGATAGAAAATATTAGACCAGTGAGCCAATCGGCTGGAAGCCGATTTGGACTTGTTACATCGGCCGATAGCCGATATGGACTATAGCACTTATACATCGACTGGAAGCCGATGATGGCATAAAAAGATAACTGCAATAAGTTGATGATAATATAATGAAATAATAAACTAGCCGACTGCTAATAGAACATATGCATCGGCTGGAAAACCAATGATAGTGTAAATGCATAAAAATAATACAATCGGCTATATTTAATAATAGATAACTTATCGGCTAGGCACTCCGATAAAACATTGCATAAACATCCATCAGCATAACAAGGATAAATCTATTATTATCAATCTAGTAGTTCAAACTTAACTGATGCAGCACAGATTAATAACGATAAAAGAACCTCGATGAGCCGATAGATCTAATGCAATCGTGATGTAAAATAGGATAACTTATCGGCTATACATCCCGATAAGACACTTGCATAAAATCTATCAACCTAGCAGGAATAATTTATCGCTAGCAATTTAGTAGGTCGGACCTAACCGATGCAGCACAAATTGATGATAAATTACACCCAGTAAACCGATAAATCTATGCACGTGTGATGTGATATATCTACTTGGACTATGAGATCAAACCTAACTGATGCAGCCGTAGACAGAACAGATATATCGTGGTAAGCCGACTACCGTAGACCGGCTAGAATATCGGACCTAACCGAGAAAGTCCTAGCCGATACACTAGTCGGGGTAATGAGACTTACCCTCTCGCAGGAGGTCGAACTTAACCGATACAGCTCGGCTCAAGAAGCAAGAACCCGTCAAAAAGGGTGGCGATGCGCCGAAGTTGTATTGATCTGTATGATGATTTACATGGTCCCCCGACATACGTATTTATACCCCGAGTTGATACAGTCCTGATCGGATACGAAAAAGGAGTTTCCTAGCTATAAAAGAAAAATTAATAAGCCCTGATCGGACACAAGATTAGGTTTCCTAAAAATTATTATCTCTGCCTAATTTACAGATAAGATATTAACTGCCTTCCCATGGTCTTCACAATCCTTTCCCAAACTCGGCTTCCTCTGGATTAATCCCCGCTAATTGACTGTGATTTCTCCCTTAACCGAATCTGATAAAGAACTGTACCAAATTTTGGCGTTAACACATGCCCCCCAATTTTGGAGTTTTTCATAAGATTTCGAAATTCTTCCATCTGGGCTTCCAGATTCCTTTTGCACCGAGGCAGCCCAAGGTAGCCTACTTTTCTTAAATGTTTGAAATAGTGCCAACGGCCTTGATTCCCGCCCGGTCATCATACCTCTATAAACCGCTTCGCCTTCCTAGCCTCCTTTGTTTACACTTTCACATCACCAAAGCCCTCTCGCTTTTTCCGAGACCTCGACGAACTTCGGCGATCCAGGCAAACCGCTGTAATCTTCTTCCTCAACCATCGGTTTTCGCTCATCTTCTTCTTCCGCAATGGCTTCAGCAATCTCTATCCCAGAGGTAACCTTCTTGTTTGATCGCTCTCTCTGTCTTGTAACCTAGATTGAATCTGCCACAATCTTCATCCGTTCTTCTTTGTGTTCTTGTTTACTGTAGAACCTTAAGAACCAGATTTTGATTCCGGCCGCCGACTATCCAAATTTCTTTTATCATGGCCCCATGGGTAGCGAAGACCCTGTAGACTTCATCAACGCTGAAACCCAACGCATCCCTTTCAAGAACTCTGCCATGTTAGCCAGTGATTGGACCAATAGCCTTAGATCATGGCCTAGCAAGCTTCCCGGGTGGAGGAACTGGTACATCAGAGTATCGGCCACAAAGAAAACTGTCTGGGAAGAATTAGATATCGGCCACTGCATTAACCTTTCCCTGGCCGAGATGGAGAGGAACGAACCTCTGCTTGCATCAGCTTCATACTTTTAGTCAGACGCCCTCAATGCTTACCTATTTGGACATGGTCCGATGACCCCAACTTTGATGGATGTAACCATGCTCACCTGCCTCAACACCACAAGTTACATCAACCCCCTCAACCTCCAATTTAAGCCTACTCATCGGCTTCAGACGAAGAATATCGGCGGTTGGTCCAAGTATATATCAATCCACAACAAGGGAACTGGGCCAGTCGATGATCGGGAACATATTGCTTTCTTGAACTTGTGGATAGAACGATTCATTTTTGGTGGTGCAACCCTCGGCCAAACAACCAACATGCAGTGCCTGGCAGAATGCTTGGCCGATCGGAAACAAGTCCCCTTGGGGCAATACCTTCTTGGCGCCACTTATCAGCTGCTACATCAGGTGGCAGTCAAGCTATCGGCCGGCCAGCCAGTTGGCCATATTGGGGGTCCTTGGTGGTTTGTGCAATTATGGCTCAACATCTATACATCCAAGGCAATCTCTGGGACTTCCTTTCTCAATTTAAACTTCCCAGCTGATCATATAGAGGAACGAAAACCCATCTATCGCCGATGTATCTCTGTGGGCGAAGCTACATCGGCCCTCCCCGGCTGCAAAATGACGTCCGTCGGACTCAGCCAATGGTTCAAAGAGTTTTATTATGGCTTCACCAGGGAGGCCACAATTTGGTTCGCATATGATGATGCAGCATCATTTGAGATACGCTTCAGGTTCAATCCTCTTGACACGCTAGCCGATGAAGAATCCAAGACCATATTTCTATCGGCCATTACCCCCTTCCTACTGCCGACTGGCTTCTCACAGGGCCGATCACAACCATCATATGAATTCTACCATCCATCGGTCGGCTCCTGCCAGTTTGGTCTCGGTCAACTTCCAATCGGCCTATTCTTCATTGACAAACTTCAGGCCCAGGGCAACGTCAACAGTGCTTTAGAATATGATCGAATGCAGACTCTAACAGAATCCCTACCTCTGGGCACCGCCACTGACGTGGAAGTATGTACTGCCAATACAAAGCTCTTTGCCCGATGGTGGTCAGAATGGAAGAAACACATGTTCAACTCATCGGCCATCCATTACTACTCTCGCCTCAATGCCAATTACGTCAAATCCGATGAAGAGGTAACATCCCATAAGCCTTAATCATCATATCCGATCATCTCTTATAATCTAATCTTGTAGGCTATCGACGAGGAGCCACCGACAACAAGCACCAGTGGCCGGCCGATCATATACCAACCACCATCGGCCAATCCGCACTTAGGGTATGGTGCTCCACCTCCATCGGCTCTTCTCCAGGCGCCACAGCTGACAGGACCAAAATGCAAGAAGCTGGCGTCTCGCCCTCCTCAAAAGAAGCAGAAAATTAGTGCCGATGCCATGGTCACAGCGCCACCTGCTATTCAAACAACACCGGCCCCTTCATCTCCGCGGGTATGTGCTAAGTCTTGATATTATTATCTATTTCCCATCTTTACATTATCGATCTTATTTTCAGCTCAAGTCATCGGCTCCCAAACCTCAACCTTCTGCTGACATCCTTACAAGCATCGAGCCGATAACTTCTGCAGCCGTTCCAATTCCTGCATCCAGCCCCCAAACTGTTGTTGAGGCCGTTCTTACTACTTCACCCCTAGGCATCAGCCATCCTGAAGAACAACCCACTCATCCACTTGATGCTGATGTCGCTCAAGCTGCTGATGTCCTGCCTCAGGTAATCTCTTTACATCCATATTTCATTTTAACTCTTTACTGATCCTTTCACCGATGTCAATCTGAAGTCCTTAGCCGACCTGTTCTCCTTTGACATCGGCAAGTACTTGGAGGCAGATGAAGAAACAGCCACCAGCGCA
Source organism: Oryza meyeriana var. granulata (assembly GCA_003991445.1). Taxonomy (NCBI): domain Eukaryota; kingdom Viridiplantae; phylum Streptophyta; class Magnoliopsida; order Poales; family Poaceae; genus Oryza; species Oryza meyeriana. Next base: position 77,566 of record RYFJ01003012.1, on the reverse strand, counting down.
GTAACCAAACCATCTTTTTCAGCTGACGTGCGTGAATACTTGATGAATATTATCCGTCTGCTGGAAAACCCGATCGACGCTTTAGTGGAATACTACGGGCCGATCCGGGCAAGATTTGTAGAAATTGAGCATCATTTGCCCGAAGAGCTCGTCGACGCATTGACTCCTGCAGCATATCTGGAATCCCACAAATTCCAACTCATCAAGCTCAGGCAGCGTATAGCCGATCGTGCTGATCAACAGAAAATAGTCCAAGATATCCAAAACGATCGGCTGTCAGCTCAAACAGAAAAGAAAAAGCTTGACGATATGGCCGCTGCCCCTCAAGAACTTCAATCCAAACTAGACCAGCTGAAGAAAAGGGAAGCCGATTTGCTGGCAAAACTTAAAAAAATCCGCAAGGACATCGAAACAACAGAATCCTAGCTCATCGGCCTGCCACAAGCTGTACAAAATCAAGAAGCCAAAGTTGCAGCAGCAGTGCGTCAAGTTGTTCATCTGAGCAAAAACTTAAAGACTATCCCGGGCTCCGACAAAGAACACATTCACGCCATTGGTGAGATTGACCAGATCCGCCTGCGCGCGATCGAAACAATCCAAAAATTCTTGTAAATCTTAACATTAATGACTGATGGTTCTCTGAAACATGCTGATTAACCTTTTGTTGTAATATAACTTAATTATCTCTGTTATTTATTCATCATACTCCATCTTCGCTTGATAATATTTTATTTGTTTGATCTAAAGGCGATATCAATTGATATTGGCTATCTTTAGGCGATGTAACAACATCGGCTCTTGCTCTGAACTATTTAGAAATCGGCTGCATCTCACCGATTTAAGAGTTTATCCAAACGCTAGGATAGTACTTCTTGAGATATTTCCCATTAAGTGCTTTAGCAAACTCTGTTCCCTCAAGATCTTCCAATACATATGCATTACTAGGTACACAACGATTAATCCGATAGGGCCCTTCCCAATTAGGCGACCACTTTCCGAATTTATTTCTCTGGACCCAATTGGCAAAATCAACTTCCATACAAGATCTCCTTCAGTAAACGATTTATTCATCACCTTTTTATTATAATGCCTAGCCACCCTAGCTTTATTTTCCTTGATCCTTTCCAGTGCCCTTAACCGATTCTGAGCCAAATCCTCGAGTTCATCTGTCATCAAGTTATAATAATCATCGGCTGTCAATTGATTTTGCAAAGAAATTCTCCTAGAGCCGATGTTAGTTTCCCAAGGCAAAACTGCTTCATGCCCATATACTAATTGGTATGGTAGTACCCGAGTAGACCCATGACATGCCATCCGATAAGCCCATAATGAATCGGCTAATGTAGTATGCCATCGTCGCGGCTGTTCATCAATCTTCCGCTTGATTAATTTGATCAGACTCTTATTCGAAGCTTCTGCCTGTCCATTAGCTTGAGCATAATAAGGTGATGAATTCAGTAACTTAATTCCCATACTGGCAGCAAATTGTTGAAACTCATCGGACACAAAAATAGTTCCCTGATCAGTAGTTATCGTCTGAGGAATTCCAAACCGATAAATTATATGCTCTTTTACAAACTCAATCGCATCCTTGGTCGTAACTTTCTTCAATGGAATTGCTTTCACCCACTTTGTAAAATAATCTGTTGCTGCCAACATGAATTTATGTCCTTTACTTGATGGAGGATAAACCTGGCTGATCATATCAATTCCCCATCCTCTGAACGGCCACGGTTTGATGATAGGATTCATAGCCGATGCTGGTGCTCGCTGTATATTTTCAAATTTCTGGCAATCTTGACATCCTTTATAATATTTGAAGCAATCTTCCAACATTGTCGGCCAAAAATATCCTACTCTTCTCAATATCCACTTCATCTTATGAGCCGATTGATGAGTTCCACAAATGCCCTCATGCACTTCGCACATAACCACTTTGGCTTCTTCCAAATTTAGGCATCTCAGCAGAACCCCTTCAAAAGTCTGATAATATAATTCTCCATCAAGCAACACATACTTAGTAGCTCTATACCGAAGTTTCCTGGAAACCGATTGCGATGGATTTTGTAAATAATCAATTATTTCCTGTCTCCAATCATCGGCTTTATTCTGAATATCACTATCGGCTATTTCAACCTCAATCTGTTTATTCAGCCGATAACCCGAAGCAATTTGTGCAAGATCATTAGCTTCTAAATTCTGTTCTCTAGGGATATGATCCATCGATACCATCCTGAAATCCTTCAACAAATCTCTGCATTCTTCATGATACGATCTTAAAATATCATCCCTGCATTCATACTCCCCAGATAATTGCTTGATCACTAATAAAGAATCTCCAACAATCTCTATGATATCGGCCCCGATTTCCTTTAAAAGTTGAAGTCCTTTCAGCACCGCCTCGTATTCTGCCTGATTATTGGTCCGATAGGGTTTAATTGTAAAGGCAAACTCAAAACTTGCCCCCCGAGGCGATACAATGACCAATCCGATACCAGATCCATGCTTGCAAACCGATCCATCAAAAAACAAAGTCCACGGGATCGGTTCCACATAATCTTCATGAACTCCTCTGTGTGCACAATGAAATCGGCCATTGCTTGTCCTTTGATCGCTTTAGCCGATTCATATCTCAAGTCGAACTCTGTTAGGGCAAAAATCCATTTACCAACTCGCCCTTGTAAGACTGGAGCCGACAACATGTATTTCACCACATCGGCCTTGCAAACCACCGTGCACTCAGCCGATAGGATATAATGCCTTAACTTCGTGCATGAGAAATATAAACAAAGGCATAATTTCTCCACCGCAGGATATCTCGATTCAGCATCTAAAAGCCTTCTGCTTAAATAGAACACGACTCGCCCCTTGCCTTCAAACTCCTGTATTAAAACAGACCCGATGGATTTTTCATCGGCCGATAAGTATAACTTGAATGGCACTCCTTTCTGCGGTGGAATCAAAACAGGTGGGGAACTTAAATAACTCTTAATTTGATCAAATGCCTTCTGCTGTTCTGCCCCCCACACAAACTCTTGATCGGCTTTCAACTTCAACAACGGAGTAAAAGGCTCAATCCTTCCTGACAAATTTGATATGAATCTCCTCACAAAATTAATCTTGCCGATCAATGACTGTAGCTCTGTCTTGTTTACTTGGTGGCTATGTATTCTTGATGGCTCGATGCTCCGTTGACTAACTTTAATTCCTCGCTCATGAACCATAAAAACTCAAAACTGCCAGCCAATACACCAAAAGCGCATTTATTGGAATTCATCCTTAATCCGTATTTCTTTGCCCTTTCCAACACTTTTCGCAAATCAGCTATATGGCTTTCATCATTCTTGGATTTAACCATCACATCGTCAATATAAATTTCCACTAATAAACCGATGAGATCATGAAATATATAATTCATCGCCCTCTGATATGTCGCACCGACACTTTTCAATCCAAACGTCATTACTACCCACTCATAAAGATTTGATTGTATCCTGCATTGCCATCCATAAAGCTAATAATCTTGTGGCCTAATGCTGCATCCACCAACAAATCTGCTATCGGCATTGGGTACTCATACTTGGGGGTAGCCTTATTCAAATCCTGGAAATCGATACATATTCTCAATTTTCCATTTTTCTTTTCCACCGGGACAATATTAGAAACCCACTCAGCATATTGGCACGGCCTTATAAACTTCGCGTCATATAACCTTGTGATTTCTGCTTTAATTGGCTCATATAACTCCGCCTTAAATCTCCTTGGAGCCTGTTTAAATGGCCGATATCCTGATTTAATAGGAAGCTGATGTTCAACAATTGATCGGCTTAATCCTGGCATTTCATGATATTCCCAAGCAAAACAATCCCGATACTCTTTCAACAATTTTATTAATTCTTCTCGAAACTCGGGACACAATTTTTTACTTATGTATGTCGGCCTTGGCCTATCTCCTGGTCCTATATCAATCTCTTCCAAATCATCAGCCGACGTAAATCCTTGTCCCAACTTCCCCTCGAAATCTTCAATGGTGCCCATCAGAGTAACAATTCTGAGCCAACTTGCCGAATCGGCTGTATCCCTTGACTGGTGACCTTAAGATAATCCCCTTACCACACTTTTCCAGACAAACAATCAACACCATCGGCCTCCTAGACCGGCAAATCGGTCATTGCAATGTTGGTCGATTGATCTGCTAGGATTACCTCAACTTGGTCTCCTTGCCACTGTATTAGACTTTGATGCATCATCAAGGGCACGCAACAGTTTGCGTGAATCCAATCCCTGCCAAGGAGCAGACTATATGATCCTTTTCCATCGATAACAAAAAACGTGGTAGGTAATGTCTTGTTCCCCACTGTTAATTCCACGTTCAACACGCCTTTCATCTCCGATGGATTCCCGCTGAAATCTTTTAACACCATATTTGTCTTGATCAAATCTTCGGCAGTTTTCCCCAACGTCCGATACGTAGCATACGGCATTAGATTAACAGCTGCCCCCCCCCCCCCCCATCGACTAGCATCTTCGTCATTGGCTTCCTATTCACATAACCCTTGATGTATAATGGTTTCAAATGCCGATGCCTTGATTCTTTAGGCTTATCAAATACAGCCTGATCAGGTTGCAGCGTTAACTGAGCAAAATCCTCTTCATTGCCTTCCTCATCGGATGAACAAGCTTTATATTCCCGAGGCAAAAAGAAGACCATGTTTACCGGAGCCAATGGATCAACCTCATCATCACTTTCCTTCACGCGCCATACCCGCTTAGTCCTCTTGTGACGATGATCGGCTTCCTTATGATCTCGCTGTTGTTCTTCCTATTGCTCTCGATGCCGTAGCCGCTGTGCCCTTCTTTTCTGATTCTTTGTAAATATTCCACTAGGACACCACTGAGGGTTTTGGATTTGCTGTTCTTCGTGCAATCCCTCTTCATCACCTTCTTCAAAAGATTCTTCATGGATCGGCCCCAATCGGCTATGTACCGATGCTCATTTTTCAAGCGGCCGATCTCGTGAAAATTCTTCATGCTCAAAATTCCGAGATCTTGTAGCATTACATTCAGGACAATCTCTGATCGATGGCAATCTTATCCCTCGCTCCCAGCAAAATTGAAAGAATGGGCAATCCCAATGTGGATTATATCTCTCCTCGTATGACGAAGCCCGTTGTTCCTCTTCACGCCTTGAATATTTATCTATTAGCTGTGATGAAGTAATTCTAGATCTTCTAAATTCCCGATATCTTCCTTCATCGGCTTGGTCCCTTGGTGATCCCGCATAAACCATGTTCACGGAGAATGGATGGCCATCAATTTTCATCGGCTTTTTGTCCTCAAACTTGATCCTTCCCTGTTCAACAGCCGATTGAATCTGTTGCCGAAAAACTTTGCACTCATTGGTGTGGTGCGATATCGTGTTATGCCACTAGCAATATCTCTTCTTCTTTAGTTCTTCGACTGATGGAATTACATGATTTGGCGGAAGCTGTATCTGTTTCTCCTGCAGTAATAGATCGAAGATTTTATCGGCTTTATTGATGTCAAAGTCGTATTGTTCCTCCTTGCCGATATCCTTTACCCACGGGCATGATACTGATTTCTTATTTCTAGCCCATTCCGCCAATCCAACTTCAACATCGGATCCTTCATTATTTGAGTCCGATGAATAAGCTTGCACCTAAGCAACCCTCCTCTGAAACTTCTCCTTTTTCGCTTCTTGAAACCGGCTTTCATGAGCCGATACCTTCTGTACCAGGTGCGCTAGACTTTCGAACTCCTGTGATGAAAACCTCTCTTTAATTGGAGCCAAGAGGCCCTGGAAAGCCAACTCGGCTAGATGCCCGTCGCTTAGATTCAAACTATAACATCGATTTCTAACGTCCCGAAAACGCTGAACGTATTCCAGTACTGTTTCGTCTGGCCTTTGTTTAACCAATGTTAAGTCTGTCAACCTCATCTCGTGGATCCCAGCAAAGAAGTATTTGTGAAATTGTTTTTCCAGATCGGCCCATCCTCGGACTAAATTTGGTGGTAAAGAGGAGAACCATGTAAAGGCCGATCCGGACAATGACAAGGGGAAAAATCTAACCCTTAGAGCCTCCTCAGTCAATGCCTCTCCACACTGTGCCAAGAATCGGCTAATATGCTCAACTATAGATATGCTGTCTTGTCCTGAGAACTTAGAAAAATATGGGACTCTGTATCGGTGTGGCAATGGAACTCTGTCAAACCACTCGGGATATGGATGCTGATACATAAATGTTTGCTCTTTTGGCTTTATCCCAAACTGTTCCCTTACTATCACTGCAACCCTTGTCGATAAATCCTCCTCCTTGGGTTTTCCTGTTGATACTGTATAGGTGGAGTTGGTAACCGATTCTGCCTAGGATATTCTCTCTGATAATTACCTGAATCGGCAATACCTCCTAGATAATTTTGTTGATATCCCCCATAATAAGCCGTTTGATGGTATCCCGCAGGAATATCTTGTTGCCCCCCAGCCTGGTTCTGCGAAAACAAGTTTTCCGGTATATCTTCTCTGGTGCCAAAAGTGACTTGATTTGGCTCAATCTTTGGTGGGAGGTAAACAGGACCCCGATTGGGCTCTTGAGCAATTGATCCATCCACTGCATTCTTGATAAGGTTATGTAGCATGTTCACCAATATTCCTGACTGATTGATAAGCGCGTGATGCACTGCTTCATTTACCATCTCTTGTAAGGGTTTTGGTGGACTTTCAGGTGGTGTACGGCTCGATTCTCTGACTAGAATTGGTTTCGGAAATTGAGATTTTTGAATCGGCCCTTGTCGCGTCATGCCAAAAGATTCCAAACAGAGTTTCTGAAAATTGGCCATATTCTGCTCAACTTGCTGTCTCTGCTCGTATGTTAGATCTTCCATGTTGACCGGAATCACGTTGTCTGTTTTGATCTCTTTTCTGGCCATGTCAAAATTCCGTGTCCCTGCCAAAAACATGTTGACACCGAAAATCACCGGCAGCGTATGAGAACGAGCCGATGATATGGTTTGATGCACTAGACACGCGAAGGCCTGGGAGATTTGCTTAACTCCAGTGTAGGTCCTAAATTTTGAGGTTCATAGACGTGCCAGTCAATTTGACCCTGCAATTGACAAGGAGATAGAAAGTATTATATCAGTGAGCCAATCGGCTGGAAGCCGATTTGGACTCATGTCATCGGCCGATAGCCTATATGGACTATAGCACTTATACATCGACTGGAAGCCGATGATGGCATAAAAAGATAACTGCGATAAGTTGATAATATAATGAAATAATAAACTAGCCAACTTCTAATAGAACAATATGCATCGGCTGGAAAACCAATGATAGTGTAAATACATAAAGATAATGCAATCGACTGTATTTAATAACAGAAAACTTATCGGCTAGGCACTCTGATAAAACATTGCATAAGCATCCATCGGCTTAACAAGGATAAATCTATTATTATCAATCTAGTAGGTCAAACTAAACTGACGTAGCATAGATTAATAATGATAAAAGAACCTCAATGAGCCGATAGATCTAATGCAATTGTGATGTAAAATATGGTAATTTATCGGCTATACATCCCGATAAGACGCTTGCATGAAATCTATCGACCTAGCAGGAATAATTTATCACTGGCAGTTTAGTAGGTCGGACCTAACCGATGCAGCACAAACTGACGATAAATTACACCCAGTAAGCCGATAAATCTATGCACGCGTGATGTGATATATCTACTCGAACTATGAGATCAAACCTAACTGATGCATCCATAGACAGAACAGATATATCGTGGTAAGCCGACTACCGTGAACCGACTAGAATATCGGACATAACCGAGGAAGTCCTAGCCGATACGGTAGCCGGGGTAACGAGACTTACCCTCTCGCAGGAGTTTGGACCTAATCGATGCAGCCCGGCTCGAGAAGCAAGAACCCGTCGAAAAGGGTGGCGATGCGCCGAAGTTGTATTGATCTGTGATATTTACATGGTCCCCGGGCATATGTATTTATACCCCAAGTTGATACAGTCCTGATCGGATACGAAACAGGAGTTTCTTAGCTATAAAAGGAAAATTAACTAGGCCTGATCGGACACGAGATCAGGTTTCCTAAAAATTATTATCTCTGCCTAATTTACAGATAAGATATTAACTGCCTTCCCGTGGTCTTCACGATCCTTTCCCAAACTCGGCTTCCTCTAGATTAATCCCCACTAATTGACTGTGATTTCCCCCTTAACCGAATCTGATAAAGAACCATACCAAATTTTGGCATTAACAACTTGGTCGAATGAATCCTTTCCACTCCAAATCTTCCACTTGCTTCTTTACTTCCGTTAACTCATTAGTTGCCATTCTATAGGGTCTCTTGTAGATTGGGGCGGTTCCAGGTACTAGATCTATCTAGAACTCTATATCTCTTTTAGGCGGCATGTCTGGCAGATCATTAGAAAACACATCCGGATAGTCTCTTACCACCGGAATTTCATCTAGGGTAGCCTGGTTCAGAATCACTCTTAGGGATTCGGCTAATGGAGTATGGAATATCACCTTCTGCCCAAGGTTACTGGTTAAGGTAACTTCCCTCAAAGCACAGTTTATCATTCCTCTATGTCTAGTCAACCAGTCTATCCCTAGGATGACATCAAGGTCTCTGGATTCTAACAGAATCAGGTTGGCTAAAAATGGGACCCCTTGGATATCTATGGTAACAGCGGGGCTATAAAAGTTGGAGGGCATTTCATTGCCAGGGGTGCATATCATCAATGGGTTAGCCAATTTTTCTACCCTTATCCCATTCTTTCCTGCAAAACTCTTAGACAAGAACGAATGGGTAGCACCAGAATCAAAAAGTACTATAGCAAGAACTGAGTTAATAGGGAACGTACCTAGGACTACATCTGGAGTGACTTGAGCTTCCTTGGTTGTAACATGGTTGACTCGAGTCTTGGGCAAATTGGAGTTGCTCTGTCCTGGCACTGCTGGCCTAGGTCCCTGATGCTTGGGCTTCAAGCATTGGTTTGAGGAATGCCCTGGTTCGTTGCAGATGTAGCACACCAAGATCTTTCCCCCTTGTTCCTTCTTGGCTAGCTGATTCAATGCGGGTGCAGCAGCCGGGCGAGGGGAAGGACGGTTGGCCACAGCGCCACTGCCAGTGTTGTTCTTGTAGAACTGGCGCTGAGGATAGGGTGTAGCCGACGATCCTCCCAGATGAGTCTGAGGGAGTACTGCCACACGTGGCCTCCGACTGTTGGACAGTTGAGCTCGAAAACTGGAGATCTTGTGCTTCCTTTGCTCCATCGGATTGTGTTTATCTTCCTGTCGGATAGCCTTGTCAACTAGTTTTTGGAAATCCGAGTAATTTCCTAAGATCAGTTGGACGGAGAGCTCATCATTTAATCCTTCCAAAAACATTTCCTGTCGCTCGGCGTCCATGCTAATGTCTTTAGGTGCATAACGAGCGAGGTGGTTGAACTCGTAGAGAAACTCGATCACCGATCGATTGCCCTGCTTGAGAGACCTGAACTCCCGCTTCTTTAGAGCCACAACTCCTGTGGGAATGTGTGTCTTCTTGAAGGCCGCTACGAACTCAGCCCAAGTGATAGGCTGGCCTTCAACTCTGTTAGCTTGAAAATGGTCCCACCACTCTAACACGGGGCCATGCAGTTGGTGTGAAGCAAACGAGACCTTCTCCTGGTTCGTGCACTGTAGAAGATCCAACTTCTTCTTGATAGCATGAAGCCAATCCCCGGCTTCCACTGGGTTGGTTGTGCTAGAGAAGGTGGGAGGCCTCACTCGCAAAAACTCTGCAAGCTTGTTCTAAGGTGGAGGAGGAGGATGCATCTGCTGTTGTGGTCCCTAGTTCTGCTGGTTTTGCAGTTGCTACAACTATCAAATTCATGAGTTGAGTCTGATGAGCGAGGACTTGTGCGACGGTAGGGTGATCATGAAGAGGTGGCGGTCTATTGGGAGCACCACCACGGTTGTTGTTAGCCCTAGTGTTGGTGTCCTGGTTGCTGCCATTGTGGGTGTTCACCATCTGTAAGGATCAGAACATAGACAAGAAAAGAGAAAGGGCCCTTAGGATAGATGCATATTATTTAAACTTCAACTTTTATTGATCTGAACTGAGCAATTAACATTTATGTTGTTTAAGACTCACACCACACCAATAGGAAACTCCTAACTTAAGCGGTTACATCACCACCCTTTGACATAACTGCCATCTAAAACCCCCCACACACACAAGCATCACCTAAGCACACAACTGCTAACACAACGCTCTAGGGTAAACTTCTACTAAGGTACAACTTAAGGGGGTGAAGAGCTTTTTCATGCCTCAGAGTTGTACTCGGGTTCCTCTTCATCCTCTTGGGTATCACCCCACTCCACTTCAGAATGGGTACGGGTTCTGCTATCTCCTTACCTTTCTGAAGGCGTACTGGCTTCCGACTTCTCTGGGTCTTCTTCAACATCATCAACATAAGCCACCGGTGGAACGACCCTGAGGGGGACGTGGCAATTCAGCAAGTGAGTCCTTGGTGCTTGCTGTCTCCGTGGTGGAAGACGAACCCTCTTCCTTACAGTGGTGCGGATCTTGGCTCCTCTAGGGGGTGCTTCCCCTCTTGCTTGTGCCAGCTCCCTCTTCAGGCGATCCACTCCGTTTTGCAGTCTGCAGATCTTGGTGTGGTTCTCACTCTCCCGATCATGAGCTGCTATCACGATATCCACGCGCGCATTGTCCATGGCACTTAGCATCCTTACCAAGTGTTGCGTAGTAGCACTGTTCTCCACCTTGGGGCTCTGGTAGCTGCTATACTCATCATTGTGGGTCCTAGAAGGATGGTAACAATAGGCAGTGTCTCTCAAGCAAATGGCGTAGCGATGGCGAAGTTTCCCAATGGCCTCCAATGCCATTTCTTGACATGCGTGTTCAAAGTTCGTTCCTCCAGCTTCAAAGATCATGGACGGGACTACTTCATAGTCACTTGAGATTGTCAATCGAACACGGCACTTCTCTTCAACCGGATTATGAGTGACTTGTCTGTACTCAGGGGCCGGGTTGAATCCTATGGCAAAAGCCATGCATCGTAGCTCCTTGACAAAACCTCCAACTCCAAACAGATGCACAGGCTCACGGTTCGACATCTAGGGAATGTGAAGAGAGAGAGGCGAAAGTTTTGATTAATGTTAACAAAACAAGTTTAACTGAAATAAAAGGAAAGGAATAATAAAATTTGGAGAAAGATAAAGATAAAAAAACCAAAAACCTGAAAATGTTTTTTTATCTGAACAGTATTTTAGGAGTAGATTTTTTTAAAAAAACCAAGGTAGAGCGGTGCTGGTATAAAAAGGTAGTGCATAATCTGTACAGTAATGGATGTACCGTACTAATTAAATACATAGGGTAATAACAAAATGTAGAAATAAACTTATTTAAAAAATTCAGTTTTCTGAGAGGGGTTTTAAACCAAACAATTTTCTAGGTTTTGCTAACTTAATTTTAGAAGAGAAGGGGGGAAAGAGTAGTTCTAATTTTCAAATTCTTTTTCAGAAGGCTTCTATGGGTTACCATTTGGCTGGTCCTAAGGTCAAGGAGGCTCTGATACGAAAACCGATGGTTGAGATTTAAAGGATCAGGATCGGACGACTAGGATTATATCAACACGATCCAACGCCCGAGATTGAATCCGATTGAATCAAATCTCTCGGGTTGACTCAGCGGCCACGTTGAACAGGGGAGGCCAAGGTGGCACTGGCGTGGTGCTGATGTGGCCCCCACGTGGGCAGACCAGCGGCGGCGGCACAGGAACCGATGGTCGATAGTGAACGGTGGCACGGCGAGGCACGACGAGAGCGCAGACTGGTAGAGCGCCGAGGCAAGAACGGCGATGAACGGTGACAGGAAGTGATCGACGGTGAGCTCCAAGTGGCGGCTAGTTTCGGGGCGTCGTGGATGGCGGTGCTCCAGCAATCTTCGGTGGCTGGGAAGGGGCAGCCGGGGTCCTCCTCGGTCTTGCGGTCCTAATGATGGGGACGGCGAGCACTGATGGCGGCTAGAACGGTGGCGAGTGGTGGCTGGACTATGGCGGTGCGGCAGTGAGGCACTGATCTCGCGAACGACGATGAAAAACGACACGACAAGGGTGGCTGGGGTTAGGGTTCGGTAGCGGCGGCCTCAGGCTAGCTGTATATAGCCTGGGGAGGGAAAATCCACCCTGCATATGGCGGGATTGCAGCGGTGCAACCCTAAAGAGGCGGCGGCGCCTATCCGAACACGGGTCTACATTGGACAGGGGGGGATTCGGCCCGATACTTGAGGGGTTCGGTGGAGGGAATCGAGGGGGATATTTCCCCTCAGTTGATTGAAAAGAAACGCGACTGAATCAGCCGGATTTCACAGGATTGCAGCGGCGACCGAGTCGGGGATGAACAGGACTCCGTCCCGAGCTCAGGGACGAAGCTGACAGGTGGGCCCCACCTATCAGCGAGTGGCTGCGAGGAAAGGCCAACGTGCCGATTGGGCCAAGGCACGGGCGCGGGGAGAGAGATGGAACAGGCAAGCTGGCGGGGATGGAACTAGAACGGGCCGAATATGGCCCAGAGGCAGGGAGGGGATTTTGTAAAGATTTTCCAATTAAAATAATTGCTGAAATGTTCTTTCATTTATTAAAAATATTTCCCTTGCTCAATTAATTCCCAGAAAAATCTAGGAGCTAAAGGATTAAGCAAAGTTTTTTATAAAATTTTATTTGGGCCATCTTTTGTTGTAATTTTCTCTGATTTTTATGATTTCACTCCTTGGGCTTTTAAGATATTTTCTAAAAATACTTTTCCAAATGATTTATTTAAATGGATAATTTTTAGGGTGTGACACTCTCACCGGCCTGGATGCTGTCCATCAAGCATTGATATAGGTCGGCTCTTATCTCCTTTTGATGGTTCCTGACATAGTCCAAACATGAGCTCTCAACCTTGATGTATATCTCAACTGCAAACTGCTGAAATAAGCGTTCGCCATACAGTATAGGAATGAAAATCCCACGACACATCTGGAATTTGTAGTAGTAGAACTCCCTAACCGAGACGCTTATCTTGGTATTACAATGTACATGTGGCATAGATGTGGGTTAGTCCAATCGTAAAGCGCACGGATGAAAAGCAGTAAAATCATATGAAGATAAACTAACCAGGATCATCATTATCTGCGTCATGTCGTGCATTTGCAGCCTCAATGGCTATGGTGTCCTTTGGTACACCTTGATGCCAGCCACTCTCCCCACTAGGAAAGAACAGAGTACGAGACTGAATCATAACATCCGTAGTAAGGTTGGATACATTCCCACGTATTGTTGTTCCCTCCGTAGTAAGGTTGGATACATTCCCACGTATTGTTGTTCCCATATAATGTCATGCTAGGATCAAATTTCCTTCGCCTCTCGTTTCCCTCCACCCAAACAGTAGTGACCTCAATAGCCATTGGCACATTGTACCACCATTGGTCCTACCCATCATCCAAATTAAGTGTCACGTGATAGTTTGCGAGGTCATCGGGCTACCCTAGACTTTGGAATGTCTCTGAATATGGGTTGTTCCAAAGGATGTTGGCAAGACTCCTGATTACATCCTAGTCGAAACTCGGAGAAGGACAGAACCTGTGATCCAAACTTGGATCGTCGTCATAAAAGTAAAGCTTGAGATGTTCTAGACAGGACTCCCAAGGATAGAAGGAATGTATATTGTGATAGATTTGGCCATAGGCGCGAAAAGTGTACACACCAGAACTCATGTTTGCGAAGATTTGGTCAAGGTTCACACGGAGAGTGACCGTTAAAAATATCTAATGTTATCCCGAAAATGCTTTGCATCTGGATCCGTGGTCGTCTAGAGCCTCATCAGTTCGGTGGGCGTGTCATTTTCAACAAGTTTGATCTTGCCATTCCGCCAACAGAAACCCTTCATTTCGTACTGGAACTTCTTGGCACCATAGTGATCACAATCGAACTCAGGCTTTAGAACATGTGTGCTCTGTAGAATACTGTTGTACACGTAATCAAATGGATCAAGTATGGAAGAGGTCGGTGCAGGCATGTTTTCATCCTCGGCTTCTTCCATCTTGTCATTGTCATCATTGTTGTTGACTAAGACATTTTAGTACAAAGAAGTTAGAGAATACAATAAATACATGGTAAAGACGAATATAATGGTTTGACAAATGTACCTTGACTAGTAAACATGTAGTATTCATCATCCATGTTCCCTTCTAGGATGGCTTCCAAAGTATCTATAGAACAAGAAGTCAATAGGTAGACAATTTCTATTATGTGTGTGAATGAAAACGGCTATAGAGGGTACCATTATCCATGGTGTATGATTGTCTAGGATGATCTACCCCAGACATGGCTTCCAAGCTCGATGTAGCCGGCATATCATCGATTGTTTGTGAGCATGACTCTGGATCTACTAACGACAAGTTAGAACCATTTGAACACTCCATTGCAATGAATTCCACATATGGTGTGTCACGCCTAGCTGCGTAGCGTTCATTATGCCGAGCTAGACAAGCACTTCTTTCTCCAGGTGTTACATTTTGTCTCCTTGATCTACGGCGGGCATTCATATCATGGATGTCCACATCTGGCAGAGATTGTATTATAACCCTACAACGTACATTCGTCTCTCATCATTGTTCCGCTGTTATAGACTGACATCGAGATCTCCGACGGTCCATCATAGCTTGCTTCTGCTCTGGTGTGAGAGCTGCATAATTGGCCCTATCACAAGCATGCCTCCACTCCAATTGTTCTTGTGTAAGACTCTATGATGCACACACTCGAGTATTCTCTATTGTCGTGCTAGCATTATGAGTTGCTTCATGTGAACGTTTCATCGCTTCAATCAACAAATATTAATAGTATTAATATACTCCCTATGGATATAAACTTATGTCTAACTGTATACATCTTTCAAGACACTGACCATCAATTTATATTAAATTAGGTCTACTAAATACATTGGTTCGCTTGCGTTGCCATGGACCAATAAACATGCATAAGTATAGAATAATAAAAACATAAAAACTAATTTATTGCATCTCAAACATACGTAAGCAATCCTATTGGTTAGTGTCGTATAGACAATAAATAACCACAATATATATTTCAATTACATATTATTTGCAATTATGCGATATAGAAAACCATACTAGCCATGGATATCAAACCTTCCACTGTCAAACCAACAACAGTAAATCTGCACGTCTACATAAATAAATATTTCCCTGTTTAATGTTGCGATATATTATGGTTACCATGAATACCATGGTTTGTAGGTTCAAAAGTATTGCATGCCCTTGATTCATGCAGTGGACTTTGGGTATTTTGGTTTCCACATGTCAGTATTGGACTATTTGTTTTTTGAATATGGGAAGAAGTGAGCATTATATGCCCTGCTGCAATTCACATATTAAAAAAAGACAATACTAGAGCAGCCAACAATAACAAATGAACACTATTCCATTCACATCAGAATATGAGTGTATACCTAATTTTTCACGTAAGCAATCAATTCTCAGGTTGTCTTGTGTTGCCCCTTGAATTATGTAGCTCAAAGGGACTTCGTTGTTTTTCATATTATCATTATGAGCTACATTATCGTTCACTGTGAATGGGAGACGTCTAGGTGTGATAATGGGCTGGCGAGCTTCACTACCTGTTGAAACACCGAATCATTAACATCAAATTGCTGAAATTGATATAAAGTGTATGTAAACATACAGGCATTACCTGATCTAGCTGTAGTAGTGGACTCAAACAATGAAAATTTCTCCCTTTGCTCCACTGTCAAAGAATCGTATGTTTCCCTTTGGCACCTTCTTAAATTGTTCGTGCTTAAATTAGTAATATGGACAAGTGGAGCTGCCCACATGCAAAGAAATTAAACATTTGTTTCGAATAATTATCCCAACATACTTTTGGCTATTACATATTACAGCCGAACCTGAAAAAGGATGAGTTAACACGAGTAGATAATTTTGACATGGTCACATGTGTGCATGCATCTCTCATATGATAACCTGACAAGACATCTTGTTGGGAGGTAGAATGGGTTCCAATAGCTGAAAAGAGTTTCATAAAAGATATGATTTGAATGCTTAAAGTTTGTTAAGTATTTTGTTGTGTCACTAAATGTATGGCGGTGTACCTGTTTCATTAATGGTGATGCGCCGAGGTGTGATTATGGACTGTATAGGTTCATTTCCTGCACAAGGTAATTAAGTAAATAAGGTGGACTTCTGCTCCTATTTTTTTTCGTTCCATCTAATAACCATCAATTGGTTTATTAGTTATCTATTACATGAGTAGTAGCAGATTGATTTAAACCATGAGATTCCTCCTTCTTCCGTTGCTTGTACTTATGGGCCTTCCTTCTCCTCGCTTCCTTTTGCTCTATGCTCAATGATGCATACCTCTTTCTAGCACGCTTCCTTCTAAATTCAGCGGCACGGAGATTAGTAACATCTTCATGCGGAGCTGCGCATACATGAAAAACACATTTATGCCAAAAGGTTTCAGAAGAACCAACCAAAGAAACAGTGTTATGATATTCAGAGAGATGCAATTGCAAAATATTCAATAAAAACAATATGGCAGTGTTACCAATTGTAAAGCTGAATCTGTTCTCTTTTTTTTATTTAGAACTACCATCGATGCGCTGTATGTTTTCCTTTCCATGAACACTGATGGATGTAATATTGGCAAGAGGGCCTATGGGAGGAATGCCCATGAAATTAGCATGCAGGAATATCTTAATTCACCGAATAATCTGAACATAGCTGAACCGACGAAAAATTCACCTGATTTTGTCGATGATGTTGGTGTAGAGTCCCCAACATTGTTGTCCATTGCAGAGAACTATAACCAGAAACTGAGTGTGAACCCCCAAGAGAAATTATGAATAGATCTTGAAAAAGGGAAGACAGCAGTAAAAAAAATCTGCTTGTCACACAGCTCAAAACCACTATTTCTAAATGCACGATTTCATTTCATGAATAAATTGTCAACCAAAGAAACTTGTGCATATATTAGAAAATTTTCAGGGGCAACAACACACTCGAGGCAATGGCGTAGCTGAGTTTTGGAAATACAAAGTTCAACCCCTGTCATCTGCTATCTCACGTTTTTTCAATTGACTTTGTGTCATTGGTATGTGATAGTAGTTTTGATGTCTAGGTAGTGGCAATTTATTTGATCCTGCATCACTATTTGTCTACCATTAGCAAGTCGCCCCTGCCCTGTGGGGAGAGATGTTTTCTTTTCCCTTCATTTATTTCTTTTGAAAGTAGTGAGAACACTGTTGCCATTTCTAACTAACATGCTGATGAGGGCAAGACTCTCTAGCGCTGTAGACTGCACAGCACCCACAGCATCCCTGCTCACCAAACGCTCCTTCTCGCAAGCTCTTTGCGCTTTGGGTCTACTTGTTAGAACCATAGCTTATTTAGTTATAGAACTTAATTTAGGACAAATTTAGAAGTTCTCTCGCTCAGTCTTAGCTGTCAAGCCACTAAGAGTAGAATTGTAGAAAATCTTATCGTAAAATATAAAAAAGAACCTGTGATATCGATCATATGTCTTCGGGCTTAAAAACCACAGCCTTATAAATACCTTTCAAGCGGGCACAAAAGTTAATCCGTGAATATGAGTATGAGACCATATCCATCAATGAGTTCGATACGGTACAGTATCCAATTATTTTTGTAGTACACATGGCTTCAAGTCTCCTGCCAGAAGTGCCGAGCAAAACAAATCCACGAACAAACTGCGGATGGCGACTCCCAGGATCAGGATGGGTACCATCAACATTAGGTTAATAAAAGTGGCACATCATATAGAACTAACGATAACATTGATGACCATATATTTCGTCCAAAGCCCAGAAATGATTTTGAATATCAACACAAACTCGCCGGTGATATTAATCCCCGTCCCTGTTGGCCTTACATCACTTCATGGCTAAAAACCCAAGGCTTCAAGAGCTGTCCCATACGGCCATACTACTGTTCTACCACATTTCTGTAGCATGTACTACAAAACCCTCCTCAAATAGCAACTCTATGTTTCTACCCATGAGGTCACTTCATAATATTTGACAACGCAGACAAAAATGATCGAGTAATATAGATTTTGCAGGTCATATGCAATGTACTTCTGAAAGTATGTTATCTGTAGACACATAGAACATGTTTGGTACTTTGGTGCCTTGTTCTCCCAAAGTAAATATTTCTCAACCATATCCAAATCAATATTGATAGCTTTCAGCCTTAACTAACCATCTATCGATGAAAATATTATATATAAGCTGATTACCAAAACCAAAACCAGCAATTTGCTATAAAGAACATAAGAAATGACACCTCACCTACTTCATTGCAATTTGTATGTATTCAAAACCTAAAGGTTGTAAAATCATTGTCATGATTAATATTTTATGATAAACAATTGACTTTGCAAATGATTTTGTCACAGCCCTAAATCTAATTCCAGGTAATTAGGGTTATGACTACTGTCATTAGAGTGCACAAATTAAATTCTTGCATTGTCACTTCATGCGATATTAAAGTTTGCAAATATTTTCAAACTCTCGGTAATTAAACCCTAATCGGCAAAAACCAAACATTACCAAAATGTGCATCAAATTGAGCAGAAGCATATGTGGGAAATAATTTATTCAAATACTAGTTTATTTATTATGAATCAATATAATTTTTCCAGAATTTATTTCAATGGTTCAGACCCCTTAAAAATTCAAAAAAGATTCAGCCTGGGTCCTTTTCTTTGACCTATGCATTTTTATAATCTAAGGATTTTCTAAAGATGTTTGGTTGCACATAAAATCATAGGAAAATTCCTGTAAACACTATCCCACATAATTGATCCACTGTAAATTTCACATGATTTTATCACTTCAGTAAATACTTCAATAAAATCTCTCAAATCAGCTAGACTAGGAAGCTAGCTGAAATAAATTGGTCTGCTTCTAAAATTCACCAAATAAAAATGAAGATTAATTAGGTAGTACAATTCTACCAACAGGTGTGTCAATAAGAACCCTACCATCAGTAATTTTGGCTCAATTTATCCCCCAAAGAAAACACATAAAATGATAAGATCAAGGCACTGGAGAAATAAATGAAACTGCAGAAAAACTGGATCATTATGCCTACTTTGCAATTTCACCAAAGATGAACCAGACCACTTCTAACCATGAAAATTGGTCAGCAGATTAAACGTATCTTTCTCTACCTCCAATAATTTTCCCATAATTTATATCCCTTAGTAACCTACTTAAATCACAGATGCAAGACCACTGTCCATACAGCTCACAAGACTTAGTCTCTAGAGTTTTCTCCTCTCATTTCTCACTTCTAGGTGGACCCCACAAGACCTGCTCTAGAGTTTTCTCCTCTCATTTCTCACTTCTAGGTGGACCCCACAAGACCTGGCCCACTTGTAAGCCTCACTGCAGCATGGGACAGAGTGTTTCACCCAACTTCTAACCATCCTCCTCACTGCTTCCTAGGATTTCACTTCAAGGGCCCACAAGCCATAGTCACAATCTAGCCAAAAATATGTAGAACATTGTTTCCTTACATGTGGGACCCACCCTAGGCACTGTAGAGCTAGAGCCACCTCAATTTGCATGAGCCAACGTGTCAGCACCTCCTTTCTCTCCCTCACTCAGTACACAGAGCAGCCTGGGCAAGCACACCTCTGGGAAGCCTCGATCATTTCGCTCCAAATCTCGCTAGCAGTGCCTCTCTCCCATCCTCTTCACATTCCTACCTAGAAAACCCAGAAAACCCCCAAAGATCACCGCCGGCAAGCCCACCTTTCTCCTCTACCGAAGGTGTTCGGTTGAGCCCGAGCTAGATCCGGTGAGTTCCATCCCTTCTTGACCCTGGGAACGTGATCTACACGTATTAATCATTCCATTTTTGTATTCTGCTGCCCTAGGTTTGCCAGCCGAAGTGGCTGTGCCGCTGCCATCCTTGCTCTCGGCGCTGCCGAACCACCGCCGCTCGGGTTGTCGCCGTTCCGGCCGATTCAAGACGCCGTAGGCCAAGCCTTGGCACCAACACTGTCGCCGGACCTCCAGGAGACCGCCAACCGAAGGAATCGGGATATAGCATAGTGAAGCTCGAGATCGGCCTCCATCTTCCCCGGCGCTGATCTGTGTCACCACCGTCAAGTTCCCTCTCTCTGGTAGGCCTCAGTCCGATTCATGGCTCACGAACCATCCCTGTGTAGTCTATAACCTGGTAACACCTTGTCTTGGCCGCAGGCCAACTAAAGTGAGCTACCGCCGTGGAATCGAGAAGTTTCGCCGCCGCCTAGCAGTCTTCGACATTGCTGCTATTGCGCCGACCCTGCCGAACCCCGCACAACCTCTGGTGAGCCTCCTGGAGTCTTTTAGAAACACTTGCATACACTGGCTGGACCGAAATAAGCCCGTAGGGCAATTTGCCTCGTCAACCCGAGATCATCCGCCGCTGGAGCTCGCCACCGGCGAGTTTCCGGCCACCGTCGGCCACAAGACCACCACCGACAGCTGCGCCTTGGTCCCCTCTATCTTTCTTATGTTGGCCACCACCCGAGCCACGCCGCCGTTCGCCGTCGCCGCCACCGAGAAGCTCGCCGCCTCCGCTCTGCTTGCGCCTCCCCTGCACTGGCTTGCTGGCGTGTGGGCCAAGCTGGAGAGAAATAAGAAAAAGAAAAGAAAAGACAACCGATTTATTTTACAACAAAAAAATATGCAAATTTCAGAAATCCATAACTATTTTATTTTAACTCCTTTTTGAGTGAAACCAATTTCGTTAGTTCTGTAAATTTGTGAACTTTAATACTGTAAAATAAAATAGGACACTTCTGTACAAAAAATGCCTATAAAATAATGTGAAGCAAAAATACCTTAATTTGTGCCTAGAAAATTGGAATATTTCTATAAAATCCATTATAACTCCTTTTGAGGTGAACCAAATTCCCTTGGATTCATAAAAATGTTCTCTTTAATTTTATAAAATAAAAAATGATGAACTTCTGTGTAGGATTTTTCTCTAAAAATGGAAATATCTTTTATATACCTCTTAATAACCTAGAAGTTTATAAATTTCTAGAAAAATCATCCTAACTGCTAAAAATATGAAATCACTTTTGTTTAACTCAGAAAGTTGTAACCTTTACTGTGGACAATTTGTATTTGACTAAACTACCTCCCAAAATAGGCCTAAAGTAATTTCTAACCTTTCTTTTTGATAAACTTGAGAAACTCATAACTAAATCTTTTTAAATCAAATTTCAGTGAACCAAATTTTGTCGAAACCAGGAAGATATGTATTTTCACATGAAAATGCTCACACTCATAAAATCCTACCAGAGAATGCAAGTATATATTTTCCACTTAGGGTTTTTCCTATAGTTTCGGCTTTTGCCGTTTTCAGCCTTAGAGTCTTGTTATTTTTGTATCTCCCAATCCAGAGATGCAAATGACTTGGTTCTTTCTCCTAAAATCTTGTTAGGACATGCCCTACCTACTGTATTTATCTCATAATTATTGATCATTTTTGCATAGACATATTTAATTGCGTCTTATTTGCATATTCGCTTTTTATCGGTAGATTCAGACAACTCGGAGTACGTGGAGCAAGAACCAGAAGTTGAGTGTGACCACTCGCTGTAGCAAGGCAAGCATCTAGAGCAAGCATCTAAGTATATTGAACCTATATTTTCAATAAATTGTTTTGTTTGCGAAAGCAATATCTATCTGCATGTTTCGGTCTATTTAAAAAGGGAAAACGGGTAGAGTCAACACTACCCAATTGTATGCATTTTCTTTCCTTGATTGTTGATACCATACTTTTACCTTGTCACCCCTGGTTAAGGACTTTGGGATACTTTTATTTTACCGAATGCTTAGCCATGCTTAATTCTAGACTTAGAAAAATCCGATAGATGGAGCTATCGGTTCAAAACTAGTTTAGTACAAATGGATGGGTTAAAATCTGCAAAAAATAACTTTTGATTAATAATTGAGAATATGTTTGACTTGGATGGATGAAAGGGCGATGACGGGATGGTGTTTCCCCGATGCATGTAGCTCCGTCTGGGTCGTTAAGGACCAAACATGTTGACGTCTATTCAAGCACCCTACGTACTTCCACACACCGGGAATGGGACGGCTTAACTCAGTAGCACGAGAGGCTGTGACCATCTACACCCGTCCGTTAGTCGTGAGGACGGTGAGTCCTTGGAGGGCCTCGTGCGTGCCTGGCCTGGCCGGAGGTGCCTCCCGCGACGGTGAGCCCGCCTTAGTTACCACGCACGCACGTGACTAAGTTGTCGGGGGCCCAGACGTGGTTTAGGTGGTTGGGGCTAAGTGTGGGAAATGTTCTGTTGTGACCTCTAGTCCGCACTCAATGTGTAAAGTGTGGGTACCGACGGGTATGGATCAAACTAGAGTGTAGCCGTTTGGCTTCTATCACATCATGTGGGTAAAGATGTACACCTCTGATCAGAGTAAGAACTATTCGAATAGCCGTGTCCACGGTTACAAGACGACCGCTTGATGTGTTAGTTACTCATGTTAGCATCCAACTTGGGATATGTGGTTATGGGATTATGTTGTTATACCATGACTCAGAATAGTCATGGATGGATGGATTTATATAAAAGGCTTTGATGTTAAATATGGCTTGGTTTTAGCTATGAAAGATGGTATGCTTATGTAGCATAATTATTTGGGCAATGGTGGCCCATTGTTGATGTTAGAGCATGGGATTGTGCTTATTTTTACTTCTATTTCAGAACTATAAGCTTGCTGTCCTAAATTTTTAGATTGAGCTATTTCACAAATGCTTATGTTTTAAATGTATTACTTGCTCAATAAAATCAGCTTTATGCAAAATCAGATCGACATAGCCATACTCCTTGATGTAGAGACTAGCATTACTCCTTTGTTCTATTATTATTGTATAAGTCTAGCTGAGTACTTGTTGTACTCACGCTGCATATCTTTCAGGTGAGGATATCGACGACACTGGTGTGGTCTACTATTATCCCGCCGAGGGTGGCGAGGATAATATGTAGTCGAAGTTATGCCTATCCCCAGTCGGTTGCCCTGTGGTTTGGTAATGGCACCACTGGTTTTATCTTTTATGTTTATATTTTCCGCTGCTATCTTTTGGGTTACTTTGTGATGAATTAGGGTGTGAACCCTCTATGTAATATTTATAACCTTACTGCTCATTTATCCATATTTAGAGTACTTGTGATGTTTATCAATTGCTTGCGATGAAAGTGTGAGGCTAGTCGCTTTCCTGGGGACTAGCTGAACATGAGTATGAATTTAGAAATGATGAGATGCATGGATGTTGGTTCAACCGTAGACCATGTTCCCAGAAGTGTGTATCGTGTTTGGTTGCCACCTTCGTGTGGTTTGACGGGCACACTTCGCCGTTTGGGACTGGTGAATCAACTCTCAAAATATCTCTTTATTTCTGAATTCGGCGCGTTGGATTTGTATTGTGAGTGGGTAAAGATTATGGCAAGGCTGTGATGAGGATGGATGGTTACCGCATTTATTCGGTTTTTATTCGAGACCCCATCCATCTAGATATTTCGCGTTGTCGTAATAACTACTCTCCACAATGCACTTCCGGGGTGCCCACAGATTTATTTAATAAGAGATTGGTTTGAAAATAACTGTGAATATTGGTGTGAGTGTGTGTGACTAACGTGAGTCAAGTTGGGAAGAACTTGTGCTTGGATATGGTTTTTTTGTTTTTGTATGTGTAGGTGAGTCTTGAGGCCTCAGGAGTATTGCCGGTGATGGATTGGGAGTCGACTTCGGAGAAGTTGATGTCCGGATAATCGGGAGATCACGCGGAATGCCAAAGGCTAGAGATCAATACACGTGGAATTAAAGATTCCATATAGCATACATGAGGAATTGTGTGCGTATGGAAAGAGGAGTCGAGTCCTACTCGGATTAGGAGTAGAGTCCTACTTGGACTAGGAGTCGAGTCCAAGTTGGACTAGGAGTCGAATCCAAGTTGACTATGAAAAGGAGAATTTGATTTGGTAAATTGTAAATAGATTTGGTAATTGAGGGTTTGAGTCCTAGTGGGACTAGAAGTCCTACTACTACTTTGTGTAGAAGGTTTTAGGTATAAATAGATGAGGGGTTGATACCCTAGAACATAACTTTTGGAAGAGAGAAAAGTTAGGGTTTAGTTTTGAGAGAGAGAAGTGCTTTGTATGCGTTTTGTAAACA
This sequence comes from Oryza meyeriana var. granulata, assembly GCA_003991445.1. NCBI lineage: Eukaryota > Viridiplantae > Streptophyta > Magnoliopsida > Poales > Poaceae > Oryza > Oryza meyeriana. Next base: position 53,222 of record RYFJ01003012.1, on the reverse strand, counting down.
CATCCTGATGCAATAAAGTTAATCTACTTTGAAAAGCATATTCGGTGTGTATCCTTCTGAATTCTAACAGTTCATCCGACAAGAGCGCGGCGGCGAGGGGACGGTTCTACCGGCGGACATACGGCGGTCAGACCGGCACAACAGACACGGTTTGACCGGTGCACTCCATCCAAGTTTGAATGTTTCTTTTATTCCGCAAAAGATTTTGGTTTTTGGTGTTCCTACCATTCACCCCCTCTCTGGTAGGCTTGGTTCTTGTGTTTGATCCTACAAGTGGTATCAGAGCTTTGTTTTCTCTTTTTGATCTTCATCGATCTTGAGATTTAGCCATGGTTGATCGATTTTCAACCAAGCCGCATGTTTTTGATGGAGTTGATTTTCAATTTTGGAAACAAAAGATGCAATCATTTATTATATCTCAGGGTTATGATATTTGGCAAAAAGTTTCTAATCCTTATGATATTTGGCAAAAAGTTGAATTTGAAAACAATTGTAAAGCTAGAAATATAATTTTAAGTGGTGTTTCTCGCTCAGATTTTGATCGGATTTCTCATTTTGAAACTGCGTACGAGATGTGGAAGGCCCTATGTGATTTTCATCAAGGTTCTTTCAACATCAAGGAAATACGCAAAGATGTGTTTAAAAAGAACTATATGAAATTTGAGATGAAACCTAGCGAAACTTTGGATGATTATTTTGCACGTTTCAATAAAGTTCTTAGCAACCTTCGTTCTGTGGATGATTCTTTTGATACTACTTATACACAGTCTGAAATTGCTAGACATCTTTCAAATGGTCTTGATATGTCTGTCTGGGAGATGAAGGTTATATCAATTCAAGAATCTGTTAATATGAATATTTTAACCTTGGATTCTCTTTACAGTAAATTAAAGACATATGAGATGAACATTCTTTCTCGCAAAATTGATTCTAAATCCACTGCTTTGGTATCTTCTTCAACTTCTTCTATGGATACTTCTTTGTCATTTTCTCTTACTGCTTTGAAAGCCACATCTGATGAACAACTTGAGCAAGTCTCTGAGGAGAACTTGGCTTTGATTATTAATAAGTTTTCTCAAGCTTTGAATAATGTTAAGAATAGAAAAAAAGGAGGCCCAGTCCGGTGCTTTGAATGTGGAGCGTTAAACCACATTCGTTCCAAGTGTCCTAAACTCGGAAGATCCAACAAGGAAGACGAGGAGGAGAAGAACAAGAAGGACAACAAGCACTAAACTTTTGAAGAGAAAAGAAAAAACAGCAAACGCAAACTAGTACGTCAATTGCTAGAGGCCTTCAAGCAAGTTGAGTTGAGTGACGAAGAATATAAAAGCGACAGCAAAAGCATAGGCAAAGGTAAGCATTTTACAAGTTTAGCTCTCATTGCTCGTAGTATGTCAAACTCCGATGAAGATGAATCTGACAACGACGATGACAAGGTAAATTTTACTTATGATCAATTAGAACATGTTGCTTTTGATCTCGCTGATCATACTATTAATGTTCTAAATTCTGAAATTGCAAGATTAAAATCTCTAATTCCTGATGATGATGATTACAAATCTTGTGAAGTGTTATATTCTGAAATTACTGCTTTAAGAAATGTCAATATTAACACTTCTCTAAAATTGGAAGCTGAAATTGAGAAAACTAGAAAGCTTGAGTTATCTTTTGCTCTTGGTTTTACTTTGCATTCTCGTATTGTTGATGAGTTGTTATTAACAAAGAATCTTTTGAAAAAGTATAAAGTTGCTTTTGGTGCTAATTCCTTGTTCAATTTTTTATGTGCTAAAAGAATTAAACAACACAAGGATGTTTCAAGTTTTAAAGCTTGCTCAAAGTGTTTTTTAAATGAGATGAAATTAAAAGATGCTGTTGGTCTTGTTGAGTTTTTGCAAAACAACATGAAAACTCACGAAGTACTTTCTTGCTCAAATTGTCGCAAACAAAAAGGGATTGCAAAATCTTGTGAAAATTGTGTTTCTTTGACAAATGAGGTTGCTTATTTGAAAAGTTGTTTGCAAAGGTTTTCCGATGGTAAAAAGAAACTCAATATGATTTTGGATACTTCTAAAGTGAGCACACATAATAGTGGAATAGGTTTTGATGCACATGCTTATTTTACTAATCATCCATCGAGTATTCTTAATTTTTCTAAAAATAGTGAGATTTTGACAAAACCCGAATCAAAGAAAACGATTTTCAAATCCGCTGGAATTTTGTCGAACCTTTCTACAACTTGTGCAATTGCTTCTTCTTCTTCTTCTTCTTCTTCTTCTTCTTCTTCTTCTAAGGAAAAAACACATGTGAAGTACAATTTCTCTCATTGTAGTAAGGATGGGCATTTGGTTCAGTTTTGCTTTAGACTTGCAAGAAAACAGAAAAAAGACAGAGAATGTGAACTTGCAAGGTTGAGGTGGCAAAGGTCGAGCTTTTCTTCAAGTGGCCCGGTCAACTACAAGCGCCAAGGAGGTCCAACCGGTGGCCATGGGTAGTTAGACCGCAGGCACGTCAGTAATCAAACCGACGGCTGACCGTGGTTAGAACAACTTTTCAGCATTGGTCAGATAAGTTTTCGGTGAAGCTCCAAGATAAGTTTTTAGGTAAGTCTGGTACTGATTCTATTTATGCATATACATGTGCTTTGCCTACTGGTTCTATTAGTCGTGTGTCTCAGTGTTGGATTCCTAAATTTCTTATTTCTAATCCCAACACAAAGGCCTCGACATCTTCTTGTGCATAGGTCTTTTGGCGGCATACTCCCTATGTGCATTAAACAGTTGAGACGTCATTGCTTTTAAGGTAACATTGATCTACTTATGAATTGATAATATAATATCTACTTCTTCATTAGCTTTTTTCTCGCTAGTTATGGAGATAGTAGTTTTTGATAATAATACAAGTTGATATATGTGAATTAATGAGAACCTTGGTAATATCGTTGGCAATTGGTTGTCTTTTTCAAAACCTTTGATATCTTCTCGATTTGCTTTGTTTTTTCGTCGGGAGGGCTTAGAGGTTATTTTGAGGGGGAGTATATGTTTTTCGATACATTCATGTTTAATTTATTGCATTACTCTCAATTTGAAAATAAAAAAAGTGGAGCTTTGTTTTATACCTCTAGTATATTCTTGTGATTGCTAGCAATATGAGTGAGATCTTTTGGTCGTTAGTTTAGCTTCTGTGCATTTTAATCTTTATGTGAGCCTTTAATGTTGCTTTTAAGGGAGATGATGCATGACACTTAAATTCTTTTACTTCAATTAAGTAAATATGCAATATTGACACTAGTGCTTGTTTGAATGACTTATGCTCATATATATGCTTGCTGAAATTTTCATTCCTCAAATACTCTAGAGATTCCTCAAGTAAAAAAAAATAAAAGCTTATATGAGAGAAAAAAAATGTATACCGAATCCTTGGAAACAGTATTCACGACAAGGACATACCCGAAATAATTAAGAGATTTTCTTTTGTGCTATTAAAAGGCAAATTGAGCAGAAGCTCAGAAATAAAACTTGATGAAAATTCTCTTATAAAGAGCAAGTTAATTTGAGAAAGAATGTTTAGTTCAGCTTGTCTATGTGTGAGAGCTTTTCTTTCAATCTATGTGCTTGTGAATATGTTGCATTATAAATTGTTCGAATACATGAATATTTACTGTTGATTTGAACTTATCTGTAATATCCATGGTTCATGTTTATATTCTAATTCATGCTTGTTAGCTAGTTGATCACTTTATCTCCCTTGTCATTGCAACACATGTTCTTGAGTTGTTTTAGGTATACTTCAAAGCTCCTAGAAAAGAAAAATTCAGAAGAAGAAAAATTGATAAATATTTCATATTCATTGCATTTGTGTTTTTATGATTTATATTCTCTCTTTTGAAATTCTTGATGAAATCACTGTCAAAGGGAGAGAAATATACAAAATGCATACTTAAAGAAAGGGGGAGCTATTTTAGAAAAGGGGAGAATTTGAAAGTTTGAAAGTTTTGACAAGTTGATCGATTCTTTAAAAAGTCGATTTTGTACTTTTATTGCAAATATAGTGGAGAAATTCTTTCTTTTAAAAAGGGGAAGAGTTTTGATACTTCTTGGTTTTTATTTTTCAAAAACATCAATTTGCATTTTGGAGATGTTGCCAATGTGTTCATTAAGGGGGAGATTGTAAAATCATTGTCATGATTAATATTTTGTGATGAACAATTGGCTTTGTAAATAATTTATTTAATAAGAGATTGGTTTGAAAATAACTATAAATATTGGTGTGAGTGTGTGTGACTAACGTGAGTCAAGTTGGGAAGAACTTGTGCTCGGATATGGTTCTTTTGTTTTTGCATATGTAGGTGACTCTTGAGGCCTCGGGAGTATTGCCGGTGATGGATCAGGAGTCGACTTGGGAGAAGTTGATGTCCGGATGATTGGGAGATCACACGGGATACTAAAGGCTAGAGATCAATACACGTGGAATTAAAGATTCCATATGGCATACAAAAGGAATTGTGTGTATATAGAAAGAGGAGTCGAGTCCTACTCGGACTAGGAGTCGAGTCCTACTTGGACTAGGAGTCGAATCCAAGTTGACTATGGAAAGGAGAATTTGATTTGGTAAATTGTAAATAGATTTGGTAATTGAGGGTTTGAGTCCTAATGGGACTAGAAGTCCTACTCCTACTTTGTGTAGAAGATTTTAGGTATAAATAGATGAAGGGTTGAGACCCTAGAGCATAACTTTTGGAAGAGAGAAAAGTTAGGGTTTAGTTTTGAGAGAGAGGAGTGCTTTGTATGCGCTTTGTAAACATATCTTAATGCAATAAAATTAATCTACTTTGAAGAGCATCTTCGGTGTGTATCCTTCTGAATTCTGCCAGTTCATCCGACAAGAGCACGACGGCAAGGCGGTAGTTCTACCGGCGGACATACGGCGGTCAGACCGACGCAACAAACATAGTCAGACCAGCACAACAGATGCACTTCATCCAGGTTTAAGGGTTTTTTGATTTCACAAAAGATTTTGGTTTTTGGTGTTCCTACCATTCACCCCCCGGTAAGCTTGGTTCTTGGGTTTGATCCTACAAAAGCTACCAGCCTACCATATCACAATTCGCAACAGTTCCTGTCAATAGCATGTTGGTTGATGAGGATGCCCATATCAGGAAATGAGATGTGCAAGCATAATAACTAAACAGAGATTTGCCAGTCAAAAACCACAGGTGAAAAACATGATGGCGGTACTTGGATGTAATTATATATCTTCAAATGCTCCAAGCTACCATCTCAAGATAAAGCCAATTTTTAGAATCCAGACAGATACTTGGATTTCATGCATGTTTGCAACAAAGGTATCTCAACACTATATTCTAAGCTAGATGATGAGATGATCAACACTATACTAAAATTTTGTATTAGATCTGGAATGACCATGTCCATAAGCAGTCCTATGGTATTTTGGAGCAAAGTTTAAGTAAATTCCCTATATGGGTTACCACCACAAGTCTCAGCACTCAAACTAAACAGCTAAGCACGCTACTACGCACTGGTGGAGCACCATTGGGACCAAACTGGAGAGTGGGCACCAGCCCCCAAATCCTTTCACTAATTAGTATAATATAATATAATGTGCTTTGTAGCTAATGCCTAAGCCCTGAAGCTTCCTTACATGAAAGTTGTTCCCCTATTCTACCCAGAAGTACTCTACTGTTCTACTATTCTACAATAAAAAACCTAACTATCAAACAATAGAAAGTTGGTGTTAACTCTGTACCATGCACATTGTCAACCTTTTGCTACTATACTTGATAATCGGTTACTTGGCATAATCAGAGAATTAATTCAACTCACTGTAGTCATCCTTTAGAAAAGCTCACCATTGTCACTTGTTTATTCTCTTTTCTTAAAAAAAACAGTTATTGCCAACATTTAATCATCTAGCGTTGATCTATATGCTAACATCCTTTAGTGTGTTATTTAATTTCCAGATCCAAATGGAAGTTACCACCCACTGAAATCAGGGTAAGCATTCTTGGACTGTCTAATGAAATGCAACTGTGATTTCCTTTTTATTTAGTATTTGATGATATGTTTTTCTTGTGCAGTGTAGGCAGTGATCTCTTCTGTGAGCTATTGTGTGTCTATCATTGGTTATCAATAAGTAAACTGGGTATTTCTCAACTGCAAGAAACATTTGATATTGAACTCGATGTGGAACAGGGAATAGCCTTTCTGGAGGAGCAATAGAAGGGATTGTGATAGCTTGTATTGCTATTTTCATTGTGGGCAAAAGTATTCAACGATGGGCCTAGAGGTGTGAGTACTCACAGGTTGATCTAGACTGCGCCGACGAGGTGGACGGCTCCCCACAGCAAGCCACAGGCGAGGCCAAGCACCCAACAGTTGATCTGAAGGCGACACCATTGACGACGGAGGATTGATGATGGTGGCCCTTGCAGCGGCAGGGGAGGATGGCGAGGAGTCACGGTGGCAGCACAACGTAGACCGGACGGTGAGGGATCAACGGCGACCGAAGGGAGGGATGATGGAGACCGGACGGTGTCGATTGATGGTGTTATCGAAGAACAAAAGTGGGAATTGAGAGTGGACTGTAGTAGTAAATCCTTTGTATTGATCTCAAAAATCCTGCCATTACAGTGGCCTAGGTGCCTATTTATAGGCCTAGGAGTACAATTATAGGCTCTAGGGTTACATTTACAGGTGGTATTATATCATAGCCCCTTAATAGGGATAGCTACAGGGGTAGTTCTATCTTTTCTTGACTGTAGGCTCCTTAATGGGCTATTGGGCCATCACGCAGGTCGGTGAGGCCCTTATCTAGGCCGGGCCCTCGGTGGGTCCTTCAGCCTTTTCGGCCATCTCTTCTTAGTTGGGACGGCTGCCACAAGGTTCTGCTAGCAGGGCTGCCTCTTCGGCCTTCCTAGGGCCTTCGCTCGCCACCCTTCGTCTTTGCTGAGCATACTGTGACCTTTGCCTTCGAGCTAGGCCCTTCGCCTTCATGCCTTCGGTCTTGGGCCACCGAAGGGGGTTCGTTAGGTAGCTTCGGTCTTGAGCCTTCCGAAAGGGGGACAGTCCGAAGGGGTTGTGGCCTGCCTCCAACAAGCCCCTCACATGCAAGGGTGAGCTGCGACTCGGCCGAGCTCGCGGATACCATCTTTCGCCATGCAGGCCGCTCGCCGTCCCTACTTCAGCCGAGTATAGCTCAAGACCTTCGATTCTGGTTTGCCACGCTTCGGTGGGGCTCTTCGGCCACATGGGGCAATGAGGGTAATTTCCGCGGGCCACGACACTTATCACCACTTGACGGTTTGTGCAACCTCTTGGCGGTTTGCTCCTTTCGACTCCACAAGGCAATCGAGGCGGCAACAAGGCGGCTCACCTCCCTAGGCACCACGTGTCGGCTGATGCGGCGATAAGGCGGGTTGCCTTCCGATGCGCCATGCGGGCTTCTCATCTCATGCCGTGTGTCGTCTCGCCATTGGCCGATTTTGTGCTCACAGCGGTTCGCCTCCTGAGGCGTCACGTGGCGCGCTGTGATTGGTCGATGCCGGGTGGCCTCGTCTATATATAGACGTGGCTGGCCCCTCGTGATGCCACTTTGTGTTTTTGCCCGAGATAACGCTCTCCACTGTTCACTTGTGCTCACCATTCTCTGCGCTTTGAACTTCTTGTGAATTCGATCCAAACCTTTTTCGCCCAACCTTTCGCCCATGGCTCCTCGGAAAGCTACTTCGGTGAAGGACAGCAGCGTAGACCTAGGGTCGATCGATGATGACAACACCATCTACCTCGGCCCCTCGCTCGTCCGCTAGCTAGACATCAACGGCTTTTGCCAGAGGGGGTCCTTGCGGAAGGCTTTGCCCGAGCGCTCGGTGAGGACGTCGTTCCCGTGCCTGATGATGATGAGACGGTGGTCTTCGCCGCCTATTTCGATGCAGGGCTTTGGTTTCCTTGCTACGAGCTGCTCCCTGAGGTGATGGCCCTCTTCAACCTGGAGCTGCCGTAGCTTAGCTCGGGCGCCTTCAACCGCGTCGCTGTCTTCGAGTGGATGGCTCGGACCCAGGAGTTCGTTCCGTGTCTCATCCGGATTTTTTTTTCGTTTTCCGTTCTTTTTGCCGATCTTGAAAATCCACCTTCGGTTTATTTACCTCAAACAGCTTAATGAAAAACTTCATAATAAAAAGAATTTAATATGATTAAATAATTAATTACGATGTCATTTGTTTCCGTGTTCTTAATCGACGTTATTTGGATTTCGGAAGTAGAGCTCATTTCCCAATTTATTTTTCCCCTGATTCCAGACTCTAACTTTCATATCCGTACAATTCCTAGTTTCCCGGAGGTCCAAGTTCGTTCCCTAATCCTCCAAATAATTCCAACAAATTCAAGGGTCTGAATTTGGCAATTTTCTGGAAAACCCCTGCCGTTTTTCCTTTTCTTTTTCCTTTCCTTTCCCTTCCTTTCTCTTTTCCACTTAGGCCCCTGCCTTCCTTTCTTTCTCTTTTACCTCGGATTTTCCTTATTTCCAGACTTCCGGAGTTCATATCTCATCCATCTGGACTCCGATTCGACCCGTTCTTTTTCCTAAATTCTTCTAAAATTGAGCTCTACGTCCTGGTTCAGTTGGTTATTTTAATTGATGTTATTTAGGCTATTTTCTTGTTATTTATTGGTTTCCTTTTGCAAACGTATAGACACGGAAGCCGAGGAGCAGTTCGCCGTAGAAGATGCTAAGGATAGTACTTGGAGCAAGGCAAGTGCACTCTTTGAACATATTGGACCCAATTTTTAAAATGTTTTTGTTGTGAAACATGCATTATTTTATTTATAAATTATCGATGGATAGCATGACCTAATTGTTGTCGTTCTATGCCTTTGATTATTGAATATCCTGTGATACCTTGTCACCCTAGCCTTTGAGAGTTGAACATAGGGGTCAACTCAGGGTAGAGTAGTAATTTCTTAGCCCCGCTCAAGTTGTTTTACAAGCAAAACATAATGATAATTAATGATATACTTATCACTGTTTTATTTGAGCTGTGTGGCTATGTGCTATCTTTCCGGTAGCATGTGTTGCACCGTGTAGTAAACAACGAGCGGATAAAATGTTTTGGACTAGGGTGATGGGTGGTTCTATGTGAACCTAGTAAGAGGGTAAGGTATCTGTGTGATCTTTACCAGTTGAGGTATCTGTGTGATCTTTACCAGTTGAGGTATCTGTGTGATCCTTACCAGGTTAGATCTCTGTGTGAGCCTAATGTGAAGCTGTGTGCTACTGTAGTTTTGGCAAGTTGCCCTGGTCAGTTAAGGACTTCATAAGTCAATGATCTGAGCCTAACGTACAACCACATGCCCTAATGGGAATGACCTGGCCCAGTAGGATTCCGAGTCTTGGCACTGCCGGCTCAGGTGGTTAGATGATAGGTGTTATGGTTAGCCATGGGTACTTCCTTCTCTGTGTGAGGGAAAGGTGGCTCATGGGGGAAGGCAGTGTTGAGGCGGAGTTTCTAAAAAGCCTTGTTACAGATTCCTTGGCCGCACACAAGGAGAAGTGTGACATTTGCGCGTGGCCGTTAAGAGGATGATGTATCTTGTGGGTAAAGCTGTACAACCTCTGCAGAGTGTTTAACTAATCTATTCGAATAGCCGCGTCCGCGGTCATGGACATGCTCGGTGAATTCTAATGAGGGGTAGTTTGCGAAAACAAGGGATGGTAATGATGCTGTGTGCAGGAAAATGAATTTAGCTATGTGGTCCTATGTGGACAGGTCCTATGTGGATGGTTGGATGGTAACACCCGTTATTTAAAATGTTGTTTTTGAACTCTGTTTATAAAAGGTTTATAAATGCAACTGCTGTGTTATGCAAAATAGCCTTAGCCTTTCTTTGTCAGCTGTGCATATGCATATTTCCCTGCACTTGCTGAGTATTATATGTACTCACCTTGCAATTCCCCCCAATTCCAGAAGAAAGGTTTCCGCTATTTTCGGAGGAGTTTGCTGTTGAAGATGAGGAATAGGCCGTGTGCCCCAATTGACTGCCTGTGGCATGTTAAATGGAGCTTCCACATATTTATTTTATTTCCGCTGCTATCTTATTTTCTTTAGGCCCTTTGTGGCATAATAAATGTAAACTTTAGCCATAAGGCTTGTCATAGTCAATTTATTAATAAATAGTTTGGTTTCCTTCGTGATGTTGGCTGTGATTTTATTCTTGTGTCTATGTGTGCTAGCATGATCCTAGGCTAGTACGTATACACAGAGGGTCCTGTTTGGGGTCCCATAAGGTTGGTATCAGAGCCGCGTCAACTGTAGGTCGTAGCCTTAGTTAGCCTGGTCGTACTTCAAAACTATTTTAAAAGAATCGCAAAACAATATAATTTGTTGCTTCTTTACTTACTCTTTCTTGACTCTTTCCTTTCTCGGAAATCTTCCCCTACATGTTTTAATTTCTTCCGTCAACCATGGAAGGAGGATCTACACCAGTGATGCTTTGGGTCTCACGAAGCTTCGTCGCGAACCAGGGTTTAGCTGTAGAAGTGGCTCTTGTTTTGGGTCACTTTGCCTGTAGTTAGTAGTTCATGTTAGTAAGTCGTTAAGGTTGTGTGCTAGAGTCGTTGCTTTTTTTTAAGTTTTTGGTTTTTTTCGGTTTGTCGTACGGTCTGTTTGTAGCCCTTCGGCTTTTTGACAGTCGTACGTTTGTTTTGGTCTGGATGTGCTGTTCTACCCCATTAGTTGCCCTTCTTCTTAGAGCTGTTCTCTTCTTCCTAGTACCTCTCTAACGGGCCACATGTTGAACAGATGGTGAACACCAGGACTGGAGGTCACAGTGGAAGTAACCAGAACAATGATGCTCAGCCCGATGGTCAGCAACAACCCCAAGCACCTCAAGTGAACCAACAAAATTTTCAAGCCTTCATGCAAGCCCAGACCGAGCTCATGAGGATGATGATGCAACAACTTCAAAACCAACAACAGCAGCAGCCGCAGCAACAACCGTAGGGCCATGTCCATGCTCCCCCTCCACAAAGTAAGATGTTTGAATTTCTACGTACCAAGCCGCCGATTTTCAAGGGATTGGGTACTCTACTTGATGCGGAAGACTGGATGCGTACCATGGAACGTAAGCTGGAGATTACTCAGTGCTCTGATGGAGAGAAAGTCCATTTCACTGTCCAGCAGTTGGAAGGAGCTGCCTTAGACTGGTATGAGAATCTTAGGGGAGGTTTGGATGACCCTGAAGCTCTAACTTTTGAGGAGTTTCGTACAGCTTTTCATGATTACTATGTCCCTACTGGCATCAAAGAGTTGAAGAAGGAAGAGTTCCGTACTCTTCAATAGGACAACAAGACGGTTCAACAGTACCTGACCCAGTTCACTACTCTGGCTCGCTATGCGTCAGAAGATGTTGCTAGAGATGTAGATCGTCAGAGGCACTTCCTGAAAGGTCTTAATTCTGGTCTTAAGGTTGTATTGATTGCCCATGATTTCAGCAGCTTTTAGAGCTTGGTGAACAAGACTCTTCTTTTAGAGGAAGAGTGCAGAAAGCTTGGTGAGGACTGCAAGCGCAGGATGAGCCAAAATGCTAGTGGCCCAAGCCAGCGACAACGTGGAACGTTTCCACAATACAGTCGTCAGACAGCTACCCCATACTCTAGGACTGTTCCACAGATGCCACCTCCAAACACTCAGACACCTCGCCCATCTACTCCGGTTCAGCCATTGCAGGGAGTCGGAAGTCAAGCATATACACGTCGCTGTTACAACTGCAAGGACCCAGGCCATCTCGCCAACAACTGTCCTCTTCCCAGGAACATTACTCCCGTGAAGTTCAATCTGGGATATACCCCAGCCAAGACGCCAGCACCAAGAGCCGGCCAACAAGCTACACCAGCAACACCGCAGACCGTGGTCAAAGGACATGTCAACCATGTCACTGCGGAGGAAGCCCAGACCTCTACGAACGTTGTCATGGGTAAGTTCCTAGTTAACTCTATACCTGCAATAGTTTTATTGGATTCTGGAGCTTCGCATTCATTTGTTTCTCGGGTTTTTGCTTCTCAACATCAGTTTCCCACCATACCTCTTAAGTGCTCCTTGCTTATCCAAACCCCGGGGTCAGAAATGAGAACCCAAACCGGTTGCCCAAGAGTGAAGATTGAAATAGAGGGTGTAGAGTTCTTTGCCAATCTGATTATGCTAGATACACCCCAGCTTGATGTCATCCTAGGGATGGACTGGTTGCATAACCACAAGGCAGTGTTAGATTGTGGAAGTCGATCGATCACTTTAAAAAATTCTAAAGGAGAGAAGGTGAATTTCAAAGCCTTAGTTAATCCCCCTTGGAAAGGAGCCGTAGTGCATCACATGGAGATCTCTGAGCTACAGAAAGTACCAGTTGTTAGAGAATATCCAGATATTTTTCCTGAAGAACTGCCAGGCATGCCACCACATAGAGATATTGAGTTTGTCATCGATCTAGTTCCAGGGACATCGCCCATATCCAAGAGGCCGTACCGTATGGCAGCTAATGAGTTAGCAGAGATGAAGAAGCAGATACAAGAGTTGCAAGAGAAAGTTTTTGTGAGGCCTAGCTCATCGCCATGGGGAGCCCCAGTTATTTTTGTTGAAAAGAAAGATGGGACGAAGAGAATGTGTATTGATTATCGTTGCTTGAATGATGTAACCATCAAGAACAAGTATCCTTTGCCTCGGATTGATGATCTATTTGATCAGATGAAAGGAGCAGGTGTATTCTCCAAGATTGACCTAAGATCAGGGTATCATCAGCTTAGGATCAGAGCCGAGGATATCCCTAAGACGGCGTTTTCCACTAGATATGGGCTCTATGAGTACACAGTTATGTCTTTTGGGTTGACAAATGCCCCTGCCTACTTCATGAACATGATGAACAAGGTATTCATGGAATATTTGGACAAGTTTGTTGTTGTTTTCATTGATGATATTCTCGTCTACTCCAAGGATGAGAAAGAGCACGAGCATCATCTGAGGCTTGTTTTGGAAAACTAAGAGAACACCAGTTGTATGCCAAGTTCAGTAAGTGTGAGTTCTGGATGAAAGAAGTTGAATTCCTTGGACATGTTGTGACCGCCGCTGGAGTTGCAGTTGATCCAAAGAAAGTGAGTACGGTTATCAACTGGCGGCCGCCCAAGACCGTGACACAGGTTCGCAATTTCCTTGGTATGGCCGGCTACTACAGAAGATTCATAGAAGGTTTCTCCAAGGTTGCTCGTCCAATGACGCAATTGTTGAAGAAAGAGAAGAAGTTTGTGTGGACACCAAAGTGTTAACGTAGCTTTGAAGCCCTGAAGAAGAGTTTGACATCAGCACAATGTTGGTTTTGCTTGATATTCACAAAGGGTTTCACATCTACTGTGATGCATCTCGTACAGGACTTGGTTGTGTTCTAATGCAGGAGGGCAAAGTGGTTGCCTATGCCTCAAGACAACTACGCCCACATGAGGAGAATTATCTGACCCATGATTTGGAGCTTGCCGCAGTGGTACACGCACTGAAAATATGGAGGCATTACCTAATAGGTAACCGATGTGAGGTGTATATAGACCACAAGAGTCTAAAGTATATCTTCACTCAGCATGACCTGAATCTGAGACAGAGAAGATGGTTAGAGCTGATCAAGGATTACGATGTGGGAATCCACTATCACCCAGGCAAGGCAAATATTGTTGCCGATGCCCTAAGCAGGAAGGTCTACTGCAGCAACTTGGAAATTCAAGAGAGCCAATTATCACTCTTTCAGGAGTTTGAAAGGTTGAGTTTGGAGATAGTGCCAGAAGGGTACATGGCTAACCTGGAGGTCAGACCCACCTTGGAAGATCAGATCAAGGAAGCTCAGAAGGATGATGCAAACGTGAAAGAAATCAAACTCAACATGAAGAAAGGAAAAGCCATAGGGTTTGTTGAAGATGAGAATGGTGTTATATGGCTACAGGAGAAGTTGGTTGTGCCGGATTAGTCTGAACTCAAGAAGCTTATCTTGTCAAAGGCACATGAGTCCCGTTATTCCATCCATCCCGGTAGTACCAAGATGTATCAAGACCTCAAGGGCAAATTATGGTAGCCCAGCATGAGACGAGATATTGCAGAGTATGTAGCACTTTGTGATGTCTGCCAGCGAGTCAAGGCAGAACACCAACGACCCGCTGGACTTTTACAACCGTTGAAGGTACCAGAATGGAAGTGGGATGAAATTGGCATGGATTTTATCACCAGTTTGCCCAAGACTCAGTCAGGATATGATTCCATCTAGGTTGTTGTAGATCGTCTCACCAAAGTTGCTCACTTTATTCCAGTCAAAGTAACCTACTCAGGTGACAAGTTGGCAGAACTATATGTGAATCGGATAGTGTGCTTGCATGGAGTGCCCAGGAAGATAGTCTCAGATCGAGGGACTCAGTTTACCTCTCGCTTCTGGCATGCCTTGCATGAGGCAATGGGTACTTGTCTCAACTTTAGCACCACATATCACCCACAGACGGATGGGCAAATAGAGAGGGTTAATCAGATTTTGGAGGATATGCTCTGAGCTTGTGCTTTAGCCTATGCTTCTAGCTGGGATAAGAATCTACCTTATATCGAGTTCTCCTACAACAATAGCTATCAGGCGAGTCTACAGATGTCACCGTTTGAAGCTTTATATGGGCGATCATGTAGAACACCTTTGAATTGGAATGAGACAGGAGAAAGAATGGTTTTTGGACCCGATGTGATCCGCGAAACCAAAGAGAAAGTTACTTTGATTAGGGATAGATTAAAGGTAGCTCAGTCTCGATAGAAGAGTTACGCAGACAACCGTCGCAGGGATTTAACTTTCGAGAAGGAGGACTATGTCTATTTGAAGGTAACCCCATTGAGAGGAACCAAGAGGTTTCAAGTGAAAGGAAAGCTTGCCCCGAGGTATGTAGGTCCGTTCCGGATCATTGCTCGTCGAGGAGAAGTTGCGTATCAGTTGGAGCTGCCGCCATCAATGTCAGGGATCCATGTTGTGTTCCACGTCTCGCAGTTGAAGAAGTGTCTCCGGGTGTCAGAAGAAGAAACAGGCAGTGGATTTGCAACCAGATTTGACATATCATGAACATCCAGTTAAGATCCTCGAGACGACAGAGCGAACCACGAGGAGTAAGACCATCCGTTTCTGTAAGGTTCAGTGGAGTCATCACACAGAAACAGAAGCCACCTGGGAGCGTGAAGTTGATCTGAGGGCAGAATTTCCCGAGTTGTTCCCAAGCCTATTCGAATCTCGGGGTCGAGATTCCGTTTAAGGGGGTAGGTTTGTCACGTCTGGATTTTTTTTCGTTTTCCGTTCTTTTTGCCAATTTTGAAAATCCACCTCCGGTTTATTCACCTCAAATAGCTTAATAAAAAATTTCGTAATAAAAGGATTTAATATGATTAAATAATTAATTACGGTGTCATTTGTTTCCGTGTTCTTAATCGAGGTTATTTGGATTTCGGAAGTGAAGCTCATTTCCCAATTTATTTTTCCCTTGATTCCAGACTCTAACTTTCGCATCCGTACAATTCCTAGTTTCCCGGAGGTCCAAATTCGTTTCCTAATCCTCCAAATAATTCCAACAAATTCAAGGGTCCAAATTCGGCAATTTTCCGGAAAACCCCTGCTGTTTTTCCATTTCTTTTTCCTTTCCTTTCCCTTTCTTTCTCTTTTCCACTCAGGCCCCTGCCTTCCTTTCTTTTTCTTTGCCGCTCCATCTTCTTCAACCTTCGGCAGGGAAGCCGAAGGCCTGCCTCCTCCTCTGGCCGCCCGGCCCGGCCCGCCCCTGCGCCGAGCCGCCGCGCCGCCTGGCCGCCCGGCCCGGCCTGCTCCTGCGCCGCGCCCCCTGGCCTGCGCCGATGCCGCCGTGCTACGGCCTAGCCCACCTGCCGACACCGCCGCGCCTCCTGGGTCGTGCCGAGCCCGGCCTGCTCCAGCGACGCCGCCGCGCCACGGTCTCCTCCGCCCTAGCCGCCACCCGCCCTAGCCGCGCCGAGCCGCCCCTATATATATATATATGTGTGTGCACAGCGGGCATCGTTTTTCCTCTTCTCCCGAAGCCAACGCCGCCGCCGCCACCTTCCTCCGCCACCGCGCCGAGCCGACGCGTCACCGCCGCCCGCCCTAGCCGCCGGTGCTACGGTCGTCGTCGCCGCCGCCGACGCTGCCGGTGAGCATCGCCTCCGTCGCCCACGCCGGCATCCTGTTTCCCCAGCCGGTGTCCTGTTTCCCCAGCCGGCGCCAACGCCGCCTAGCTCGCCTCCTGCTCTCCCCGGCCCAGCGCTGCCGACGCCGTCCCGATGCCCTGCGTCGCCCCCAGGCCTCACCGACGCCGCCGTCGCCGAACCGCCTCCTGTTTTCGGCCGAGTCGCCGACGCCGAGCCGCCGCCTGTTCCCGGTCCGCCGCCACACGCCGACGCCGTCGCCACCGAGCTGCGTCGCCCTGCACTGCCCTGCACCGCCTGCTGGCTGAGCCCGAAGCAGCCGGCAGGGACAGAGCCCTGTCCTCCCCTCTGAGGCTTTGACAGTGGGTCCCGCGATTGGATTTTTCCCCTTTGATCTACATCGTTGGATCTCCTAATTTTAATCACAGCCGTAGAATTTCTTTAATCCAATCTAGCCACATCACCTCGTCATATCAGCCCTAGATCTCGCCCTATCATCATCACATCATTGCCACATCATCCAATCCAGTACACGTGGCGTCCACGTCGTCAGATCCACCGTACCTCCTATTCTTCCAGTCCGTAGACTGAGTCCGTCATGAACCATCTCACTGACCAGTGGTCCCCGCTCCTTTTTCCTCCAAAAAATAATTCAATTTCCGAATTTAAAATCTAGGGAATATTCTAGAAATATTCTTTCTCTTTTACCTCGGATTTTCCTTGTATCCAGCCTTCCGGAGTTCATATCTCATCCATCCAGACTCCGATTCGACCCGTTCTTTTTCCTAAATTCTTCTAAAATCGAGCTCTATGTTGGTTCAGTTGGTTATTTTAATTGATGTTATTTAGGCTATTTTCTTGTTATTTATTGGTTTCCTATTACGAACATATAGACGCGGAAGCCGAGGAGCAGTTCGCCGCAGAAGACACAGAGTAAGGACAGTACTTGGAGTAAGGCAAGTGCACTCTATAAACATATTGGACCCAATTTATAAAATATTTTTGTTGTGAAACATGTATTATTTTATTTATAAATTATCGATGGATAACATGATCTAATTGTTGTCATTTCTTGCCTTTGATTATTGAATATCCTGTGATACCTTGTCATCCTAGCCTTTGTGAGTGCAACATAGGGGTCAACTCAGGGTAGAGTAGTAATTGCTTTGCCCCACTCAAGTTGTTTTACAAGCAAAACATAATGATGATTAATGATATACTTATCACTGTTTTATTTGAGCTGTGTGGCTGTGTGCTATCTTTCCGGTAGCATGTGTTGCACCGTGTAGTAAATAACGGGTGGATAAAATGTTTTGGACTAGGGTGATGGGTGGTTCTGTGTGAACCTAGTAAGAGGGTGAGCTATCTGTGTGATCTTTACTAGTTGAGGTATCTGTGTGATCCTTACTAGGTTAGGTCTCTGTGTGAGCCTAATGTGAAGCTGTGTGCTACTGTAGTTTTGGCAAGTTGCTCTGGTCAGTTAAGGACTTCACTGCATAAGTCAATGATCTGAGCCTAACGTACAACCACATGCCATAATGGGAAGGACCTGGCCCAGTAGGATTCCGAGTCTTGGCACTGCCGGCCCAGGTGGTTAGATGATAGGTGTTATGGTTAGCCATGGGTATTTTCTTCTCTGTGTGAGGGAAAGGTGGCTCATGGGGAAGGTAGTGTTGAGGCGGAGTTTCTAAAAAGCCTTGTTATAGATTCCTTGGCCGCACACAAGGAGAAGTGTGACATTTGCGCGTGGCCGTTAAGAGGATGATGTATCTTGTGGGTAAAGCGGTACAACCTCTGCAGAGTGTTTAACTAATCTTTTCGAATAGTTGCGTCCACGGTCATGGACATGCTCGGTGAATTCTAATGAGGGGTAGTTTGCAAAAACAAGGGATGGTAATGATGTTGTGTGCAGGAAAATGAATTTAACTATGTGGTCCTATGTGGACCGGTCCTGTGTGGATGGTTGGATGGTAACACCCGTTATTTAAAATGTTGTTTTTGAACTCTGTTTATAAAAGGTTTATAAATGCAACTGCTGTGTTATGCAAAATAGCCTTAGCCTTTCTTTGTCAGTTGTGCATATGCATATTTCGGTGCACTTACTAAGTATTATATGTACTCACCTTGCAATTCCCCCCAATTCCAGAAGAAAGGTTTCCACTGTTTCCGGAGGAGTTTGCTGCTGAAGACGAGGAATAGGCTGTGTGCCCTAGTTGACTGCCTGTGGCATGTTAAATGGAGCTTCTACGTATTTATTTTATTTCCGCTGCTATCTTTTTTTCTTTAGGCCCTTCATGGCATAATAAATGTAAACTTTAGCAATAAGGCTTGTCACAGTCAATTTATTAATAAATTGTTTGGTTTCCTTCGTGATGTTGGCTGTGATTTTATTCTTGTGTCTGTGTGTGCTAGCATGATCCTAGGCTAGTACGTATACACAGAGGGTCCTGTTTGGGGTCCCACATTCCAATGACGGACCTCTTCGCCATTGTTTACCAGGCCGCCCTCTACAGCAAGATGGTGGCGACGCCGGCTAGGCCGAAGTAGAGTGCGTTCAGCTGCGTAAAGTTCATCACACGCCTGGACCAAGCCGATCTGTGGCCTGTTCCTGCTTTGATGCTGAAGTGGGAGAAGTCATGGATGAGGCGGTGGTTTTACCACAAGATCTCCTACGCCGCTGGCTCCCGCGAGTTCAAGGCCCTATGGACGGCCACCCGAAGGTGTCTTCGTCAGGTGCATTGGAGGCCCACCACCAATTTCTCCGCGCAATTGTGAGCCACCTCAGTGTTCGTGACCTGATCGAAGAGTACCTCATGATGGGCATCACTCCGCTGGCACGGTCGTGGAACATCACCATTGATGGCGACAACCGAATTTGCGATCTCCCCACCATCGCCATCTGCAACCTTCCACTCGCCTACTGAGTTTTGCTCTGATCTGCTCTGATTAAGGTGACTTTGCACGGTTTGCAGTTATCTCCCTGGGCGAAGCGAAGAGGCTAGCGAAATGCCTCATCGGGGATATGACTCCGAAGGAGTACGGGGAGATCATGAAATTCCTTAAAGGGGGAAGGGTGAACCACGTATGCCTGCGGATTCGCTAGGAGGTGCCCCCATGCGAGAACTCCGTCTAGCCTCAGGGCGATGATGGCGGAGACGCCGTGGGGAAGAAGCAGAAGAAGGCCGTGGGTGACGCAGCAGGGCCCTGCCGGATGGCCCCGAGGATGGTTCAGCCTCTTCGGGCCATCCGCCCTTCACCTCCGTCAGTGGCTGACGATGACGACGAGGACGGCGACACAGACCTTGGGGCCATCGGCCAAACCCCCAGCCCTGACGTTGCTATGCCCGTTAGCGACCGGGCAGGAACCGAGCCATCACCTGGGCATGGGTCTTCGGCGGGACGTGCGTCTTCGGCCGCTTCCACCCGCCCTGGGAGCGCTAGAACGGCGGTCCAGTTCCAGTTTGCACCAGTGGTGCTAGGCTCGGCATTCAGCAACTCCGAGTCGACTTCGCCGGTGCGCCAAAGCTCGGTGGCGAAGAGGGCGAGAGTGGAGTCCCCTCGCCTGCCGAGGAGGAAGTCGTTGTAGACGATGACAGTGAGGACACGGTGGAGGACGTGTTCGCCGGAGGCGTGTCCAAGCCCACCAGTAGCAGCGGACAGGGCACCGTGGAGGCTAGCGGGTAGCCGACCGTGACGCTCTCTGCGTCTGACAACGTCCTTCCGGCGCCAAGCTTCATCGCCTAGGACTTCGTCGTCCGTGACGAGCTCCGCTCTTTCATCGGGGACCTCAGCTCCTTGGCTTCACCCTCGGTTGTTCAGCCGGTCATCGATGACCGGTTCAACCTTGATGAGGCGGTCTTGTCTCTTCGTGATCTGCTGACCAAGGTTTGTTTCCTCCAAGTCCTTTTTCTTCGGCTCATATTTTGGGTCTTCGATTTTGCTTTGCTTAGCTTGTAGCTTTGCGTTGTTCCAGGCGCTTTCCTTCGCTGGGAGTTATGAGCGTATGGCACATGCCTGCTTGGACAGCCTCAAGAGCCGCCAGTGAGAGGAGGCGTTGAAGGCCGAGCGGCTGGCACAAGAGCAGGGCGTTCTCAAGAAGACACTCAAGGACGCCAAGGCCTCGAACTCTGCCCTGAGGACCGAGGCCAACTAGCTCCGAGCCTGTCTCGCCGACCGAAGATGAATCCCCCGCCGAGGTGTTCACCGACTGGTGCGTCGTGGTTGGGGGGTGGTGGGCGATGCTTCGGGCGTCTTTGGCGACTATTGCGCCCGTACGGTGGGCTACGGCAGGCTACGGCATCCTTTTGGCCCTCCATGCCGGTGGCTGCGACCACCTCGGGGACCTCCCCGCGATCTACGCCAGTGACATCGAAGACAACAATGTGTGGGAGGGCGGGGATGAGGTCCGGTCCCACTACCGATCTTTCTGGAAAGGTTGGTGGGTACCGAAAGGCAAGGAGATAGCCGCCGAGCACCTCCACGACCAGTTGGAGAAGCGGAGGGAACGTGAGGCTGTCGAGACGATGCCCAGAGGTGGTGGAGACGTGCCAGAGGCCGAGGCGCCGCCGCAGGTGTGATAGCCTCCTTCGCCCAACTTGTCTTTTTCTTCTTTTGGATAGCTTAGGATAGCTATTTCAGCCGAAGACCGGCTCCTTGTAAATTTGCTTTTGTAAGGCCTTTGGCCCCACCTTTTCTTATGAATGGAAAAATCTTTCTCACATCAGGTGTCTATTAACCAAAAACTGTGCCTTCCTCGCTTCAACTACCTATGACCAGCGCTGAACTTCAAATTCATCATGTCTTGGCCGCTAGGGAAGATGAGGTATCCAGGCCCCGAGGACTGTGTCGCGGCCGTGGTTATAAATGGTCAAAGCTATGCCCTTTGTTCTGTGGTGAAGTGACTACGGAAGAACCCTGGGCACGATGTGTCCGACTTCGACCAGGACTACCAACTTCGGCATGGCGATATGGTGAAGTTCTGGAGAAATTTTTAGTTGTTGGTTCGTCAAGAAAGGATTCAAAACCGCCGGTACACCTTCGTCCCTGTTGGCTCCCCCGTTCGTGAGGTTCCGGTTGTCATCCTGGAAAGCGACGATTTGGTGGAGCATGGAGCAGCTGCTCGCGACTCCCTAGTCATCGACCTCACAAGCGACGATACTCCTTCGGGAGACAGGGGTGCCTCAGGCGAGTACATATTTTGACCAAGATTTTCTACTCCCAGTCCTACTGGGAGTTTAGTTAGCCCTGTAGATTATAGCTCGTCCGATAGCAAGGCGTCGCCCTCTTTGGAATAGACTTGTAACATTGTACTGTAATGCGATGTGTATTCTTTGTATTTGGACATTCTTTTTCTTTGAATAAAATCTATTTGATTGGCATCTCTTCTATCACTTTCGACATCGCATGGCTTTGATTGTCGTGGAGCCGATGCCTGTTCGATATCTTTGTGAGTTTGTCACTTCGTCCGCATTACGGATTAGTGGCGAAAGAGCGTGTCAGCCGCTCGCTGTCCCCTAGCCTCAACGGACAGCGCTTTAGCTGTTACTAAACGCTCGTTGTTAGGTTGGGCTTCATGATTTGTTTCATCTTCGGATTATGCATTCGTCTTGCAATTTTTTGGCTGAGCGATGCTTCAGCCGCTAGCCGTCCTCTACCTTCGACAGAAAGTGCCAAGTACGCTCGTCGGGTGGGTTAGCTTTTTGCGTTTTGTGCTAGTAGCATTTTTCTGCGGCCGAGCGATGCTTCAGCCGCTCGTCGTCCCCTACCTTCGACAGAGAGCACCAAGTTATTGCTTGGCGCTCATCGGGTGGGTTAGCATTTCGCATTTTGCGCTGGGCATTTTTCTGCGGCCGAGCGATGCTTCAGCCGCTCGCCGTCCCCTACCTTCAACAGAGAGCGCCAAGTTATTGCTTGCTGCTCGTCGGGTGGGTTAGCTTTTCGCGTTTTGCACTGGTAGCATTTTTCTGTGGCTGAGTGATGTTTCGGCCGCTCGCCGTCCCCTACCTTCGAGTGTTGTTACTTGGCGCTTGTCTGGTAAGTTATATTCTGCACTGTGTGTTTGTACGACGCTGCGCAATTTCAGCGTTTGATCGAGAGATGCTTCGATCTTTCTGCTTCCCCCGTTCGATAGAGTGCTGATCATGCGCTGTCCTTTCGGGCCACTTGCGACAAATGCGAAGACACAGGGAATTTTGTACTGGTTCGGGCCTCTGTTGTGGATAATGACCCTACTCCAGTTTTTTTCTTTTTTTTACATGTCATAATGCTTCAGCGAAGCGGTGTTCCATGTGTGGTCGAGCTCTTCGCCTTCCATGGTTGCCAGTTTGTAAGCCCCTTCGCGTGATTTGCGAGCACCAGATATGGTCCTTCCCACTTCGACTCGAGCTTTCCCACTGCCTGGGGATTGTTTTTCTTTTTGAGCATGAACGGGCTAAACTTTGTTGGTTGCGTCGGAGTGGTGCGACGCGCCCAGAGCACTGATGTGAGTTCGTCGGGCCATCTTCCTTTCGGCGCTTCGTCGAGCCTTTTCTTGAGGGCTTCTAGGATCTTACTGTTTGCTCTTTCGGCTGCCCCGTTCGACTGCAGGTGTGCGACGGATGCGAAGTTGATCCGCATATTTAGCCCCTCGCATATTTCTTTGAATTTCGCCGAGTCGAAGTACTTGCCGTTGTTGGTGATGAATTCCCTTGGGAATTCCCTTGGGACGCCGAAGCGGCAGATTATGTTCTTCCATACGAATAGCTAGACCGCTACCGAGGTTATACTTGCTAGCGGCTCTGCTTCAATCCACCGTGAGAAGTATTCTACTGCCACAATTGCGAACTTGTAGCTGTTTCGGGCCGCAGGGAATGGCCCTATGATATCCAGTCCCCACCTGATGAAAGGCCATATTGGGGGAATCGGCTATAGCTTGTACTGTGGTGCGTTCTGCGATTTGCCATGCTTTTGGCATCCCGGGCACTTCTTGATGTGTTCTTGCACCGCCACAGGATCGTTGGCCAATATAGCCATTGGCGAAGTATATTGGCTGCCACCGCCCATGGTACTTGATGCGCACCGCAACAACCTTCGTGCCCCACCTGATCATCTCTTCACCCTCGGCTTCAGAGATGCAACGAAGGAGAGGCTCCAAGATTCCACTTTTGTACAGCTGCCCATTGACGATCTTATACTTTAGTGCTCTTGCTTGCAGCCGCTTTGACTTGGCTTCGTCATCGGGGAGCGTTCCTTCAGAAAGGAATCGTACAGAAGGTGTTCACCAGTATTGTACGCCTTGGGCGATGTCCATTACTTGCAGCGAGTCTTCTTCATGCTTCGCACTTGGCGTGCAGATCACTTCGAAGAAGACCCTAGGCTGAAAAGGCCCCCTAGTGCCTGCCGTCTTTGCTAGTATGTCCGCTGTCGATGTTTTACACCGGCAATAGAACTATAGGGCTACTCGGCAAGGGAAAACTCGGTGGATTGCAGAGGAACGCAAAGAGATTTTATACTGGTTCAGGCCCTTGATGTGAGGTAATACCCTACGTCCAGTTGTGGTGTTATTCCTCTGAGAGGTTATGTCGATCAATGATCTTCCCGTGCCCTCATGGGGCGCCCTGCCTCCCTTTATATACTAGGGGCAGGGGTACATGATAAGGATCCCAGCCGGATATAGCCAAGGGATTTCCTTCTTAGAGATAGAAACTTATCCGACTAAGACTCTGTTTCCCTATCGTACAAGGCAAAGTCAGCCGGGTGCTATCTTATCTCTAACTACACAATTCGGTCCATCCTCTATCCGAGTGGCCCATATGTAGGTGGTGAGGTACCCGGGGCCCATGGCCTCCACAGTAGTCCCTGAGACCTTCATAGTTGAGTCACAGTTGATGCTGAGTGCTCATCCTCCACTGTAAAGATTGCCCGAGTGCGATGCTCCCAAGTACTCTTTGTCCGAGTGAGTCTTCTTCCCGAGTCCTGCTTCATGTCAGCTGGCAGCGAGGCTATGAAGGGCTTCATGTAGATATATGAATAGTGTGCGCTGAATAGGCGCACCTATTAGGTGTAGCCCCCAGCTTTGTGCTTAATTGTGAAGACAATTAAACATAAAGTCAAAGATCTTTAACCTGGAAGTCTTTCCCGAGTAGATTACTACTGGTATATGAGACTCTTCGGTATCATGTCAACCAGAATATGATTTATAGTCTTGCTGAGTAGGGAACTACTTGTATGTAGGACTCTTCGACTTCATGTCAGTCGGAATGTGTGTTTATAGTCTTGCCGAGTAGGATGCTACTCGTATATGGGACTTCTCAGCGTCATGTCAGCTGGAAAGGGGGGTTTATAGTCTTTCTCGAGTGGCGTCCCACCCAGAGGTTAGACTCCTCTACGTCATGTCAGCGGGAATATGTTTATAGTCTCTCCCGAGTAGTGCACTACTCGAATGTTAGACTCTTCAGTATCATGTCGGCTGGAATAATGTTGCTCATGGAAACTATTGGCCAAGCGTGTAGGCCGAGTACCACTTTTATGAAAATAAATCCATGGTGTGGTCAGGTGTACTCAAGAAAGATACCTGCATCCCCAATTTTAATGAAGACCAACTTGTGATCCTTGTAAGGATATATCCTCGAGACCTGGTGGATAAAACAGATACCCAAACATATATGTTTAGCAATAAGGCTCTCATGAAGCATATCTGTTTACCTCATCGGCTCCTGTTAGTAGCACCAGCACTATAATTTCAACTCAGCCTGCGGCGGCCCACATAGAGCATTCTACTGTAGGAACTCATATCTTGGTGGCCTAGCATCGACTGTGTAGTCCCAAGCCCATTTAGTCGACACAGGCTCTATAAATAACGGGGAGAGAGAAAAAGATTCCTTCATCTTCTCCAAATCAGCCAATCGTTTCGTCTTCCGTCTCCGCGCCCAAATTTCGCCTTTTGCTCGGCTAGGGTTAGCTGCTGCTGCTGTTCCCTGCTTGAACTCGGGCGATTCCAGTCCACTTCGTCTGTTCCAAGCCCCCAATTTTCCTTTCCCCCAAATCTTTCTGCTCCCAACCATGCCGAAAGCTTCGGATCTTACGGGTGCGCCAGAGAATGCTTGGCCGACTTCGGATTATGGCTCGGTGAAACTGAGGCTGCTGGAGAGTCAATTGAAGTTGCCCAGCCAGGAGGTGATCCGCTGGCGGCCGGCTAAGGGTGAATCGGTCCCAAATCCCCAATCTGGTGAAACAGTAGTTTTTGCCTCTTTTTTCGATCGGGGTTTGTGCCTTCCCTCTTCTGATTTCTTCCGCCGCATCCTTGACTTCTATGGGTTGGAGTTGGTGAATTTGAATCCCAACTCGATTCTTCAAATCTCCATATTTGTCACTCTCTACGAGTGCTTTTTGGGTGTGGAACCTCATTTTAATTTCTTCAGGCATCTGTTCCACATCAAACCCCAGCCCTCCAAGAATAATATCAATGTGATTGGGGGGCTGGTCTCCAGTTGAGGAGTGATAGGAAGAAAACATATCTTGATCTCCCCTTGAAATCTTCCCTGAAAGGTTGGCACAAGGAGTGGTTCTATTGCGCAGATCTGGCTCCCTCCTTGCATCCATTCACCGGCTTGCCACCGGTAGTTTTACCAAATTGGTCAGTAGATCCAACCTTTGAGGAGATGGGCCAAGTGCATCAATTGCTGGAGAAATTGGATAAGCTTAAAGAAGCTAGCTTGACCGGGCCTTGGGTGGCGCGGCGTTTCCTGACTCGGCGCATCCAGCCACTGAAGCTGAGGAGCGCGTTCGGCTAGGATCTCCAAGGCAAACTTGATCCTGACCGAGTAAGCCACAAGTTGGTTGATAAGTTCAAGGTAACCAAGACCCTATTTGGTTACTTCTCCGAGGGGGTGATCGAGACCGAGGACGATAAACGCCGGATTGCTGTTTACAGCTTCCTAAGGCGCCGCCCCAAGGTAATCTTTGTCCTTCATTCGTGACGAATGCCAGTGGGTTTGTATCTATGATTGCCCAGCATTATGTGATAGATGTTATTGAATCTTCTGTAGGAATGCGTGGAGTTCGATGAGGACTCCCGCCCGTTGTCAGCCGTCAAATCGAAGAAGAGGCCGAGGAGCCCCCCTTCCGCCCAACCCGACTCGAAGAGAGCGGGGAAAAAGCCTGTTCTTTATCGAGGCGAGGGGGCCATGAAGCCGCGTGCCATGGCAAAAAGTCTGAAGATTAAGGATACCACCGCCGCGGCACCCAGGAGATCAGGTCCCAGATTGGGACCAGTACAGCTGAGCTCGATGTTGCCGAACTCGGCAGAAACACCGCCGAGTACAAGGTCCAAGCAGGTGCCGCCAAGCATACAGGTGCCCGAGTCGGCCACGCCACCAATGGGGCCGCCGACCGGTTCGCCGACCCGGCCGACAACCGGGCGTAGTGCTCCGCCGGGACGTGGATCGCCCAGCGGGAAACTCAAGTTCTCCAAGAGGTAAGCTGCTTTGGATCTTCTGAGATTCTTGTCTGTTGCAGTAGTATTTTGATGTCTGTTTTGCCATGTAGGAAGCGTGCCAATATCGATCTCAAGGAGACCGCTCTGACCGCTCCCCTTGAAGAGCCCGCCCCAGCCGAGCCGGTGCCCGCGAGCACACCCGCTGAGCTAGTGGCCATCCTAGTCCCGGAGACTGAGGTGGTCCCGACTGCGGGGCCGCTGGTGCCACCCGACCAAGGAGCGGTCACTGAGGTTCCTGCCCCAGCCCCTGAGTCAACGCCCACTGCCGAGGCCGTTGCCAGAGCCCCCGAGTCGACCCTCGAGGCCGCAGGGGACGCCGGCATGGGGGCCAGGACCCCGTCGCCGTCATGGTCATCGTCGTCGTCGTTGTCGTTGCCGCTGGTGGAGATCCCGAACCTTCCTTGGATTGAAGCTCCTCCGCGTAAGTTTCCCCAGACGTTCACCTGGACAGCGCCTGATGGAACCGCAAAGAGGTTCAAGCTCGATGAGGCTGCGGCAAGAAGGGAACGCGAAAGTCTGCTCCGTGTCGCCATTGCCGGGTCCGAGGGGGTTCGGGTATGAATCTTGCGGTGGAGTCCTGGTGGTCTTCCCGTTCCAATGTCTGACTGCAATCTTGACTTGTTCTCTCCTTAAGCAGAAGCTTGTTGATCGTAATGAGGAGATGACCGGGATCCTGGTCAAAATGGCCCCCCCACCTCGTGGAATTAAAGCAGCTCTGGGCGTTGAAGGCTGCGATGGAGGAGCGCCATGCAGGGAGGGAAGCCTGGCTGAAGGATGCCGTCACCCAGCTCAGGGATGAAACTTGGGCCTAAGCCGGGAAGATTAGAGGTAAATCCCCCGAATGCATCCTCCCGACTGAACCCTTGATGTATTTCTCCAGCTGCGTTGTTCCCGACTGCCTAGTTGTGTCTTGGTTGCAAGGTTGAGTTCTTGACTAATCTATCATGCAGCCCTTGAAGCAGAGTTGAAGACCCGAACAGAGAGGGAAGCCTAGCTGAAGGAGGCTGAAGAAGCCAAGGCTGAGCTTGAGAAGGTCAAGGCCGACCTGACACAAGCCAACGCCAAGCTCGAACGGGAGAAGGCCGAGTTAAAAGAGGCCAACATCAAGCTCGGCGAAGAAAAAGCTAGACTGGAGAAGACCGTGGCCGAGTGGGAGGCTGATTACACGAGTAAGTCTCCGTCCCGACAGTGATCTTAACCAATCCTTTAATCGTTCCATCTGCAGCCGTGCCTAACAAGTTTACTTTTTGGCGGACCTGGGCAGACCTTAGAGCCAATGCCCAGGCCCAATACCGGTTTTACACAGAGGAGATAAGGGTCATCACGGAGTCACGGGAGGCCCTTGTCGGGTCCGTGAAAGGGCTCCTTGATCTGATGGATCCCAGCCCTGTGGGAACTAGCTGCAGTCGAATCCCCCAAGTGGAGGCGCGTCTTGAGGATGCACCGAGTGCCCTGAAGAGGTACTCGGATGAGCATGTCATTGCCGGCATGGCCCAGACCCTGGCGATGACCAAATCAATCTACTCGAGGGCAGACATTGAAGCCATCAAGAAGGGTTTTGCCGAGGAGATGACGCCTGAGGAGGTGCTGGAGCTGATAGCCCGGGCGAGGCCGACTGTTGAGATAATCACCCGAGACCTAGGTCTGTGAGAGTAATATATCATGTAGTCGGTATGTATAAACTTTTGTGGAAAACATGTGTAAATATATGTGTAGTCTGCGCCGAGTTAGTCTGTCGGAACTTAATAAAATTGTTCACTGTAAGAAAGTGTACTCGGGCAAACGTGATAGTCGTAGTAAGGCTTCATAACTGGAGTAAGACAGGCTCGTATATTATTGACAAAACACATATAATACATGCAGCCCCCGACTCACTACTCGGTTGATACAAGCGGCGTAGTGAGTCAGAGAAAATTGTACACATGAGAAAGTATAAAGCTCAGGTATAGAAAGGATGTAGTTGTTCTATATTCCATGAGTTGCTGATGAGGACACCGTCTTCGGTCTTCAGTCGGTAGGTGCCTGGCCGCGTGACCTCGGCTATAATGAACGGCCCTTCCCAGAGTGGGGATAATTTGTGCCTGTCTTTGGTGGTTTGTATTTTTCTCAAGACGAGATCCCCGACCAAAAAGGCGCGGCCACGGACATTGTGATTGTGGTAGCGACGTAGGCCATGAAGATACCTTGCCGACTGGATTGTTGCGATGTCCCTTGCTTCTTCCAACTGATCTAGCTCGACCAGTTGGGTATTGTTTGAGACGTCTTCTGAGTAAGCCTGGACTCGTGGAGAGCCGAACTATAATTCTGTCGGTAGCATAGCCTCAGCACCGTAGACCAGAAAGAAAGGGGATTGCCCTGTTGCCCGACTAACCATGGTTCTGAGACACCAGAGAACAGATGGGAGTTCTTGTACCCACCGGCCCGCATATGGTTGTAGTCGGTCGAATATCCTGGCCTTGATGCCTTATAAGACCATACCGTTGGCTTGCTCGACCTGCCTATTGCTCCGTGGGTGTGCCACAGATGCATAGCAGATCTTGATGCCGAAATCTTTGCAGAAGTCTTGGAATACGCTGCTCGTGAACTGAGTACTATTGTCGGTGATGATGTGGTTAGGGACCCCGAATCGGTATAGTATACTCATGATGAAGTCCTTTGCTCGTGGCGCTGTTATAGTTGCAATGGGTTTGGCCTCAATCCACTTGGTGAACTTGTCACAGCCCTAAATCTAATTTTCAGGTAATTAGTGTTATGCCCTACTATCATCCGAATGCACAATTTAAATTCTTGCATTTTCACTTCATGGAAATTTAAGTTGGCAATATTAAACCCTAATCGGCAAAATTAGACCAACTCCTAAAAATGCATCAAATTGAACAGAAGTATATGTGGAAAATAATTTATTCAAATACTAGCTTATTTATCAGGAATCAATATAATTTTTCCAGAATTTATTTCATTAGTTTAGATCTCTTAAAATTCAAACAAGTTTCAGCCTGGATCCTTTTCCTTGACCTATGCATTTGTATAGTCTGAGGATTTTCTAAAGATGTTTGGTTGCACATAAAATCATGGAAAAATTCTTGTAAGCACTTTCCCACATAATTGATTCACTGTAAATTTTACATGATTTTATCACTTCATTAAATGCTTTAATGAAATCCCTCAAATCAGCAAAACTAGGAAGCTAGCTGAAATTAATAGATATACTTCTAAAATTCACCAAATAAAAATGAAGACTAATTGGACAGAGCCCTTTTGCTAAAGTGTGTGCCAACATAAACCCTACCACCATTAATTTTGGCGCAATTTAATTCCCAAAGAAACCACATAAAACAATAAGAGCAAAGCCCTAGGGATATAAAATGTACTGCAGAAAAACTGGACCAGCATGCCTACTTTGCAATTTCACCACAGATTAACCAGACCTCTTTTAAACACGAAATTTGGCCAGCAGGTTAAACACATCTTTCTCTATCTCCAATAATTTTCCCATAAATTATATCACTTATTAACCTACCGAAATCACAGATGCAAGACAGCTGTCCATACAGCTCACAACACTTAGTCTCTAGAGATTTCTCCTCTCTATTTCACTTCCAGGTGGACCCCACAACCCCCTGGCCCACCTGTAAGCCATAGCACAGCATGGGACAGTGTGATTCACCAACATTCCTACCCATACTCCTCTCTCTTTCCTAGGTTTCCACTACTTAGACCCACAAATCATAGACTAAACCTAGCCAAGAGTGTGTGAAAAAGGTTGTCTTACATGTGAGACCCACCTTGGACCACTGTGGAACTGGAGCAGCTCAGCAGTTGCATGTCACACGTGCCAGCATCATGTTCTTCTCCCTCAAAGCTCACAGAGGCATAGAGAAGAGCACAACACTAGGGAGCATCGACCATTTCGCCTCAAACCTCACCAGCAGAACCCATTCTCCATCCTCTCCATGTTCCCACTGGAGAAACCCACGGAATCCCCAAGGATCACCGCTGGCAGCCTCACTTTTCCCTCAGCCGGCAGTGTTCGATCGGTCCCGAGCCAACGCTGGTGAGCTCCATCCTTTCCCAACCACAGGAACATGATGAGCACCTCCTAATCGTTCCATTTTCGTATTGCACAACCCCAGGTTTGCTGGTCGGAGCCACCGTGCCGCCACCGTCCCTGTTCTCTGCGCTGCTGAACTGCCGCTGCTTGGTTTGTCCCTGTTCCGGTGAACTCCGGTGATCCTAGCCCGAGCCACTGCGCCAACGTCGTCGCCTCACCTCTAGAAGCTAGCTGGCCGAAGGAATTGAGTTATGATGCCGTGAAGCTAGAGATCGGCGTCGTCTTCCCCAAGTTTGGCCGCCTGCCGCCACCATCGATTTCTTTTTCTCCAGTGAGTCCTAGCTTGATTCCTCACTCTGGAAGCACCCCTAGGGTCCCAGCAACCACATTCCTTCCTTGGTTTGCCAGCTCTTGGACCGAGTAGAGCCAACGCCGTCGTCCCGAAGGTTTCCGCCGCCGCCAGACAGTTTCCTCCGTCGCCGTTGCTATGCCAGCGTCGCCAAGACCAGCACAACCTTTGGTAAGCACTCTGGTACTCCTTAGATGCATACGCATGCTTTGGCTCAACCAATTTAAGCCCGTAGGGCGATTTGCCTTGTCGACCCGAACCACTCTGCCGCCTGCGCCACCTTCGCCATCGATTCCGGCCACTGCCGGTGATGAGAAGAACGCCGATGTGTTCGCCTCGTCTCCCTCTTTCTTTTCTCTGTTGTCCACCACCCGAGCCGACGCCACCATCGCCGTTGCCGCTGCTGAGAAGCTCGCCGCCTCTGCTCTGACTGCGCCTGCCCTATTTTCTACCACTGTCATGTGGGCCCGAGCTGGAGGAAAAGAGAAAAGAAGAAAGAAATAGGAAAATAATTAAAGGATTTAATTTACAACAAAAAAATAGTGAAACTTTGTAAATCCATAACTTTTTCATTTTAACTCCTTTTTGAGTGAAACCAATTTTGTTAGTTCTGTAATTTTGTGAACTTTAATACGGTGAAATAAAATAATACCACTTCTGTACAGAAAATGTCCATAAAATAATATGAAGCAAAAGTAACTCATTTTGTGCCTAGGAAATTGGAAATTTTCTATAAAATGCATTATAACTCCTTTTGAGGTGAACCACATTTCTATGGATTCATAAAAATGTTCTCTTTAATTTTGTAAAATAAAAAGTGAGAACTTCTGTGTAGGACTTTTCTCTAAAAATGGAAATATCTTTTATATACCTCTTAATAACCTATAAGTTTATAAATTTCTAGAAAATTCATCCTAACTGCTAAAAATATGAAACCACTTTTGTTTAACTCAAAAAGTTGTAACCTTTACTGTGGACAATTTGTATTTGACTAAACTACCTCCCAAAATAGGCCTAAAGTAATTTCTAACCTTTCTTTTTGATAAACTTGAGAAACTCATAACTAAATCTTTTTAAATCAAATTTTAGTGAACCAAATTTTGTCTGAACCAGGAAGATATGTATTTTCACATGAAAATGCTCACACTCATAAAATCCTACCAGAGAATGCAAGCATATATTTTCCACTTAGGGTTTTTCCTATAGTTTCGGCTTTTGCCGTTTTCAGCCTTAGAGTCTTGTTATTTTTGTATCTCCCAATCCAGAGATGCAAATGACTTGGTTCTTTCTCCTAAAATCTTGTTAGGACATGCCCTACCTACTGTATTTATCTCATAATTATTGATCATTTTTGTATAGACATATTTAATTGCGTCTTATTTGCATATTCGCTTTTATCGGTAGATTTAAACAATTCGGAGTACGTGGAGCAATAACCTGAAGTTGAGTGTGAACCATCACTGCAGCAAGGCAAGCATCTAAGCATATTGAACCCATATTTTCAATAAATTGATTTGTTTGTGAAAGCAATATCTATATGCATGTTACGGTCTATTTAAAATGGGAAAAACGGGTAGAGTCAAGATTACCCAATTGTATGCATTTCCATTTCTTGGTTGTTGATTCCATATTATACCTTGTCACCCCTGGTTAAGGACTTTGGGATACTTTTATTTTACCAAATGCTTAGCCATGCTTATTTCTAGACTTAGAAATCCGATAGACGGAGCTATCGGTTCAAAACTAGTTTAATGCGAATGGATGGGTTAAAATCTGAAAAGAATAACTTCTGATTTATAATTAATAATATGTTTGACTTGGACGGATGATAGGGCGATGACGGGATGGTGTTTCCCCGATGCACGTAGCTCCGTCTGGGTCGTTAAGGACCGAACAAGTTGACGTCTATTCAAGCATCCTACGTACTTCCACACGCGGGAATGGGATGGCTTAACTCAGTAGCACGGAAGGCTATGGCCATCTACGCCCGTCCGTCAGTCGTGAGGAGGGATTTCCTTTGGAGGGCCTCGAGCGCGCCTGGCTTTGGCTGGTGGTGCCTCCTGCGACGGTGAGCCCGCCTTAGTCATCTCACACGCACGACTAAGTCATCGGGGGCCCAGACGTGGTTTAGGTGGTTGGGGCTAAGCGTGCAAAAGGTTTTGTTGTGATCTCTAGTCCGCATTCAATGTGTAGAGTGTGGGTACCGATATGTACGGATCAAACTAGAGTGTAGCCGTTTGGCTTCTATCACATCGTGTGGGTAAAGATGTACACCTCTGATCAGAGTAAGAACTATTTGAATAGCCGTGTCCACGGTTATGGACGACCGCTTGATGTGTTCCTCAACTATGTTAGCATCAAACTTGGGATATGTGGTGATGGGATTATGTTGTTATATCATGACTTGGGATAGTCATGGATGGATGGGTTTATATGAGAGGCTTTGATGTTAAATATGACTTGGTTTAGTCATGAAAGATGATATGCTTGTGTAGCATAATTGTTTGGGCAATGGTGGCCCATGGAGGATGATTAGAGCATGGTTTGTACTCATGTTTACTTACATTTCAGAACTATAAGCTTGCTGTTCTAAATTTTCAGATTAAGCTATTTCACAAATGCTTATGTTTTAAATGTATTACTTGCTCAATAAAATCAGCTTTATGCAAAATCAGATCGACATAGCCATACTCCTTGATGTAGAGACTAGCATTACTCCTTTGTTCTATTATTATTGTATAAGTCTAGCTGAGTACTTGTTGTACTCACGCTGCATATCTTTTAGGTGAGGATATCGACGACATTGATGTGATCTACTATTATCCCGCCGAGGGTGGCGAGGATAATGTGTAGTTGAAGTTAAGTTCTATCCCCAGTCGGTTGCCCTGTGGTTTGGGTATGGCACCATTGGTTTCATCTTTTATGTTGATATTCCGCTGCTATCTTTTGCGCTACTCTGTGATGTATCAGGGTGTGTAAACCCCCTATGTTATATATATAACTCTGCTGCTCGTTTATCCATATTTAGAGTACTTGTGATGTTTATCAATTGCTTGCGATGAAAGTGTGAAGTTAGTCGCTTTCCTGGGGACTAGCTGAACATGAGTATGAATTTAGAAATGATGAGATGCATGGATGTTGGTTCAACCATAGACCATGTCCCCAGAAGTGCGTATCGTGTTTGGTCGCCACCGTCATGTGGTTTGACGGGCACACTTCACCGTTTGGGACTGATGAATCAACTCTCCAAATATCTCTTTATTTCTGAATTCGGCGCGTTGGAATTGTATTGTGAGTGGGTAAAGATTATGGCAAGGTTGCGATGAGGATGGATGGTTACTGCATTTATTCGGTTTTTATTCGAGACCCCATCCATCTAGATATTTCGTGTTGTCATAATAATTACTCTCCATAATGCACTTCCAGGGTGCCCACAGAACTTGTCAATTGCGATGAATAGATGTGTGAACCCTCCTGACGCTTTCTTGAAAGACCCGACCATGTCGAGCCCCCATACTGCGAATGGCCAAGAAATAGGGATAGTTTGGAGTTCTTGGGTTGGGAGATTTGTTTGTCTTGCGTAGAACTGGCAACCCTCGCACTTGCGAACAATTTCTTTTGCGTCTGTTACTGCTATGGGCTAGAAAAATCCCTGCCGGTAAGCCTTTCTGACTAACGTCCTGGATGCGGCATGGTTGCGACATATGCCTGAGTGGATTGACTGCAAGATCTGCTTGCCTTCCTCGGTGGTGACGCAACGCATGAGGACACCGGATGCGCTCCTTCGGTACAGGTCTTCTCCGACTAGTAGAAAGCTTTTGCTTCGACGCTTGATTTGTTCGGCTTGACTGTGATCGTCTGGGAGTTCGTCGTCCAGGAGAAATTTGACAACAGGGGCTCACCAGTCTTGACATATGTGCAGCACCTCATCTGTAGCCAGGGTAGGTTCGCCTCCCGACTGCTCCGGCGCCGATTTCTTCTTGATTGATGGCTCCATGAGTTGCTCGACAAAGATTCCAGTCGGAACCGCTTCTCGCTTGGATCCCATATTTGCCAGCTCGTCTGTCGCGTCATTGTATTGGCGCAGGACATGTGTTATTTCTAGCCTGTCAAATTTGTTTTCCAGCTTGTGGACCTCCTGACAGTATGCCGCCATGGTATCATTGAGACAAGTCCAGTCTTTCATGACTTGGTTCACCACGAGTTGAGAATCCCCGCGCACAACCAGTCGATGTATGCCGAGTGATATAGCAATCCGGAGCCCGTGGATAAGTGCCTCGTACTCGACGATGTTGTGGGAAGCTGGGAAGTGGATTTGTAGGACGTACTTGAGTTTTTCGTCGGTGAGGGATGTTAATATGACTCCAGCCCCGGCACCGCCGATCCGTAGAGAACCGTTGAAATACATTGTCCAGTACTCTAGCTTCGCTGTTGATGTAGGTAGTTGAACTTCTGTCCACTCGGCTACGAAGTTGGCTAGAGCTTGTGATTTAATTGCTGTCCGTGGCTGAAAGGTGATATCGAACGCCATCAGCTCGAGTGCCCATTTAGCGATTCGGTCGGTGGCCTCGCGATTATGAAGGACATCCTCGAGTGGAAATGATGTGACCACCATGACTTGATGTGCTTGAAAATAATGCACCAGCTTCCGGACTGTGATGAGTAGGCCATATAACAGCTTCTGGACCTGTGGATATCTCGTCTTCGAGTCAGCAAGCACCTCGCTGACAAAGTAAACTGGCCGTTGTATTTTCT
The DNA here is from genome assembly GCA_003991445.1 of Oryza meyeriana var. granulata. NCBI lineage: Eukaryota > Viridiplantae > Streptophyta > Magnoliopsida > Poales > Poaceae > Oryza > Oryza meyeriana. Next base: position 17,386 of record RYFJ01003012.1, on the reverse strand, counting down.
GGATGTGACCCTGTTCGGATCGCTTGACCACCAACACCGTGCTGACTACCTGAGTGGTTGCCGCCAAATACAGCATTAGCGGTTCTTGGGGCATAGGTGACACTAACACAGGAGGTGATGTGAGAAATTGTTTGAAGTCTTCGAAGGCTTGTTGGGTGTCCGGAGTCCATTAGAAATTGTCCACCTTTTTGAGTAGCTTGAAGAAGGGCATACCCCGTTCGCCCAGTCGGGAAATAAATTGGCTGAGTGCCGCCATGCAGCCTGTCAGCTTCTGGACGTCCTTCTAGTTAGCCGGGGGAGCCATGTTCATTATGGCGTTGACTTTCTCCGGGTTTGCCTCGATGCCACGATGTGAGACAATGAAGCCGAGTAACTTGCCGGATGGCACTCCGAAGGCGCATTTTTCTGGGTTTAACTTCATCTTGAATCATCAAAGATTTTGGAAGGTTTTTTCCAGGTCGGCGATGAGGTCTTCTTTGGACTTGGTCTTGATCACCACGTCATCGACGTAGGCTTCCACGTTGTGCCCGATCTGAGTGTGCAGACACCGCTGAATTGCCCGTTGATAGGTTGGTCCAGTATTTTGTAGACCGAACGGCATTGTGATGTAGCAGTACGCTCCAAATAGCGTGATGAAAGATGTCTTTAAGCAGTCTTCCTCCCTCAGGCTGATTTGCTGGTATCCTAAGTAGCAGTCGAGAAAACTGAGTAGGTCGCACCCGGCTGTGGAATCTACCACCTGATCTATCCTGGGAAGACCAAATGGGTCCTTGGGACACGCCTTGTTGAGATCGGTGTAGTCGACGCACATGCGCCATTTACCTTTTTCTTTCAGACCAGAACTGGGTTTGCCAGCCAGTCCGAGTGATAGAACTCGTTGATGAACCTGGCCACGAGGAGCTTGGTGATCTCCTCCCGAATAGCATCCTTGCGGTCTTGAGCGAAGCACCGTAGCCGTTGCTTGACTGGCTTGGCATCTGTCTTCACATTGAGGGCGTGCTCGATCACATCCCTTGGTACGCCCGGCATGTCGGACGGTTTCCACGCAAATATATCCTTGTTGGCTTGGAGGAAGGTGACGAGCGCGTCTTCCTATTTGGGGTCGAGTCCGGTCCCGACTAGGGCAATCTTGGAGGGGTCGGAAGGGTCCACGGGGATCTTCTTTGTGTCAGAGTCCGCTGAAATTCCCGACTACGCCGCCTTTTTTGCCGGAACTTGATCTTGCTCGACTTTTGCTGTGACGGCTTGCCGAATGCTATTGCACCCAACTGCCACCTCTTGTGATTGAGCCAATTCGCAACTCTCCTTGTCGCAGGTGAAAGCTTGCTTGACGTCGCTGCGGAGGGAGAGGACTCTTGCTGGCCCAGGCATCTTGAGCACCATATATGTATAGTGTGGTATCGCCATAAATTTGGAGAATGCCGGTCGTCCGAGTATCGCGTGGTACGTGGTCTCAAAATCGGCGACCTCGAAGCAGACATTTTTTGTGCGGAAGTTATCCTGCGTGCCGAAGGTTACTGGCAATGTGATCTACCCGAGTGGTGTTGATGACAGGCCAGGAATTATCCCGTGGAAGGGCACAGTGCTCAGCCGTAATTCTGAACGAGGAATCATCATCTCGTCCAAAGTCTTGGCGAATAAGATGTTGAGCATGCTGCCTCCGTCGATGAGGGTTTTCTTTAGCCTGATATTTCTGACGACCGGGTCCAGGATGAGTGGATAGCGTCCCGGGTTGAAGGTAATGGCCATCTCTGACCAGTGCAGGTACTGGGGTGTGTCCGTTGTAGAGACCGTGTTAATATCGCGCGCTGATAGCTTTTGTTTGCGCTTGGACTCGTAGGCAGATGGCCCTCCAAAAATATGGTTGAGCTCGGCTTGAGGATCTTGAAAATCATCGGCTGAACCCTGATCTGGCTTGTCTTTGTCCTTGTCGGAGCCAGATGATGAAGCCTGCTCGGAGGCAAACTTCTTAAGCATGTAGCAGTCCTTGGCCGTGTGCTTGCCCTTGGGATGGAAGGGGCATGGCCCGCTCATGACTTTTTGGTAGTCGTTATTGTGCTAGGGCCGCGACCGAGTGCACTCCATGTTGGCCACCTCATTGTCCGACTTCCGCTTGCGGCTGCCAGACTTGTTTTGAGACGGCTCGTTATCGGCTTTCGCCTTCTGGTCTTTCTGTCGGGACTCCTTCTCGTCAAGGGCCTCTGTGACCGCTTCAGCCGAGTCGGCGTATTTGTTGGCCATGTCGAAAAGAGCCCGGACAGAGGGTGGTGGCATCCGAGTGAATTTTGTGATGAACGGGGCGTCCTTTACTCCCTTGCGGAAGGCGGCGATGACGGCCTCGTCTCAGATTATTGGGATCTTGTTGCGCTTCTCGGAGAATCTCTTGATAAAATCTCATAGAGACTCGTTCTTTTTTTGGTGTAGTTGATACAGATCATGTTCAGAAGATGGCCTCTCGTAGGTTCCTGAAAATTAGCGATGAACCGCTCCCTGAGTTCTCCCCAGGAACCGATCGACCACCTCGGGAGCCCTGTCAGCCATGTCCTTGCCGAGTCGGCTAGGGCGACCGGGAGGAAGTTAGCCATGGCTTTGCTGTCGCCCCCAGTAGCTCGAATTGCCAGGGTATATACGGTGAGCCAGGACTCGGGATTTGTTTTGCCGTCATACTTTTCGATCCCTGTGGGTTTAAAACCAGTCGGCTAGTCGATATCCTGTAGCTCCCGTGTGAAAGCTGGAATACCTTCATCTTCATGAGGGCTCGGGCTTCGACCACGGCGGATAAACCGCTCGTGATGGAGACCGAAGCGCTCGTTTTCATCCTCCAGTCGGCGGTGCTCATCCTGTTCTCGTTCGTGGCGCCGGGCGTTGATGGTATGGCGGAGGTCATGTTGTAGGCGTACTCGGAGGTCTTGGTTGGGCTGGCGGTCATACTGGTGACGCCGCCGGTTGTCATTGCCGAGTGACGTTTGCCTGGACTCCTCATGTGGCCGAGTTGAGCCGGCCGCCCGACACAGTGCTGACGTGGATGAGCCCGCTGCTGGAGATCCCGATCGGTTAGTCGGTACCACGGTGTCGCCTGACTGCTGTTGTTGTTGCTGGCAGCCTATAGCCGTGATCATCGCCTTGATCTTGGTGATAGTTGGGGTGGCTTGATGATCAGGTCTGAGCTGGAGCGTGTCCAGCAAGGTTACGGGGGCCATAACATTCTGTTGTGGCATGACGAAGACGTCGTGATCACTGACTTTGGTCTGGAGAATCTGCTGCTGAGCCGCTCTCCCAGCCTTGCGTAGCCCGTCATTGCGAGCCTCGCGGTCAGCCTCCTCCTGTTGTCGCAGTCGGCGCGCCTCCTCCTGTTGCTCCTCTTGTAGTCGGCGCACCTCGCATGGTGGTGTTGAAGCCATAAAGATCTCACGGGACAGAAGAAGACTTGCCAGACTAGAGTCCGAGCTAGTGCTCGAACCGTTATCCGACTTGGAATCGGACTCCAAGTAGTTTATCAGAGTAAGAACGACTCCGACCTCTCTAGATCCAATCTAAAACAGCGCTTGGCCGTGTCCAAACTGAATCGCAGGAGATCGGGTCTGCTGCGCGGGATGTAGATCCGCAGCATCACCGAATCTGTGTGGGAAACCGATGATCTCCCCCATTCTTGGCCCAACCCGGGCTGGCTCAAGGCCTAGCACAAGTCAGACGCCGAAGGAGAGAGTTATCCCAATTCTCGGCGAAGTAAAGGACTGCCGCAGTAGATCGTTGAAGGAGATTGCGGCGTCCTGTGGGCCGACTGGCGCAACGTCGGCTGGTTCCTCAGCCGGCTGGATTGGATCTGCTGTGGCCAAGGTGAGGTTGCCGATCTGGTCGGCAATGAAGTCGAGGCCTCCGAAGGAAATTGGGCTCCAGGAGAGAACTTGTCGCCGTCGACTCCGCTTGTTGGATCCATCGAGCTTGTAGATGTGAAACTCGCCAAAGCCCCTACCTGGTGCGCCAACTGTCGATGTTTTACACCGGCAATAGAACTATAGGGCTACTCGGCAAGGGGAAACTCAGTGGATTGCAGAGGAACGCAAAGAGATTTTATACTAGTTCAGGCCCTCGATGTGAGGTAATACCCTACGTCCAGTTGTGGTGCTATTTCTCTGAGAGGTTATGTTGATCAATGATCTTCCTGTGCCCTCATGGGGCGCCCTGCCTCCCTTTATATACTAGGGGACAGGGGTACATGATAAGGATCCCAGCCGGATACGGCCAAGGGATTTCCTTCTTAGAGATAGAAACTTATCCGACTAAGACTGTTTCCCTATCGTACAAGGCAAAGTCAGCCGGGTGCTATCTTATCTCTAACTACACAATTCAGCCCATCCTCTATCCAAGTGGCCTATATGTAGGTGGCGAGGTACCTAGGGCCCATGGCCTCCACATCCGCTTCTTCATTTTCCCATCTAGGGAGATGCTGGACTGTGATGCGCCTGGGTGCCCGATCTTCCGATAGGTTCGATTTGGTGACGTGAAGACGTTCACGTTTTGAAGCTTCCGATCAGCGATCGTCACCTCGCAATCGCTACACCCACACGTCTAGTTGTTATCAACCACGCTCTCACCTAGTCGACCTCACCACAAAGGTTTTATCCCTGCAAGCAATCGAAGAAACTCACAAGAACAAAAAAGAACGCAATCTGAATTGCAGATGAATAATTTAACACTCGAAGTTAGGGTTCCACAAACCGGACTTTGTCAATGGTGAAATTGCGGCATCTGGCGGCAGACTAATCTAAGCAAAACCTGACTGTAAACGATGACGGCTACTGAATATATATGAGTTGGGACGTCCTAGGGTTAACCGTAGAGCGCACACCCCTTGGGCTTAGCCCACAACACAATTACAAGGCCCAAGGCCCAAAATAGACTCGGACTGGAAGAGGTATGTGTCTTGTTTCGATGATTTCGGAAAGCTTAGGAGGAATTTTGATGTGGGACCAAAACCATCTGAAAGTAGACTCCATAGGCTTTCCAACAAGTACTCATGAGCCCTGAAAGTCCTTCTGGATCAGCGACTAGGTCCATTTGAAGTTGATGCTGTTAGGAGGCCCGAATCCGAATCCAAAACGTGCAGAACTTCATCTCTTGCCTTCTATGGACCAAAAGTGACATGGTGATTGTCGATGCTTTACACCGGCAATAATACTATGGGGGTACTCGGTGACCTGGAATTCGGTGGATTGCAGAGGAACACGAGGGAATTATACTGGTTCAGGCCCTCAATGTGAGGTAATACCCTACGTCCAGTTGAGGTGTTATTCCTCTGAGGTGGATTTGTGATCAATGATCTGGGTGTGCCCTCATGGGGCGCCCTGCCTCCCTTTATATACTAGGGGACAGGGGTACATGGTAAGGATCCCAGTCGGATACGACCAAGGGATTTCCTTATTAGAGATAGAATCCTATCCGACTAAGGCTATGCTTCCTTATCGTATAAGGCACAGCCTGCCGGGTGCTATCTTATCTCTAATTACATGATCTGGCCCATCCTCTATCCGAGTGGCCCATGTGCTTGCAGTGAGGTACCCGGGGCCCATGGCTCCACAGTAGCCCCTGAGACCTTCATAGTTGAGTCACAGCTGATGCCGAGTGCTCTTCCTCCACGGTGAAGGTTACCCGAGTGCGATGCTCCCGAGTACTCTTTGTCCGAGTAAGTCTTCCCGAGTCCTGCTTCATGTCAGCTGGCAGCGAGGCTATGAAGGGCTTCATGTAAATATATGAATAGTGTGCGCCGAATAGGCGCACCTATTAGGTGTAGCCCCCGACTTTGTGCTTAATTGTGAAGACAATTAAACATAAAGTCAAAGATCTTTAACCTGGAAGTCTTTCCCGAGTAGATTACTACTGGTATATGATTCTTCGGTATCATGTCAACCGGAATATAATTTATAGTCTTGCCGAGTAGGAGACTACTCGTATATAGGACTCTTCGACTTTATGTCAGTCGGAATATGAGTTTATAGTCTTTTCCCGAGTGGGCGTCCCACTCAAAAGCTAGACTCTTCCGCATCATGTCAGCGGGAATAGATATTTATAGTCTCTCTCGAGTAGTGCACTACTCGAAAGTTAGACTCTTCAGCGTCATGTCGGCTGGAATAATGTTGCTCATGGCAACTGATGGCCATGCATGTAGGCGAGTACCACTTTATGAAATAAATCCATTACGTGGTCAGGTGTTCCCGAGAAAGATACCTGCATCCCCAATTTTTAATGAAGACCAGCTTGTGATCCTTGTAAGGATGTATCCTCGAGACCTGGTGGATAAAACAGATACCCAAACATATATGTTTAGCAGTGAGGCTTTCATGAAGCTTATCTGTTTACCTCATCGATTCTGTGGGTAGCACCAGCGCTATAATTTCAACTCAGCCTGCGGGCGGCCCACATGGAGCATGCTACTGTAGGAACTCATGTCTTGCCGGCCCAATACCAACTGTGCAGGCCTGGGCCCATCTAGTCGGTACAGGCTATAAAAGGATGGGGAGAGAGAAAAAGATTCCATCGTCTTCCCCAAAGCAACCAATCTCTTCATCTTCCACCTTCGCGCCTAGCTTTTCGCTTCCCGCCCGGCTAGGGTTAGGAACAGCCGTTCCCCACCCGGACTCGGGCGATTTCAATCCTCTTCGTTTATTCCAAGCCCCCGATTTGCTTTCCCCCAAATCTCAACACCTCCAGTCATGCCGAAGGCGACGAATCCTGCGGGTGCGCCAGGGAGTTCTTGGCCGATCTCGGATTGCGGCTCGGTGAAGCTGAGACGGTTGGAGAGCGAGCTGAAGTTGCCCAGCCAAGAAGTGATCCGTTGGCGATCGGCGAGGGACGAGTCGAGCCCCAACGCCTGGCCTGGTGAAACGGTAGTTTTCGCCTCTTTCTTTGATCGGGGCTTGTGTCTTCCGTCGTCTGATTTCTTCCGCCGCATCCTTGATTTCTACGGGCTGGAGTTGGTGCATTTAAATCCCAACTCGATCCTTCAGATCTCCATATTCGTTACTCTTTGCGAGTGCTTTCTGGGTGTTGAGCCCCATTTCATCCTCTTCCGACACTTGTTCCATGTCAAGCCCCAGCCTTCCAAGCGTAATATCAGTGTGATTGGGGGGGCTGGTCTTCAACTAAGGAGTGATGGGAAGAAAACATATATCGATTTGCCTTGAAATCTTCTCTGAAGGGCTGGCACAAGGAGTGGTTTTACTGTGCGATCTAGCTCTTCCTTGCGCCGTTTTACTGGTATGCCGCCGGCGGTGTTGCCAAGCTGGTCTTCGGAGCCAACCTTTGAAGAACTGGGCCAGGCACACATATTGCTGACGAAGATAGATGACCTCAAGAGGGCCGGCTTGACAGGGCCCTGGGGTTAGCTCGTCGTTTTCCTGACGAGGCGCGTCCAGCCGCTGAAGCTGAGAAGCGCTTTCGGCTGGGCCTTCAGAGGTAAACACGATCTGCCCGACCGGGTGAGCAGCGAGACAGCGGACAATGGGGCATAAACCGATACCTTGTTCGGCTACTTCTCCGAAGGCGGTCCGTTGCCACCGAAGATGATAACCGCCGAGTTGCTGCCTATAGCTTCATCCGGCCGCGGACCAAGGTAACCTTCTACTTCCTTCTGTGGTGAACGCTGTGGAACGATGATTGTTCAACCTTGCGTGATGGTATCTTGTCGACTTGATTTGTAGTGGCCATGAGGAATTTGATGAAGATTCTCGTCCATTGTCTGCGGTCGCGTCGAGGAAGAGGCCAAGGAGTCCCTCTGATGCCCAACCCGACTCCAAGAGAGCGGGAAGAAGCCAATTTTATATCGGGGCGAGGGGGCCATGACAGCGCGTGCCGTGAGCAGTAGCTTGAAGATAAAGACACCACTGCCACAACGCCCACGCGGTCGAGTCCCAGGCTGAGAGCAGCTGGCTTGGCTCGACGTTGTCGTACTCGGCAACAGCGCCGCCAAGGGGCCAACCAGAGCAGAGGCCGACTGGGCGAAGGAACCGAACCAACCGTTCTAGAGTCGAGGCCGACTCAGGCCGATATGCCTCTGCCGTCGACGACACCGACGGGGCGAGTGCGATGCTAGCGCTTCGCCGGGAGCGGGCACGCTAGCAGGAAGCTGAAGTTTTCCAAGAGGTGCGCTACTCCGAGCATTCTGTAGTCGTTGTATGTTAAAATACAGTCCTGATGTCTTGCTTCGTTGTGCAGGAAGCGGGCTGATATCGACCTCAAAAAGGTCGACCCATCTGCTCTGCTTGATGAGTCCGCCCCAGCCGAGTCAGCAGCAGCGAACACACCTGCTGAGCCGGCAGCCAGCCCGGTCGCTGAAACCGAGGTGGCTCCGACTACAGGGCCACTTCCGCCACTCGACCGAGAGGTGGCTGTTGAAACGTGAGGCCCAGCCCCCGAGGCACCATACGCTGCGGAAGCGGGGGGCGGATCCCCCGAGCCAGTCCCCAATGTTGTAGGGGGAGGCGATGCCGAGGCCAGGACCCCGTCGCCATCATGGTTATCGTCATCGCCGTCGTCGCTGTTGCCGCCGCCACCGGGGATCCCACATTTGCCTCGGATCGAAGCTCCCCCACGTATGATGCCCCGGACCTTCTCGTGGACCACTCGCGACGGCACTATGAAAAGCTTCAGGCTCGATGAAGTCGTCGCAAGGAGAGAGCGCGAGAGCCTGCTTCGTGCCGCCATCAACGGGTCCCAAGGGGTCCGGTATGATTCTTGTAGTGAAGCTCCAGCAATCTTCTTGTCTTGATGTTTGACTCTGTCGTCGGTTTGTTCCTGTGTCCTGAGCAGAAGCTCGTCGACCGCAACGAGGCGGATGACAGAGATCCTGGTCGAGATTGGCTCCCCCACCTCGCGGATTCAACAGCTCCGGGCATTGAAGGCCGAGATGGAGGCACGTCACACGAGGAGGGAGGCCTGGCTGAAGAGCGGCGCTGATCAGCTCAGGGCTGAGACATGGGCCCTAGCCGAGAAGATCAGAGGTAAAATCCTCGGAGCATAGTCCCGACTGGACCGTTGGTGTAATCATCCAGCTCGCCGATCTGACTGCTTGGTGGTGTCATGACTGCGTGATTGAGCTCTTGGTATCTGTGGTGCGACTCGAAGCGGGAGAGGGAGTCGCAGCTGAAGGAGGCCGAGAAGCCAAGCGCCGAGCTTGGAAAGGGTCAAGGCGACCTGACAAAGGCCAACCCGAGCTTGACCGGGAGAAGTCCGAGTTGGAGAAGGCCGTCGTCGAGCTCGGGTAAGGAGAAGGCCGAACTGGAGAAGACCGTGGGCGGGTGGGAGGCTGACTACGAAAGTAAGTCCTCAACCCGACTGTGATCTCAGCAATACATTAGTCACCCTGTGTGTCCGAACTGACAAGCTTTACTTGCGGCCGATCTGGGCAGGCATGAGAGCCAACGGTCCAGGCCCAGTACCGGTTCTACACGGAGGAGATAAGGTCAATCAGGGAGTCACGGGAGGCCCTCGTCGGGTCCGTGAAGGGGCTCCTTGACCTTGTGGATCCCCGCTCAGTGGGGACCAGCTGTAGCAGAATTCCTCAAATAATGGGGCGTCTCGAGGACGCGCCGAGTGCCCTGAAAAGGTACTCAGACGAGGGTTGCGCCGGCGTGGCCCAGACCTAGCAATGACCAAGTCCATCTACCCGAGGGGCGGACATTGAGGCCATCGGGGAGGGATTTTCCGAGGAGACGACGCCCGGGAAGCGCTGGAGCTGATCTCACCAGGCGAAGCCTGAGCTGCTGAAGGATTACCCGAGACCTGGGGTCTTGTAAAGGCAATACATTTTGTAGTCGGTGTATACGCATGCTTTTCATATACGATCATGTGTGAATATTATGTGTCGTGCCGCCAAACTTATTAATTCGGTTGTCATTAGCTTTACCCGACCATGTAGCATGCACGTGAGTTAGTTCGATAGAACTTGATAAAAATCGTTCGGAGGAGATTTGCTATACTCGGGCGAACGCATCCAGTCGTGGCAAGGCTTCATAACCGAGGGTGAGATAAGCTTGGTATGTTATTGACAGAACACATATATATATATGCAGCCCCCGACTCACTAACTCGATTGGGAACAAGCGGCGTAGTGAGTCAGGAAAAACTGTACACATGGAAAAAGTAAAACTCAGGTATAGAAAGGACGTAGCTGTTCTATATTCCATGAGTTGGTGATGAGGACGCCGTCTTTGGTCTTCAGTCGGTAGGCGACCTGGCCGCGTGACCTCGGCTATAGTGAACGGCCTTCCCAGATGGGGGATAGTTTATGCCTGTCCTTGGTGGTTTGTATCTTCCTTAGAATGAGATCCCCCGACCAAAAAGGCGCGGCCACGGACATTGCGATTGTGGTAGCGACGCAGGCCTTGAGATACCCTTGCCGACTGATTGTTGCGGCGTCTCTTGCTTCTTCCAGCTGATCTAATTCAATCAGTCGGGTGCTGTTTGGAATCGTCTTCGGAGTAAGCCCGGACTCGCGGGAGAGCCGAACTGTATTAGGTCGGCTGTAGCATGGCCTCAGTACGTATGGACCAGGAAGAAAGGGGATTGCCCTGTTGCCCGATAACCGTGGTTGTTCTGAGAGACCAGAGAACGGATGTAGTTCTTGTACCCACCGACCCGCATTATGGTTTGTAGTCGGTCGTATTATCCTGGCCTTGATGCCTTGTAAGACCATGCCGTTGGCTCGCTCAACCTGCCCGTTGCTCCGGCGGTGTGCCACAGACGCATAGCAGATCTTGATGCCGAAGTCGTCGCAGAAATCTTGGAATAGGCCTGCCGCGAATTGAGTGCCGTTGTCGGTTATGATGCGGTTAGGGACCCCAACCGGTATAGTATACTCAAGATGAAGTCCTTTGCTCGTGCCGCTGTGATTGTTGCGACAGGTTTAGCCTCAATCCACTTGGTGAATTTATCCACTGCGACGAATAAATGTGTGAACCTCCTGGCGCTTCTTGAATGGCCCGACCATGTCGAGCCCCATACTGCGAATGGCCAAGAGATAGGGATAGTCTGGAGTTCCTGGCAGGAAGATTTGTCTGTCTTGCGAAGAACTGGCAACCCTCGCACTTGCGAACGATATCTTTGGCGTCTGTGACTACGGTGGGGCAGAAGAATCCCTGCCGGTAAGCTTTTCCGACTAACGTCCTGGATGCAGCGTGGTTGCCACTATGCCCCGAGTGGATTGAATTGCAGGATCTGCTTGCCTTTCGTGGTGACACAGCGCATGAGGACACCGGAATGCGCTCTTGGTACAAGGTCTTCTCCGACTAGCAGGAAGCTTTTGCTTCGACGCTTGATTTGCTCGGCTTTGATTGCGATCTTCTGGGAGTTCATCGTCCAGGAGGAATTTGAGAACAGGACCCTCCAGTCTTGACATATGTGCAGCACTTCGTCGGTGGTCGGGGTAGGCTCGCCTCCGACTGTGCTTTGTGCCGGTTTTTCTTGACTGATGGCTCCATAAGTTGCTCGACGAAGATTCAGTCGGAACGCTTCTCGCTTGGATCCATGTTTGCCAGCTCATTCGGCGCGTCGTTGTATTGACGCAGGAGGACTGTGTGATTTCCAGCGCCGTGAACGTTGTTTCCAACTTGCGGACCTCTGAAGTATGCCGCATTGTGTGTCGTCGAGATAGGTCAGTCTTTCATGACTTGGTTGACCCACGAGTTGGGAGTTCTCTCGCGCACACCAGTCGACGTATGCGAGTGATATGGCGATGCGGAGCGTGACAAGAGCCTGTACTGGCGACGTTGTGGAAGCCGGGAAGTGGATTTGTAGTTTACGTACTTCAACTTTTCGCCAGTGGGGGATGTCAGTATGACAGCCGGCGCCGATATGCGTAAGACCGTGAAGTACATTGTCCGTACTCTAGTTTGTTGTTGGTGGTTGGGAGTTGAACTTCTGTCCTCGGCCACGAGTCCGGCTAGAGCTTGGTTGAGATTTTAATAGCTGTCCGTGGCTGAAGGTGATGTAAACGCCCATCAGCTCTGAGTGGCCATTTAGCGATCCGGCCGGTGGCCTCGCGATTATGAAGGACATCCGAGTGGAAACGCTGTGACACCGTGACTTGATGTGCTTGAAGTAGTGCAACACAGCTTTCGGACTGTGATGAGTAGGGCCGTATGCAGCTTTGGACCTGCGGGTATTTGTTTTGGAGTCGGCAGGGCTCGCTGTGACAAAAGATTGGCCTTGTATTTTTTTTTTTGGGGGGAAGAAAAATTTTGATGTTCGATCGCTCACTACAGCACCACGTGCTGACTACCTGTGTTGTTGCCGCCAGATAAAGGCTAGTGGTTCTGGGGGCAGGGTGACGCTAGCAGGGGGGTGATGTGAGAATTCTTTGAGTCTTCGAAGGCTTGCTGGGCTTCCGGGGTCACTGAAAGGTTGTCCGCCTTTTTGAGGAGCTTGAAGAAGGGCATGCCGCTTGCCAGTCGGGACGATCAACCGACTGAGTGCCGCCATGCAGCATGTTAGCTTCTGGATGTCTTTGAGGTTGGTCGGGGTAGCATGTTTTGATGGTTGACTTTTCTCCGGGTTAGCTCGATGCCTGCGAGCATATTGGGCTGGCGTGCGTGGTGAGCCGATGATGAAGCGGTACTTCCCAGACGGCACCCGAAGGTGCACTTGTCGGGTTCAACTTCATCTTGAAATCTTCGAGGTTTTGGAAGGTTTCTTCCAAGTCGGCAATGAGGTATTGTCTGGATTTAGTCTTGATCACACATCGTGACGTACGGCTTCCACGTTGCGCCCCGATCTGAGTGTGCAGACACCGCTGAATAGCTTTGGTAGGTTGCGCCTGCGTTTTTTCAGACCGAACGGCATTGTGATATAGCAATACCTCAAACGGCGTGATGAAAGATGTTTTTAAACAGTCTTGTTCCCTAAGCTAATTTGATGATATCCGAATAACAGTCGAGAAAACTGAGTAGGTCGACACCGCGCGTGGAGTCAACACCTGATCTATCCTAGGAAGACAAATGGGTCTTGGGGGGCAAGACGCTTTGTTGAGGTCGGTGTAGTCGACGCACATGCCATTTACCGTTTTTCTTCCGGAGCCAGGATGGGTTGGCCAGCCAGTCCGGGTGGTAGACTTCCTTGATGAGCGGCTGCGAGGAGCTTTGGTGATTTCTCCCGGATAGCATCCTTGCGGTCTTGAGTGAAGCGCGCAGCCGTTGTTTGGACGGCTTTGGCGTCTGGCTTTACGTGTAGGGCATGCTCGATCACTCCCTTGGTACGCGGCATGTCGGACGGTTTTCCACGCGCAGATATTTTGTTGGCTTTGGAGGAAGGTGGAGCGCGTTTCCTATTTGGGGTCGAGTCCGGTCCCGACTAAGGCAGTCTTGGGGGGGTCGGAAGGGTCAGGGGGATCTTTTCGGTTGTCAGAGTCCGCTGAAATTCCGACTTCGCTGCTTTTTTCGCCGGAACTGGATTTGATCGACTTCAGATTAGCGGCTTGCCGGATGCTGTCGCGCCACGACTGACGCTTCTTGTGGTTTGAGCAGTCGCAGCTCTCCTTGTCGCAGGTGAAGGCTTGCTTAGCGTCGCTGCGGAGGGAGAGGATCCTGCTGGCTCGGCATTCAGCACATGTATGTTGTAGTGCGGTATCTGCATGATTTGGCGAGGGCGGTCGTCGAGTATCGGTGATACGCGGTCTGAAGTCGGCGCCCTCGACGGAGATGTTTTCTGTGCGGAGTTGTCGCGTTGCCGAAGGTCACCGGCAAAGGTTATAGTGCCGGTGGGGTTGATGACAAGCCGGGGATTTCCATGGAAGGGCGCGGTGCTCGGCGTAGTTCTGAACGAGGAAATTCTCATTTCGTCAAAGTCTTGGCGAATAGGATGTTGAGCGCACTGCTCCGTCGATGAGGGTTTTCTTCAGCCTAATATTTTTTGACGATCGGATTAGACGAGTGGGTATCGTCCGGGTGGGAAACCGCTCTGGGTGATCCGCGCGGTTGAAGGTGATAGCCATTTCTGACCAGCGCAACGCAGGGTATTGGGGGTATCCGTTGTGAGACGCGGTTAATATCCCGCGCTGATAGCTTCTGTTGCGCTTGGTTCGTACGCGAGTGGGCCCCCGAAGATGTGGTTGAGTTCGGCTTGGGGGTCCTGGAAGTCATCAGCCGGACCGAGTCTGGCTTGTCTTGCTTGTCCTTGTCGGCCATGAATGATGAAGCCTGCTCTGGCAAACTTCTTGAGCTGTGGAAGTTTTGGGCGGTGCAGGCTTGGGTGAAAGGGCAGAAGGCCCGCTCATGATTTCTGTAGTCGTTGTTCGCTGGGGCGCGACCGACTGCGCTCCATGTTGACCTCGTTTGCTGACTTCGCTTGGGCTGAGGGCTTGTTCTGAGGCGGCTCGTTGTCGGCTTTTGCCCTGTTGTCTTTTTGTCGGGGCTCCTTCTTCTGTCCGTCGAAGGCCTCTGCGACGGCTTCAGCTGGTCGGCGTAATTTGTTGGCCATGTCGAAGAGAGTCCGGACAGTGGAGGTGGCTTCGAGTGACTTCGCGATGAGCGGGGCGTCTTTTACTCCTTGCGGAGGCGGAGATGATGACCTCGTCTTTGATGCTTGGGATTTGATTGCGCTTCTCGGAAATTTTGATGAATTCCGTAGAGACCGTTTTTTTTCTGATGCAGTTGGTAAGGTCGTGCTCGGAAGGTCTCTCGTAGGTCCTGGAAGTTAGCGTGAACGCTCCTGAGTTGTCCAGGACCGATCGACCGCCTTTGGGAGGCCTGTAGCCATGTTCTCGCCAGTCGGATAACGGACTGGGAGGTAGTTAGCATGGTCTGCTGTCGCCCCAGCAGTTGAACTGCTAGGACGTAAACGGTGAGTCAGGACTCTGGGTTGGTCTTGCCGTCGTCCTTTTCAATTCCGGTAGGCTTAAAGCCGACTGGCCAATGGACGTCTGTAACTCCGAGTAAAGGCTGGAATGCCTTCATTATCGTGAGGACTTGGGCTTTGGTTTTGTGCGTGTAGCCCGTCGTAAATGGAGACGAAGCGCTCGTGTTCTTCCTCCAGCGGCGGCGTTCGTCTTCTTTCGGTTCTTTCGGGCGGGCTTAGGTGTGTGGCGAAGATCGCGTTGTCGCAATCGGAGGTCTTGATTGGGTCGGCGGTCGTATTGGTGACGCGCCGGTTGTCGTAGTTGGTATTGCGAGTGTTGTTTGGCGGGATTCTTCATGCTGCCCATGGGTGGATGCCGGCTCCTGTCGTCACTGCTGATGCGAGATGACTTCGCGGCGGAGGCCGTTCGACGGGTTGGTATGTGAGTGTTGCTGCTGTTCTTGCTGCTGGCAGGGGCAGCAGTCGTCCAGCTGATCTTGGGATGTTGGTGTGGCTGATGGTCCGGCCGCAATGGAGGTGTCCACAGCGTTGCGGGGGCAGACGTTCTGTTGTGGCGTGACGAGTCGTGTGGTGCGACTTTGGTTTGGAGGAGTTTGCTGTAAGGGACGGCCTCGCCAGCCTGTTGAGCCCCGTTCCCCAAAAATTTTTTGCCGGGTGGCGAGCTTGTGGCTGCCTCTCTCTTGTTGTTGTAGTGGGCGGCCTCTCTTGCTGCTCTCTTGCAGTCGGGCGGCCCTGGAAGGTGTTGAGCCATGAAGATCTCGCGGGGGAGGAAGGAAGCTGCAGGTGGAGTCAGAGTTGGTGCTCGAAGGCATTCGACTTAGTTCGGACTCCGGTAGTTATCGGGAGTTGGATGATCCGCCTCCTTAGATCAATCTGAACAGTTCATGGACTGTCAAACTGATGTGGGGGTGAGTCCGCTGCGGAGGATATGTTGTTCGGGTTGTGATGCCGTGGTACGAATCGTACGGGAGCTTGACGATGTCTCCCCTTCGGTCACCCGCGCTGCTAAGGCTAG
The DNA here is from genome assembly GCA_003991445.1 of Oryza meyeriana var. granulata. Classification (NCBI taxonomy): domain Eukaryota; kingdom Viridiplantae; phylum Streptophyta; class Magnoliopsida; order Poales; family Poaceae; genus Oryza; species Oryza meyeriana. The sequence goes on along the minus strand of RYFJ01003012.1, from coordinate 1,527 downwards.
CATGAGTCGGAGCACGCAGGAGGAGATGTTCCGATGTCCGGCGATGTGAGGGACTGTCGTAGTAGATGTCGAGGAGTGGCGACGTCCTAGGGCAACTGGCGCACGCCGGTAGGTCTCAAGCCTGGCACGATCGGTCTGCTCAGCGAAGGTGGGGTTGCGAGTTGATCGCGAGAAATCAAGGTCCCAAGGTGATGGCGTCTCCGTTGGATGAATTGTCGCTTGACTCGGTTGATGGTCATCGATCTGGTTGATGAGATACGGTCCCTACTGGCGCGGAAATGTCGATCGTTTACCGGCAATACTACTATTGGGGGTACTCGGCGACTGGATTCGTGGTTGTTCGAGGACGAGGGATTCTACTGGTTCAGGCTCATGTGAGGAATTACCTACGTCCAGTTTTTGAGGTGTTATTCTCCTGAGGTGGATTTGGTGATCAATGAATCTGGGTGTGCCTATGGGGCGCCCTGTCTTTATTACTAGGGGAAGGGTAATGGTAAGGATCCCAGTCGGATACGACAAGGGATTTCCTTATTAGAGATAGAATCACTATCCGACTAGGCTATGCTTCTTATCGTATAAGGAAGTGCGGGCTGTATGTAATTCTAATTACTGATTCTGGCCATCCTCTATCGAGTGGACCATGTGTTGCAGTGAGGTACGGGGCATGGATCCAGTGATGGTGGAGTAGACTTGGGTCGGTCTTGGTTTGGTTCCAATCCTTTTTGATCATCATGGCGTTCTTGTGTCGTCCTCTTTCCCTTCACCAAAGCAAGTTTTTTTGCAAACGAGAAACAAATCATGGTGCAGTACAGGGTTCAAATATTACACGTATCTTAGTGAAGCATGCATTTGGTTGATAGATATAAGGTAGCTATGGTCCTTTCCGACTAGTGATGTCTATCATCCTCCCTTCTGATTAGAACCGTCCGCGTTTCACTTGTTTAGCTGACGAACATACTTGGTCATCTTTCCACAACTATAGGGTGAGGTACTCTGTTTGTCATATGGTTGGACTTTGAAATTTTTTAAACATAGACGAGCATTTGTAGTGTCGATGCAGCTCCACAACCTTCATTCTTGCAAACCAATTGCAACTCATTTAAAACAACTAGAGGAATAGATAGAGAATTATTTATACTTATGCGTTCTCTAACAATGGATGTCATTATGAAAGGGGTATATTAAATTCGAACAATGTTTATTTATGCACATTTATTCTCTTTATTTAATAATTGCATAAATGAACTACATGAGAAGGACATGGAAATAGAATTAGCAATTTTCTCTATACATTGAGATGAGGGAAGAAGATCATACAAATTTGAAATATAGGAGCGCAGTATTTTAAAAGAATAAGAGCAATGCTAAGTAGTATCTTAGTCATGAGGCTCATCGTTGGCGATAGGGCAATGTAAAACTGTCTAGTAGCCAATGGTGGTTCAATCAATAATTATTACATGTCTTCAGAGCGAAAGGGGGGAGTCCCTGAGTTCTTGTGTGGATATTAAGTGAGGCATTTGGCACACT
>RYFJ01003011.1:0-85733 GCA_003991445.1 Oryza meyeriana var. granulata | reverse complement strand
AGAGGATTGTATTCGATGAGCATAAGGTGGTTAGTGCTGAAGGTCTATGCAGGGTTATGGATTGATTAGCTTGGGCCAGTGGAGACTGCGTGCTCTGGAGATTGTCTCGATCGGCATAGGTGGTTTTGCCGAAGGTGGTTCTAGTGATAGCCTGGGCAGTGCGAAACGTAGAGATCTGAGTATTGTTCGGATCAGCATTAAGGTGGTTTTGTAAATTAGTTTTTTCCCACGCGATTTTCATAGATTGGCGCCGTGTGAACCTGCGAACCCCTTGTATAGCGTCATGGGCTCACATCGTTAGGAAGAATACGATTCTACGTCTAACTTGTTTTTGCAGGGAATGATGTGAATTAGTATGGCCCTATAGCTTATTTGGAATGTATGAGATGTATATGATGCATGTAACATTCGTTCATGACCTGCGTGTCATGATTTTTCAGCTTTTGTTAGCTGTCTTAATTGTATTTAACGACCTGTGTGTTGACCTTAGTGCTTGCATCCATTCTTGTAATCTTCAATTGCTAGCTATTATAGGTAGTAGCCTAGACTTGAGGTTACAAGTTTTCAAGCATGATGACCCAAAGCAGAGATGTGGAGGATGAAGATCATCTACACGTACATGGAGATAGGGATCACCATCCTTTTGGGCCATACTAATTCTATCTTACTCTTATGCCATTATATATGTGATATGTTGCTATGGTAGGATAGAGTCCCTCATCATAAAAATTAGGTGTTTATGCCCTTCATATGTTGCACCAAAAGATAATGATTCAATATTGTATGCCTACAAAGTAGGATGCAGTTGGTTATCAATCATTATTTGGGGTAGATGTTGGACATCTACATGCAGAAGCATTTGGTTTACTTAACAAGGTCATCAAAACAGTTTTGGATCTTGGGGAACAGGGTGGGGCCAGGGCATAGTGATGCCACCCAACAAGCAAGAGTCACATAGGGATGTGATCAGCAAGGTGTTGCTTACCCATGTCACCAGTTTTCTAGCCGTGATGCCAAAGCTCACTAGGAACTAGTGAAATGAGGATCTTGACCCACTATGTAACTTAGAGGGAGTTTTGTTGCAAAACACATAGTGGGAGTCTTTTGTTAAATAGTTTAATAAAAGATGAACATAAACATAGTGGCTAAACTTTGCATATCTTATGTTGTAGATCATGTCAGCTAACATAGCATCCAGTTCTTTTAATTTGCGATCTGTTTCTTGAGAAAGAAAACTCAATGGAATGAACTTTATGGATTGGTATCGCAACTTGAGAATTGTTCTCAAGCAAGAGCGCAAGGAGTATTCTTGAGATCCTTTTCCTGAAATTGCTACAAATGCTTCTGTGGCTACACGGAGAGCTTATGAGAAGCACACGAACGATTCCCTTGATGTGAGCTGTCTCATGCTTGCCATAATGTCCTCTGAGCTACAGAAGCAATATGAGAACACAAATGCTTACAATATCATTGTGGGGTTGCGTGGTATGTTTGAGAACCAAGCAAGGGCTGAGAGGTTCAACACTTCAAAGTCCTTGTTTGCGTGCAGGCTTGCGGAAGGGAATCCCGTCAGCCCTCATGTGATTAAGATGATTGGCTACATTTGAGAGTCTGGAAAAGTTTGGTTTTCCCCTTAGCCAAGAGTTGGCTACTGATGTGATTCTCCAGTCGCTCCCTCCGAGTTTTGGGCCATTCATATTGAACTATCACATGAACAACATGGACAAGACCTTGGCTTACTTGCATGGGATGCTTAAAACTGCTGAGGAAACCATTAAGAAAAGCACCAGTCATGTGATGATGATGCAGAAAGGCAAGGGCAAGCACAATATCAAGAAATGCGCGGTCAAGAGAAAGTTAACTCCTAATGAGATTGCGAGCAGATCCAAGACCAAGCAAGACAAGAAGGGCGCTGCTCCTGATGCAGTTTGCTATTACTGCAAGGAATCAGGACATTGGAAGAGGAACGGCCCAAAGTACTTGGAGGATTCAAGAAGAAGGGAAGTGCGACTTCCACTTCAGGTATAAATGTTATAGAGATCAATCTTGCTACTTCATCTATTGATTTTTGGGTATTTGATACCGGGTCAGTTGCTCACATATGCAAATCGTTGCAGGGGCTAACAAGAAGTAGAAGTTTGAGAAGGAGCGAAGTAGATCTTCACGTTGGCAATGGAGCAAGAGTTGCTGCGGTGGCGGTTGGCACCATGCCATTATCTTTACCTTCAGGATTAGTTTTGGAACTGAATAATTGTTATTGTGTTCCATCTCTTTCGAAGAACGTTATTTCTGCTTCATATTTGGAAGCAGAAGGTTATGACTTTAGATCTGTGGACAATGGTTGTTCTCTTTATTTCAAAGATATGTTCTATTGTCATACTCCTATTGTGAATGGGTTATACGTTCTAAATCTTGAAGGGGCACCGGTCTATAACGTTAATACAAAGAGGCAACGTCCTAATGATTTGAATCCCACGTTTATCTGGCATTGTCGCTTGGGTCACATAAATGAGAAATGCATAGAGAGGCTCCATAGAGATGGTCTTCTACACTCATTTGATTTTGAATCATTTGAGACATGTGAATCTTGTTTACTTGGCAAGATGACAAGGGCACCTTTCACCGGTCAAGGTGAAAGGGCAAGTGACTTATTAGCACTCGTACATACTGATGTATGTGGACCAATGAGCTCAATAGCCAGAGGTGGTTTTGGGTACTTCCTAACTTTTACTGATGACTTCAGTAGATATGGGTATGTGTACCTAATGAAACATAAGTCCGAATCTTTTAAAAAGTTCAAGGAATTCCAAAATGAAGTACAAAATCATTTAGGTAAAACAATCAAGTTTCTACGATCTGATCGTGGAGGCGAGTATTTGAGCCATGAGTTTGGCAATTATCTGAAGGATTGTGGAATTGTTCCACAGTTGACTCCACCAGGAACACCTCAGTGGAATGGGGTATTTGAATGGAGAAATCACACTTTATTAGATATGGTGCGATCTATGATGAGCCAATGTGATCTTCCATTGTCCTTTTGGGGATACGCTCTTGAAACAGCCACGTTCACACTAAACAGAGTTCCATCAAAGTTAGTAGAAAAGACACCATATGAGATGTGGACAGGACAACGTCCTAGCTTGTCTTTCCTTAAGATTTGGGGATGTGAGGCTTATGTAAAATGTTTGCAATCTGATAAGCTCACTCCTAAGTCTGACAAATGCTTCTTTGTTGGGTATCCTAAGGAAACAAAAGGATATTACTTCTATAATCAACATGAAGGCAAAGTGTTTGTCGCCCGACATGGTGTCTTCTTAGAGAAAGAGTTTCTCTCAAGAAGGGATAGTGGGAGACTCGTGCTACTCGAAGAAATTCGAGAAACACCTGAAAATGTTTCAGCTCCTACAGAACCACAGCAGGATGAACAAAGTGTTGAAGGACCTATTGTAGACACACCAGCACCACGTAGGTCAGAGAGGTCATGTCATGCACCTGAGAGGTACATGTTCTTGACCACTCAACAAAGGGACATATTGTTGTTAGACAATGATGAGCCTAAGACCTATGAAGAAGCGATGGTGGGACTAGACTCTGAGAAATGGCTTGAAGCCATGAGATCTGAAATTGAATCCATGCATAGTAATCAAGTTTGGAACTTGGTTGATCCACCTGATGGTGTTAAAACCATTGAGTGCAAATGGGTTTTCAAGAAAAAGATAGACATGGATGGAAATGTTCACATCTATAAGGCACGATTGGTGGCCAAAGGTTTCAAACAAATTCAAGGTGTTGATTATGATGAAACTTTTTCGCTCGTCGCAATGCTAAAGTCTATTCGGATCATTCTAGCGATTGCTGCATATTTCGACTATGAGATATGGCAAATGGATGTCAAAATAGCTTTCCTTAATGGAAATCTGAGTGAGGATGTGTACATGACACAACCCATGGGTTTTGTCGATCTACAATCAGCTGGAAAGATATGAAAGCTGCAAAGATCCATTTATGGATTAAAGCAGGCGTCTCAGAGTTGGAATATTCATTTTGATGAAGTGATCAAAGGGTTTGGTTTCATCAAGAACGAAGAAGAGCCTTGTGTTTATAAAAGGGCTAGTGGGAGCGCACTTGTATTTCTGATCTTATATGTGGATGACATATTACTGATCGGAAATGACATTCCTATGCTCGAATCTGTTAAGTCTTTATTGAAAAATAGTTTCTCTATGAAAGACTTAGGAGAGGCGGCATACATTCTGGGCATCAAGATCTGTAGAGATAGATCAAGAAGGCTAATTGGATTATGTCAAGATACATACATTGACAAGGTGTTGAAAAGGTTCAACATGCAGGATTCCAAGAAATGTTTCCTACCTATGTCACATGGTATAAATCTTAGCAAGAGTCAGTGTCCTAGTACATCTGATGAGCAAGATAAGATGAATGCGATCCCATATGCTTCGACCATTGGGTACATTATGTATGCCATGCTTTGTACATGTCTAGATGTCTCGTATGCTTTAAGTGCTATGAGTAGATACCAATCAGATCTAGGTGAAGGTCACTGGATAGCTGTAAAGAACATCTTGAAGTACTTGAGAAGAACTAAAGATGTGTTCCTTGTCTATGGAGGTGAAGAAGAGCTCGTTGTAAATGGTTATACTGATGCTAGCTTCCAAACTGACAAAGACGATTTCAGATCGCAATCTGGATTTGTGTTTTGCCTAAATAGCGGTGCGGTGAGCTAGAAGAGTTCCCAGCAGGAGACAGTTGCTGATTCTACAATGGAAGCCGAGTACATTGCAGCTTCTGAAGCTGCTAAAGAAGCTGTTTGGATCAAAAAATTTGTTTCCGAGCTTGGTGTGATGACTAGTGCCTTCAGTCTGATGGACCTCTACTATGATAATAGTGGGGCCATTGCGCAAGCCAAGGAGCCTAGATCTCACTAGAAGTCCAAGCACATTTTACGGCGTTTTCATCTCATCCGTGAGATAGTGGAGAGAGGTGATGTAAAGATATGCAAAGTACAAACGGATTTGAACATTGCAGATCCGTTGACAAAGCCGCTTCCCCAGCCAAAGCATGAGGCTCACATTAGGGCAATGGGTATTAGATACCTACATGGTTGACTCTAGTGCAAGTGGGAGACTGTTAGTGATATGCCCTAGAGGCAACATGGAGATGTTATAAATATCACATGCTATGTTTATATTGTATTGATTAGTTCCTTGAAATAGACATTATCATTATTGATCAATGAGTACGTGACTTATTCATGAGACTCTTAATGTCAAATGTTGCTATTTCTAAATGATCCCTGATCATATATCATATGAGGAACAAATATGATTCTAATATTAGCATATGCATTGATTGATGATCATGTCTCATGGATCATGGTATGAAGATACCAAATCGATAATATGGACATATGTTAGTGAACATATGTTGGATAGACCCGCCATGAGATACTGCAGAGATTTCATGTGCCATCAGTTAGTCTCAAGTAGTGTTTATGTAGAGTCCTTAGACTTGAGATCATCATGGTTCCCAACATACGTAGTCGCTTATTTTGGGACTACTAAACACTACTCTGTAACTAGGTAGTTATAAAAGTAGTCTTCGGGTTTGCTATGAAACATCTAGTGGGATGTGAATGATCAAGATAGAATTTGCCCCTCCTGATGGGAGAGATATCTCTAGGCCCCTCGATGTAATGGATTATGGAAGTGCATGGCCATGCTAGGGTGATTGAGGTGTCAATCACAAGTTTGTAATCCATCACAGGATCGAGAGAGTGATTGAGCTATTAAGAGGATGACACAAGTCTCGCCTTGAGCTCAATCGATATCGTGAGGCAAAGGGATTTGTACATGAGGACATTACAGGTTCAGCCGATATGATCTTTACGTATATTTTGGGGTTAATATGCCTTGCTAGAGGCCGCTATTAACAGGGTGACCAGAAAGGCGTTTCTAGGTCGTGACAAAATATACATGAACCTATATGGTCGCACGCTTAACGGGCTGGAACACTTATTCGAATGTGATTCGAATATGGGCTTGATTCGGATAGAGATCCGAGTAGACTCTTATGGGCCTTGGTCCACGATGTCCGAGTAAGGAGGTCTATATATAGGGAGGCGAGGGGCCGAGGAGATTGACATGTGTATTTTTCTGTTGGCCTCGAGCTAAACCCTAGCCGCCACCTCCCGAGCCAAACCCTAGCCGCTCATGAGTGCTAGTACACTCGCGATCGGCGTTCCAGCCCCGGACGTGTGGATACCGGTAGAGGCGCTGCTCGTTGCGGCGTTGATCAGCCAGAGATCGACTTCTTCCACTACTACCTCGACGCGCGTGTGGTTGGACCGGCTTCTCCAATCCTTCTTCTGCTGCACTGCGCGTCTAGTGGTAGTGATCCATGATCCCTCTCTCACATGATGTCCTGGTGTGCACAGTAGAAATTTTTGTTTTCTACTATCGTAGTCTACGCGTACTCCTTCATGTGCTTGCCTTTTGTTCCTATGGTACCACTAGTTCTCCCCACGTTCTTGCCATGACCAACCATGTTGTTGTTCGCCCAACCGATGAAGCGCCACTAGTATGGTCACATGCATGGTCGAGACTCAACTAGATCTTGAAAACATGAGTTAGAACCCTAAGACCTTGCATGCAGGACCCAGAGAGCCTTCCCATGACCCTTGCTTCACTAATCTTGCACCAGCACATGAAAGGGCAGGGAGCTGCATGCCTTGTCCTAGCTTGGCATTTTGCCGAGCGCCTTAGATGTGCTCTCTGTTGAAGTAGCCGTAGCCATTCCTTTGGATCGCTACACTTGCCATGTATGTCTTGCAAGTGGTAGCATGTGTATAAATAGTACCACGAAGTTCATATTTGTTTTCAGCCCTAGGTTCACGTTTTTGCAAGTCTGTAGAACGTTCTCAGCCGTTTCAGCAGTTCGGTCAAGGGAAAAATGCAGTTTTCCACTTATTTTCGATTTTATGACAAAGCAGAATTCATTTAGCCGTTTCTCCCTCATACGAACTTGGTTTTGAGTGATTCTTTTTCATAAATTCATCTAAAATCATGCACTATCATATTCTACAAAAATATTTTGATTTCCTGTACTGTTAATTTTGCCGTTGTATTCATTGCATTCATTTGATTATTGCGTAGAGGACGATGTTGCCGATCCCATCGAGGAGGAACTAGAGGAGTACTAGGAGGTCCAGGAGCAAGGCAAGCACCCCCTTGATCAGTTGCCCCTATATTTGAAATTTACAAATTATATTGATTGCAAAACTATTATGCATGCGATGTTTTACTTTAAAATGCATGGGTTTATTTGGGTAGCCTGCCACTTGATGCATATGCCTTGTCTCTGTTAGTTGAGAACCATTCCATGTTACCCTTGCATTATTATGGATTACCTTTGGATACACTAAAAGTCTTGTAGAGTATGTATTGTACTCACACATGCTTGTGAGACCTCATTTTTTAGAGATGATAGGGGACGAACCGACAATCGGGTACTTCTGTGCAGCGGGTTTTGGAGACCACGACGACGACGGTCTTAGTAGGACTTACCGGTCGGTTGCCTGTGGGGAGGGCAGAGGCACATTGGCTGGTTTTTGGTGCCTATTTCTATCTAAGTTTCTGTTCTTGAACTCTATGTTATTTTGTGGTTGTCTTTGGCCGGTCGGCCCACTATGTAATCGCTAAGTCTATATTCTTTTATGACTTATGTATGGACTGCTATTGGCTGAACCTGTGATGTATGGATTATGATGTCAATGTTGAATGTGTGCTAGCAATTGATCATGGGACTAGCACGGTACACACATAGGATTTGGGGTCAAACCCGGGTCCGACAAGCACCCCCTTAGCCTGGGTGCTCATAGTAGCGCCTGGACCTATAGCAGGATGAGGGACTATTCCGCAAGTGCATCCAAATGGTCAAGTTTCTAGGAACTTGTCGCCTATGATCTGACCACATGCCCCATCATTAACGCCTTTCCAAGATATTTGAGGGGTCATGCTGTTGTCTATAAGTGCTCTTGCCTCCCTCATTCGCCTTTTCCCTCGCTCTAACTCGAAAAAACCGTATATTCTTTGTGGTCCTCAAACCCTAGCTTTCTCACCTCCCAGCAATGGCTGACCTTCCTGTTCCAGGTGCCATGGCTACAAGGTCGAGGAACTCCGTCTCGTGAGGGCACCAAATGGCTCGCATAGACTCTACCTCTGTGACGGTGATGACCAGCCGCTATTGCGGTCTTGGGCATTCATCATCTTCATACCGTTCATCATCGTGGGGCTTGTCCCCCTTCTCCGATTTCCTCCTAGCGGTTCTGGTGTACTACCAGATCTACCTACTCCACCTGACTCCCAACTCCATCATCACCCTCACCACGTTCGCCCACCTCTGCGAGATGTTTGTAGGGGTGGTGCCATCTGTGGTGGTTTTCCAGCAGTTATTTGCACTGCGGCGGCCATAAACCCCGCTGTGCACGGGCTGCTATTACTTTTGCCTCCATGATGGCACCGCCAACCAGTACATCGACGTTCCCATCAACTCGAAGTGGGAGAGGTGGCAGGAGAGCTGGCTGTACATTCCTCGGGCTCTCGGAGGTGCCGACCATCTCGTAGGACTCATGGGAGGACCACGCCGGGGTGATCCCTAGGGTCGCCGAGGTTGTCAAGGTCATCGATAGCCTTTGGAGTGGTCACCTAATAGGCCCCATGGTCAGGGCAGACGTGCTTAGTTGCCGAATCATCCCCCTTTGCTGCCGGTCTTGCCTGGTGGCATACTACATTGGTGAGGAGGATCCAGACTACACCCAGGTCCTCAGCACATGGGTAAGCATGCTGACACCGGCGACACTGGACACGACCACATTGCCACCGAGCATCCATCCCCTCTGCGACCTGCTGGCCACGCAGAGGGCTGCCATTGTTTGGGCAAGGCTTTTAGCATTCTTTCTATTGATCTCCATGGTCTTCTTGCTTGACCATGGGTGATGAAAATTATACCCGTAGGGGTTGCTGAGCTTTGATGCCATGGGACCCACTCCCTGGAGATAGTGCATGCCACTGTTAACCCAGGAGTCCCTGGTTGACACCGCTGCCTCATTGCCCTTGCCGTCTGTCGCGGCCCACCCAATCGGGATGGAGAGCTCAGCCCCCATCACTGGGCCATCGCTGACTAGCACCGCCGCCAAATGCGCGGCAGGCATGAGGCCCGCCGTGGATCTGCTGCCATTGTCGGCTTGCAAAAAGCTGCGCCAAGGGGCGGGCTCCTCTCCTAGGGCCAGTCCGCCTTTTGGTGGTAGCCTTGGCACTACATTCTCTTCTATGCCTTCCTGACTCGCCACTATCATTGTAATGGTGGGTGGGGTTCCGTTCGTCAGCCCGGCCACGCCTCGCCTAGCTACGGTCACCACCGAGAGCGACAACCGTCCCAGTGGCACCAAGGGATGGCAGGGCCAGCTCCTTGTCACTTTTGCCGCTTGCTCTTCTGTTGCCCAGCAGGAAGTGGAAGGAGGCTTTTAAGCCCACCAACATGGAGGTCAAGCGGGGCCGAATCTAGTACGATATTTTTCTTCCTCACCTCCATCATGAGAAATTTCCTTCTTGGTAGTTTTCAATTAGTCTTCTTATTGATCTCCATATTCCAGTCCTCCACCACCATCTTCCTCTATCTCCTCGCCACTCGCCTTTGCCACCGCACCAGCCACAATCTCGGGGCCTACACTGGCGACCACTATGCAGGCCAGTCCTACAGTCAGCATCACGCCTGCAGCGGAGTCCTCCGCTGCAGCCGTGGCCTCCTCATCTATTACCCTCACTGGCGGCCTAACTGGGGTGGCTAGAGCCAAAGCGGGGATGGCACCTCCTCACTCGATCGAGCTCCCCTAGGTGATCATCCAGTTCGCCGCTCTGCTGTCCTCTTTGTTGTTGAGGTTGAGCTGAGGGACAGGGTGGCGGTGCTAAAGAGCCACCTATAGCTGAGTCTAGAAGAGGCCGGCCATCTATGCCAGACTAGCACTGCCTAGCTAGAGGAGTTGGTCACGGCCGGGGCTGCCGGCACTGAGTTGCAGAGGGTGGCCACCTCCAACGTTGACATCATGCAGCATTACTATCACCGTGCCCAGGCAGCCTTGGAGCCGTTTGGGGTTGAGCTCAACGACCTGCAGGAGGAGATGCCGGAGAAATATGCTATGGCATTTGGGCCGGTGAACGAGGCACTGGAGAAGATGCCGTGTCACTGGAGGAGAAGTCATGGGTGGAATCCAGGTTCACGGCGGTAGACTACATCTTCACATGCTTCGTCAGCCGCGACCCCAACTTCCACTAGAGCCAGTGGAGGAGGGCATCTAGGTGGCGAGTGAGGAGACTGTGAGCACCGTCTGGGCACTGGTGTGCTATTGAGCCCATGCCATGGCGGCGGACCTAGACATCGGCCCTAGCCTGCCATCGGGTGATGCCCATCACTGCAGTGGCTGGCGACTTGGAAGCAATGGCGATGCTGGTGATGTAGGCGCCGAGGATGATGGCGACGATGAAAAAGCGGTCACCTAGTAATTTTATGTGGCTTGTCTCTGCCCTCTAGGCACCTACACAGGACAATACTAACAATATGTTATATATAATTATGTCAAAATTGTGTTACCTTATTATCTTGATCTTGACTTAGCCCCCGGGCACGCTCGGCCGATCCTGGCAAAATTAGGGAGCATAGATGAGTGCAGTGGTCTTCGGGCTCATCTCGGCTCTCCTGCACAACTCGATCTCAAGATTAGACGTGACAAGCCAAGGGTACTTGCCATTCGCCTCAACGCTGTACGGGAACAGGTTAAGTGTTAGGGCATTAAGGATAGGTGTCGATGTTTTGTATCAGCAATATTGTCATTGGATCTAAACTCAATGGAGTCAAGAGAACACGGAAAGTTTATCCTAGTTCAGGCCCTCAATGTGAGGTAATACGTTACTTCCAGCTATTTGTGTATTACCATCGCCATTTCTCTGGTGAGATTGGTTATGCCCCTAGGGGCTCCTTGCCTCTCCTTACATACTAGAGAGGTGAGGATTACAAGGTAGGAAACCTAGTCGGACACGACCAAGGGTTTCCCTTATCAGAACATAGAGTATCCGGCTAGGACTATATCCCCTTCCTTGTCGGGCAAGGTTACATGAAGCCGAGTTCTACTCTATCCCTAATCATATGGGCTAGCCCACCCTCTGTCTGAGTGGCCATAATTGCTTTCCTTGAGGTACCCGAGGCACATGGCCTCATTAGTAGCCCTTGAGACCTTCATAGTTGAGTTATAGCTCAGGCCGAGTGCTTGTCCTCCATGGTGAAGAAATCCCCGAGTGCTTTGTTCCTGAGTACTCATTGTTCGAGTGCTTCTTCTCCCGAGTCCTGCTTCATGTCAGCTAGGAATGAGGCTATGAAGGGCTTCATGGAAATAAATGAATAGTGCATGCCAAATAGGTGCACCTATTAGGTGTAGCCCTCGACTTTGTGCTTAATTTGGAAACAATTAAACATAAAGTTAAAGATCTTTAACCTTTTAGTCTTTCCCGAGTGATATGTTTCATAGAAATTGGACTCTTCAGCCAAATATTGACGGGAATTTCGCTCATGGCAGTTTGGCTAAACATGTAAGCCAAGTGTCACTATGGATTAGATCCAATGTATGACAAGGTGTACTTGAAAGATTTCTGCATCCCCAATTTTAATGGAGATTAGCTATTGATCCTTATAAGGATTTGTGCTCAATACCTGTAAATAATTCACATACCTAAACATATATGTCCATCTATAGGCTTAGCATGAAGCATATTTGATTATTTTAATCGATTTCTATAAATAGCACCCGAGCTGTGATTTCAACACAACCGGCTAATGGCCCAATAGGATATGCTATTCAGAAACTCATACCTTGTAGCCCATTGCTGAATAGGCTAGCCCAAGCCAACCAACCCAGCGCAGCGCTCTATGTTTCGGGGAGAGTAAAGATTCCTCTTCTTCCCCAAATTGCAGAACCCCTTCAGCTCCCAGCAAATCATGCTTGTTTGTCTTCCAAACTTCGTGCTCTTCGCCTCCCGAGCTCGCCTAGGGTTTCCACGCATCCAACATGCTGCTCTAGATCCACAACTCTTCCGCATCCGCTTCCGCACTCTCTCTCCCAAAACCCACCATAGCTTCATCCAGCCACCAAATCCAAGAAAATGCCGAAGTCCGGATCCGATTTCGATCCGCTGCCGACCGGGGAATTGCCTACCTCGGTCTCTTGTTCTTCTAGGCTGGTGCACATGGTGTGGGAAGGGGCACAACAAAGCAAGGAGTTAATCAACTGGTGCCCTGCCGAAGGTGAAACCATCCCCATGCTGGAGACCCACGAGATCATGGTCTTCGAGTGTTTCTTTCACCAGGGCTTAGCTCTCCCTTCCTGCGATTTCTTGCGCGGCCTCCCGGCTTACTACCAGATTGAGCTCATCCACCTCAACCCCAACTCCATCCTCTAGATTTATATCTTCATCACCCTTTGCGAAACTTTCATTGGCATCCTCTCCCACTACAATCTTTTTTGATACTTCTACCACCTCAAGCCACAGCCGAACAAGCAAAAACCCTAGGTGATTGAGGGGGACCGGTCTTCAGCTTCGCAACGAGTTGAAAAAGGTCTACACCAACCTCCCCCTCAAAACATCTCTGAAGGGATGACACTAGGAGTGGTTTTACTACTCCAACCCTGAGCCCTCCTTGCCTTCCTACGTTGGCCACACCCACAAGGTGCTCGATAGATAGACCGCGCTCCTGACTAAGGCTGAAATGATGCAAGTGCATGTCCTACTGGAGAAGCTGGTGACCTTGAAGAAGAATGGGCTGATAGGGGTCTGGGTGGCTCAAGCATTCCTCATCCACAGGATCCAACCCCTGAAGGACCGAGTACATCCCAGCTTCGAGTACCAGGGGAAGGGTGATGCCACTTGGGAGAGCCCTGAGCAGATGAGTGACGAGAATGCTACCGATACCTTGTGTCGGTTCTTCATCAGTGGCGTCCCAGACACATTGGATCCGGAGAAATTCCCCAAGTGGGATTCAGCCTGAGAAGGCCTCGACTGGCGGTAAGTTCACTGATCTCGAATGTCTTTGATCGATCCCCAAAGTGTAATCTGTGATGAATGGAATGAAATGAATCTGCATTGTCTGTCTTCCTTGCTGACATGAAATGGTAATGGTACACCGTGCTGAGAGGGATCACCGATGTGTAACCAAGTATTTTCACACCCATTCTGCAGACTTGACCAGCTGTGAGACGGATGGTAGTGATACACCATGCTTGACAGAGCAATGCTGAAGCGATGACGAAGTTGGCACAAGGCTTCATAAGAGACCTCTTCTTGAGCAGGTAGGCAATGATCGGCTTCGGCGGTGAAGATGAGTTGAGGAAGGTCTTCTTGGTTGGAGGTGAGGGTCACCATGATCTTGCAGTAGAAATCATTACTGTTGTTGGTAGTTGTGTGACGGTACACCAACAAAGACTTGTAACCAATCTCGGCAGCCATGCAGCGAAGCTTTGCCGAGAAACCATTGTCTCCAAGATACACCTCTCCCTATTGGCCATCTAAAACAACATTAAAATTTTAAGTTAGTAATCCTTCTTCTGTTGCCTTTGATTAAGGATAAGGAGAGAAAAATAAAACATCAGAGAAGGGAAGAGCAAAGAAGAATTTCACAACTATAGTTTTATTTTTGCAAACATGTCCTTGAGGGCTTAACCGTTTGGCTTATCCTATAGTCAAGATTGGCTCTGATACCAAATTGTCATGACCAAAATTCACCAAAATTTCCAAAGCTAATTTTTGCATTAAACCCTCCTCTAGGAATTAGCCGAGGTACACAAATTGACAATTTGATAAACATAACCAAAATGATAAACGATAAATACTTACAAAAAGACACTTTGTCGGTGCCATGGGCCCCGGGTACCTCATGAGAAGCATTTGGGCCACTCGGACAGAGAATAGGCCTAACCTTGTAATTAGGGATACAATAGGACTCGGCATACATAACCTTGTATGACAAGAGAAGGATATACTCCTAGTTGGGAACGTTGTATTCTTAGAAGGAAATCCCTTGGTCGGAGTTCGACTGGGATTCCTAATCTGTAACCCTGTCCCCCAGTATATAAGGGGAGGCAAGACGCCCCCTGAGGGCAAGATCACCAAGATCAGAATCATACAACTTCAAAGGCAATACACCACAATTGGACGTAGGGTATTACCTCATCTCGAGGGCCTAAACCAGTATAAATTGTTTCATGTTCCTTTGCAATCCATCAAGTTTATGTCTCACGAGTAGCCCTATATTATTATTGCCGATACAAAACATCGACAGTTCCCATGCTAGGTAAGGGCTTCGTCGAGATCATCTTCAACAAACCTGATGGATCCAAGCACAGGAGTCGATGGCATCAACTTCTCCCCCGGGGAAACAATCACCTTCGGGAGCCTCGACTTCATTGCTGACAAATTTGGCAACCTCACCCTGTCCAACTTGGACCAGATCCGATCAGCCAGGGACCAGGCCGACTCCATGCCGGTTGGCCCATGTAATGCTGCGGCAACCCTTGTTGACTTGCTGCGGCAATCTTCAACATGCCTGGGTCTCGGGACGACTCTTTCTTTTAGTGTTCGACTCGGACTCAGCCTTGAGCCGACCGAGATCGAGCTAGGAAAGGAGGAGATCATCAATCTCCCGTTCAGACTTGGCAATACCATGGATAACTGCAATCAGCATCTAGCATGGCAGACCCAATCCCTTGAGGTTCAACTCGGATACGACCTAGAGCCGCTCGAGATTGGATCTAGGGAGGTCGGAGTTGTCATAACCCCCATCAACTACTCTGATTCCGACTCTAAGTCGGACAACAGTTCAGCAAGCTTCTCTCCACCACACGAAATCTTCATGGCGTCCAAAGGCACTACTCCTACTCAGGAGGCACGCCAACTACGCAAGCAGCAAGAGGAGGCCTGCCGACTATGAGTGCAATAGGAGGAAGAAGCAAGACTCCTGCACGCCCGCAATGACGATCTGTGCAGGGCTGGGTGGACTGCTCAACAACAAATCCTCCAGACCCGAGTCGGCAACCACGACGTCTTCGTAACGCCTTAGCAGAACATCGTAGCCACTGCAACTCTACTGGACACACTCCAGTTTGGGCCTAATCACCAGCCACCTCGACTATAGCAAGGATAAAAGCCATGATCACTGCTGCTGCATGTCAGCAGCACCAACAGTCGGGTGATACCCTCATACCGACCAACCGGTCGGCCTCCCCAACTGCAGTCACATCGCCTTGACACGACACCGAGCGGCTGGCTCCAGTCAGCCACACACGGAGTCACGCCAGACGTCACTCGGCAACCCCAACAACAATCGGCGGCGTCAAAACAACCGTCGGGACAACCAGGATCTCTGAGGCCGACTACGGCATGACCTTTGGCAAGACATCAACGCTTGGCACCACGAACAAGAAGAAGACGAGCAATGCAGATTGGAAGATGAGAATGAGCACTTTGGCCTCCACCACGAGCAGTTTCACCATCGCAGTCGGAGCTGGAGTCCTCATGCAGATAAAGATGAAGGAATACCAGCCTCACTCAGGAGCTGCAACAGGTCGATTGGCTGGCAGGTTTTAAGCTGACTGGAATCAAAAAGTATGACGGGAAGACCAATCCCTAGTCCTGGTTCACGGTCTACACTATGGCAATCCGAGCAGCTGGAGGAGATCACAAAGCCATGGCTAACTACCTCCCAGTCACTCTGGCCGACTCGGCGAGGAAATGGCTAACAGAGCTCCCAAAGAAGTCAATCAGCTCTTGGGGAGAACTCCAGGAATGCTTTATCACCAATTTCCAGGGAACTTACGAAAGGCCATCTTCTAAGCACGATCTCTATTAGTTGCACCAAAGGAAGAATGAGTCTCTGCGTGAGTTCATCAAGAGGTTCTCCGAGAAGTGAAATTCAATCCCAATGATCAAGGATGAGGTCGTCATCGCCACCTTCCGCAAGGGAGTCAAAGATGCCCCGTTCATTGCCAAGTTCACTCGAAAACCTCCTCCTTCTGTCAATGCTTGTTTTGATATGGCAAACAAGTACAAGAAAGGGCCCCAGCAGAAGGACAAGAAAGACCATGATAGACCAACGCAGAACAAATCTGGCAGCCGCAAGCGGAAGTCGGATAATGTGGTGGCCACCGTGGAGCGTACTCGGCCACGGTCCCCGAGGAATAATGAATACCAAAAGGTGATGAATGGGCCCTTCCCCTTTCATCCAAAGGGTAAGCACGCGGCCAAAGATTGCTTCATGCTTAAGAAGTTTGCTTCCGAGCAGGCTTCAACATCTGGCGCCGTTAAAGATAAGCCAGATTCGGGCACAGGCAGAGACTATCAAGATCCCCAGGTTGAGCTCAACCACATCTTTGGAGGGCCACCTGCATATGAGTCCAAGAGGAAGCAGAAGCTTACAGCACGCGAAATCAACTCGGTCTCCGCAGTAGACGCCCCCCAATACCTAGGTGGTCAGAAACCCCAATAACGTTTGACCGCGCAGATCATCCCGATCGGGTTACTCATCCAGGACGCTATCCACTCATCCTAGACCCGGTCATCAGGAGCATCAAATTGAAGAAGGTTCTCATTGATGGAGGCAGCGCTCTCAACATTCTATTCGCCAAGACCCTAGATGAGATGAAGATCCCTCGTTCAGAGCTACAGCCGAGTACAGCGCCCTTCCATGGGATAATCGCCGTCCTATCTTCTACTTCACTTGGACAGATAACTCTGCCAGTTATTTTGGACACGCGGGATAACTTCCACACCGAGAATATCTGCTTCGAGGTTGCCGACTTTGAGACTGCGTATCACGCTATACTCGAACGGCCGGCACTCGCCAAGTTCATGGCAGGGCCACATTATACCTACATGATGCTTAAGATGCCAGGGCCAGCCGGAGTCCTTTCCCTTCGCAGTGATGTTAAGCAAGCCTTCACATGTGACAAGGAGAGCTGCGAGCTAGCTCAATCTCAAGAAGCGGTAGTTAGACGCAATAGCATTCGGCTATCCGCTACAACTCCTATTGAGGATGATCAGGTTCTGGCCAAAAAAGTAGCCAAGTCGGGAATTTCAGCGGATTCTGAAACCAAGAAGATCCCCCTGGACCCTTCCAACCCCTCCAAAACTGTTCTAGTCTGGACCGGACTCGACCCCAAATAGGAAGACGTGCTCGTCACCTTCCTCTAGGCGAACAGGGACATATTTGCTTGGAAACCTTCCAACATGCCTAGTGTACCAAGGGAGGTTATCGAGCATGCCCTCAATGTCAAGCCGGACGCCAAGCTAGTTAAACAACGGCTACTGCGCTTCACACAGGACCGCAAAGATACTATTTGGGAGGAGATAACTAAGCTCCTTGCAACCAGGTTCATCAAAGAGGTTTACCACCCGGATTGGCTGGCAAACCTAGTCCTAGTCCGGAAGAAGAACGGTAAATGGTGCATGTGCGTTGACTATACCGACTTAAATAAGGCGTGCCCCAAAGATCCATTTGGTCTACCCAGAATAGATCAGGTGGTGGATTCAACTGCGGGGTGAGAACTTCTCAGCTTTCTCGACTGTTACTTGGGATACCATCAAATCAGCTTGAAGGAGGAGGATTGCCTGAAGACTTCTTTTTTCATGCCGTTTGGAGCATACTGCTACATCACTATGCCGTTCGGGTTGAAAAACGCTATGGCGACGTATCAATGAGCAATTTAGCTATGTCTACACACTCAACTCGGGTGCAATGTGGAGGTATATGTCGACGACGTGGTAATCAAGACAAAATCCAGGGAAGACCTCATCGCTGACATGGAAGAAACTTTTCAAAGCCTTTGGAGGTTCAAGATGAAGTTGAATCCGTTAAAGTGCGCTTTCTGTGTACCGTCCGGAAAGCTGCTCGGCTTCATTGTATCGCATCGAGGCATCGAGGCCAATCCAGGAAAAATCAACGCTATCATGAACATGGCACCCCCAACTAGCCAGAAGGACATCCAGAAGCTGATAGGGTGCATGGTGGCACTCAGCCGATTCATCTCCTGACTTGGTGAACGGGGCATGCGCTTCTTCAAACTACCAAAGAAAGTGGACAATTTTCAATGGACACCTGAAACCCAGCAAGCCTTCTAAGATTTCAAAAAATTTCTCACATCACCACCAATGTTGGCATCACCTATGCCCCAAGAACCACTAATGTTATACTTGGCGGTAACCACTCAGGTAGTCAGCACGGTGCTGGTGGTGAAGAGATCCGAGCCAGGTCATATATAGAAAATTCAACGGCCAGTCTACTTCGTCAGTGAGGTCCTAGCCGACTCCAAGATAAGGTATCCTCAAGTCTAGAAGCTGTTATATGGCCTACTCATCACTATCCAAAAGTTGGTGCACTATTTTCAGTCTCACCAAGTCACCGTTGTCACGTCATATCCACTCGGGGATGTCCTACACAATCGCGAGGCCACTGGCCAAATCGCTAAATAGGCACTCGAGTTAATGGCATTTGACATCATTTTTCAACCACGGACAGCAATCAAATCTCAAGTTCTAGCCGACTTTGTGGCCGAGTGGACAGAAGTTCAGATGACTACAAACACGGACAAGCTAGAGTACTGGACGATGTACTTCAACGGTTCTTTATGCATCAGTGGTGCGGGGGCTGGCATTGTATTAACGTCACCCATTGGTGAAAAACTCAAGTATGTCCTCCAGATTCACTTTCTGGCTTCCCACAATATCACCGAGTATGAGGCACTTATCCACGGGCTCCGCATTGCCATATCACTTGGCATCCGTCGATTAGTTGCACGCGGGGATTCTCAACTAGTGGTTAGCAACGTAATGAAAGACTGGACGTGTCTTGATGACACTATGGTGGCATATTGTCAGGAGGTCAGAAAACTAGAAAACAAGTTCGACGGGCTGGAGATAACTCATGTATTACGTCAATACAGTGATGCTGCAGACGAATTGGCCAACATGGGATCCAAACGAGAAGTGGTTCTGACTGGGATTTTTGTTGAACAACATCTAGAGCCATCAGTCAAGAAGATACCAGTGCTTGAACAGTTAGGGGCTGAACCTACCCCGGCAACAAATGAAGTACTAATCATCTCTCAAGATTGGCGGACTCTAGTTCTCAAATTCCTCTTGGACAACGAACTCCCAAAAGAACGCAGTGAAGCCGAATGGATCAAGCGTCGAAGCAAATGTTTCCTTGTAGTCGGAGAAGACCTGTACCGCAGAAGCGCATCCGGGGTCCTTATGCACTGCGTCACACCCGAGGAGGGCAAGCAGATTCTACAATCAATCCACTCGGGTATCTGTGGCAACCATGCCGCATCTATTAGTGACATGCCCTAGAGGCAACATGGAGATGTTATATATATCACATGCTATGTTTATAATGTATTGATTGGTTCCTTGAAATAGACATTATCATTATTGATCAATGAGTACGTGACTTATTCATGAGACTCTTAATGTCAAATGTTGCTATTTCTAAATGATCCCTGATCATATATCATATGAGGAACAAATATGATTCTAATATCAGCATATGTATTGATTGATGATCATGTCTCATGGATCATGGTATGAAGATACCAAATCGATAATATGGACATATGTTAGCGAACATATGTTAGATAGACCCACCATGAGATACTGCAGAGATTTCATGTGCCATCAGTTAGTCTCAAGTAGTGTTTATGTAGAGTCCTTAGACTTGAGATCATCATGGTTCCCAACATACGTAGTAGCTTATTTTGGGACTACTAAACACTACTTCGTAACTGGGTAGTTATAAAAGTAGTCTTCGGGTTTGCTATGAAACATGTAGTGGGATGTGAATGATCAAGATAGAATTTGCCCCTCCTAACGGGAGAGATATCTCTAGGCCCCTCGATGTAATGGATTAAGGAAGTGCATGGCCATGCTAGGGTAATTGAGGTGTCAATCACAAGTTTGTAATCCATCACAGGATCGAGAGAGTGATTGAGCTATTAAGAGGATGACACAAGTCTCGTCTTGAGCTCAATCGATATCGTGAGGCAAAGGGATTTGTAGATGAGGACATTACAGGTTCAGCCGATATGATCTTTACATATATTTGGGGGCTAATATGCCTTGTTAGAGGCCGCTATTAACAGGGTGACCAGAAAGACGTTTTTGGGTTTCGGCAAAATATACGTGAACCTACAGGGTCGCACGCTTAATGGGTTGGAACACTTATTCGAATGTGATTCGAATATGGGCTTGATTCGGATAGAGATCCGAGTAGACTGTTATTGGGTCTCGGTCCACGAGGCCCAAGTTAGGAGGTCTATATATAGTGAGGCGAGGGGCCGAGGAGATTGATGTTTTCGGTTGACCTCGAGCCAAACCCTAGCCGCCACCTCCTGAGCCAAACCCTAGCCTCTCACGAGTGCTAGTACGCTCGCAATCAGCATTCCAGCCCCGGACGTGTGGATACCGGTGGAGGCGCTGCTTGTTGCGGCGTTGATTGGCATTGACGCTGATTAGATCTGCTCATGGTGTGGTTGATTGCGGTCTATTCGCGGAGATTGACTACTTCCACTACTACCTCGACCCGCGTGTGGTTGGACAGGCTTCTCCAACCCTTCTTCCGCTGCACTGCGCGTCTAGTGGTAACTATTCATGATCCCTCTCTCGCATGATGTCCTGGTGTGCGTGCTAGAAAAGTTTTGTTTTCTGCTATCGTAGCCTACGCGTACTCCTTCAGCATCTAGGACATTAGTCAGAAAGGCTTAGAGGTGTGGGTGCCATGGGCCCCAGGTACCTCATGACAAGCATATGGGCCACTCGGATAGAGGATGGGCCTAGCCTTGTAATTAGGGATATAGCCACACTCGGCAGACTTTGCCTTGTACAATAAGGAAAACACAGTCCTAGTTGGGTGCGTTATATCTCTAAGAGGAGATCCCTTGGCCGTAATTTGGTTGGGACTCCTACCTTGTAACCCTGTCCCCCAGTATATAAGGGGAGGCAGGGCGCCCCCTGAGGGCAGGTTGAGTTGGTTCACCAGAATCACCACCATACATCCTCAAAGGAATACCACCACAACTGGACGTAGGGTATTACCTCACATCGAGGGCCTGAACCAGTATAAAATCTCCTTGTGTTCCTTTGCAATCCACCGAGTTTCCATCCGCCGAGTAGCCCCATATTTATATTGCTGGTGTAAAACATCGACAACAGGCAAGGTTTTTTCTACAAGACTGCAGTAACAGATGCTAAAGATATAGTTCGCACTTGCGAGGAATGCCAATTCTATGCAAGACCAACAAATCTTCCAGCTTAAGAACTTCAAACAATTCCAATCTCTTAGCCCTTTGTAGTTTGGGGACTTGACATGGTTAGGCCGCTCAAAAAAGCGCCAGGAGGGTTCACACAGTTGTTCATCGCAGTGGATAAATTCACAAAGTGGATTGAGGCAAAACCCGTTGCTACCATAACAGCGGCACGAGCAAAGGACTTCATCATGAGTATTTTATACCGATTTGGGGTTCCTAACTGCATCATAACGGACAACGGTACTCAGTTCACGGGCGACGTATTTCAAGGAGCCCTTTCATAGATTCGATAAGAATTTCCCGTGACTCCTTGATAACCTTGATCTCCTCTGCAAAGGCGTTGAATTGGGTCTGGGCATTGTCTTTCGAAGCTGTTCAGATTCATCGACAAGTATACTTGTTAGCCGAACAATGCAGTTGGAGTAACAAGAAGACTGGTTAAGGTTATTGTTAGGGAGGGGGCTTGCATAGTCAGCCTCCACTTTGGTTTTGGCTTTCTCCAGTTTGGCTTTGGCCTTTTCAACTTCCTTTAGCTTAATCTCTTGTTGTTTCCTCTCCTCTGCTTGGGTTTTAGGTTTTCAACTCGGCTTCAAGGGCTGCAAATCAGAATAGTCAAGGACTCGAGATTGCAGTCAGAGCTCAACAAGGCAGTCGGGAATCAACAAAGCTAGAGAAATATACTCGGGAGGATAATACAGAAGACTTACTTCTGATCTTCTTGGCTAGACTCCACTTTTCATCCCTAAGCTGATCCACCGCTCTCCTTAGCCAAATTTCCTTCTCCTGGCTAGCCTGTTCCAAGTTGTCCTTGGTGGCCTAGATCTGGCCCAGTCATTGAAGATGGGGGGTGAGCTGGGTCAAGACATTGTTCACTTTGTCCAAGCGGTTGATGATCTTCTGCTTAGAGCAAAACAGAGCAAAACATAGCAGAACAAAGCAAAGCAGAGTCAAATGGCGGAATACCAGATTAAGGAGAACCGTCAAGGGCTCAACATGGGAAGATTTGCTACACACCTGAACTCCCCTGGACGCGGCGATTGCAGCACGAAGAAGAACTTCACGCTCCCTTGCTTTGGCTTGTTCATCATGCTCTAGCTCTCCGTGACTCCCTCAGGGGATACCCAATGGAACGTTCTCGGTAAGACACGAGGAGGGGCTTCAAGTCGGGGGATGTCCACTTCATCTGAAGACGACGACAATATGAGTGGTGATGGGGTCCTGGCCTTGAACTCAGTGGCGGCTGGGGCTTCACCGATTTGCTCAGGGGCTGGAGCAGCAGCTTCAGCACTCCCCCTTTGGTCAGCCAGTACTATTGGTCCTGCTATCAGGACTCCTTTAGCCTCTACCGCTGGGGCAACCTTTGGCTTGGCAAACGAACTTGTTGGTGCTGGCTCGGCTGGGGATGGCTCGGTAACAGAAGCAGTTGGCGCGGTCCCCTTGGGATCAGTGTTAACTCGCTTCCTGTAGAATAAGTCAAGTATCAAGATACTATCACATCATTCAAGACTCTTGGAGGATTGAAGATCGCTTACCTCTTGGAAATCTTGAACCTCCACGAGGGAGCTCTAGAGGATACCGGTGGTGGAGAGTTGCTAGCTGTTGGGCCAGTCAGCGCGGCAATCGGCGTTGGCGCTTTAACTCCAGTCAGCCCTTTTTCTGATGTAACCAACTGAGGCATCGAGCTACTCGGTGGCGCTGCCCTTAGGCTCAATGTTGCTGATCTTGTACTCGGCGGCATCGGCCTTGAGCTTGATGTTGCTAGCCTCGGTCTCAGAGGAGAAGGCCTTGGGCTTGGCGACCTGGGCCTAGACTGGTAGGGTCTTTAATCCTCAGACTCCCCAGCACTGTGCTCGGCTTGCTTGTTCTCTTCTTGCTCGAATCCTCGATGGGTTTCTTCCCAGCTCTCTTGGAGCTGGGCCGAGCAGCAGAAGGAATGGCCAGCCCCTTCTTTGTTTTGGCAACCGATAGGGTTTGGGAATCATCATCAAATTCCTCACAGTCCTGCAAGTGTTTCAACAACACACATCATACATTGCAGTGAAATCCAAGACAGAAATCCACAAGATATTCATTACGGATGGATAACAATTCAACATCAGCTTTTTGGGATTACCTGTGGCCGAGGTCTTTTCTAGCTATAGGCTTTGGTGGCATGCTTTGCGTCTTCTGTCTCCATTACCCCTTTGACGAAAAAGCCAAGCAAGGTGTTGGTCACCTTGTTCTTATCGGTTAGGTCCGGGTATTCTCGGTTGGGATCATTCTTGCCCTGGTAATCCTAGCCGAAATGGCTTCTCAGCTTCAGTGGCCTGGTGCGGCGGTTTAGGAAACACCTCGCCACCAATGGACCAGTTAATCTCGATCTCTTCAGTTGATCGATCTTCTCTATCAGTTGGTACACTTGGCCCATCTCTTCATAGTTTGGCATAGAAGACCAGCTGGGTAGAACCACTGGAGAAGAGCCAGTGAAAGGAGGTAGAGAAGGTTCGAGATCGGAACAATAGAACCATTCTCTATGCCAGCCCTTGAGGGAGGTTTTCAAAGGAACTTGGAGATAAACTTTTTCATTTCGTTCCTGAGTTGGAGACTGGCTCCCCCAATCACTTGGACTTTGTTTTTGGATGGCTGGGGCTTAATGTGGAACAGATACTGGAAAAGGTTGAAATAGGGCTTAACCCCCAGAAAACATTCACACAATGTGGCGAAGATGGAGATTTGCAGGATATAGTTGGGATTCAAATTCACCAACTCTAGTTGGTAAAAGGATAAAAGTTGGCAGAAGAAATCTGAAGAGGGAAGGGCGAGACCGTGATGGAAAAAAGAGGTGAAGGCAACAGTCTCACCTGATTGGGGCGCTAGCATAGATTCCCCTTCGGCGGTGCGCCAATGGATGACTTCTTGCCGCTACAGCATTAGTTGCTTCTCCAAGTACTTTAGCTTTGTCAAGCCGCAGTCCAAAACCGGCCAGGCCTCGGTGGACATCTCTGGGATCTCGAGCGAAGCTCTCGGCATTGTTGAGGGTGAGGAGATTTGGGGGAAATGCTTTTGAAGGCTTGGGATGGATGTGGCAGAGCGGAATCCCTTGAGGTTTGCACAGGAGACGCCGCCTATGGCAAACCCTAGCAAGACAAAGTGAGGAGTTTCAGCATAGAAGCTGGAAGGTGAAATGATTGGCGGATTGGAGAAGATGAGGGAATCTTTTCTCTCTCTCCTCGCTTTTATAGAGCCTGTGCTGATAAGTGGGCTTAGGCCGGCTAATTCGGTATTGGGCCACAAGATATCAGTTTCTAAATGGCATGCTCTGTAGAGCCGACTGCTGGCTGTGTTAAAATCACAGTGCAGATGCCATCCACAGAAACCGATTAAATAATCAGATATGCTTCATGAAAGCCTAAGATATCTGCATTATTTACCAAGTATTGAGGATACATCCTTATAAGGATCGATAGCTGATCCCCATTAAAATTGGGAATGCAGGTATCTCTCAAGTACACCTGATCATACATTGGGTTAAAATCCAAGATGTGGTACTCGGCTTACATGCTTAGCCACCAATTGTCATGAGCAAAAATTATACCAGCTGGCATGAAGCTGAAGAGTCTACATACCGTGTACTACACTAATCAGGAAAGACTACAAGGTTAAAGATCTTTGACTTTATGTTTAATTGTTTCACAATTAAGCACAAAGTCGGGGGGCTACACCTAATAGGTGCGCCTATTCGGTGCACGCTATTCATATTTTTCTATGAAACCCTTCATAGCCTCTTTGCCAGCTGACATGAAGCAGGACTCGGGAGAAGAAGCACTTGGACAAAGAGTACTCGGGAGCAATGCACTCAGGAATTCTTCACTGTGGAGGATGAGTACTCGACATCAGCTGTGACTCAACTATGAAGGTCTCAGGGGCTGCTGTCGGTGCCATGGGCCCTAGGTACCTCATGAGAAGCATTTGGGCCACTCGGCCAGAGGATAGGCCTAACCTTGTAATTAGGGATACAATAGGACTCGGCATACATAACCTTGTACGACAATGGAAGGATATACTCCTAGTTGGGAACATTGTATTCTTAGAAGGAAATCCGTTAGTCGGAGTCCGACTGGGATTCCTACTCTGTAACCCTATCTCCCGGTATATAAGGGGAGGCAAGGCGCCCCCTGAGGGCAAGATCACCAAGATCAAAATCGTACAACCTCAAAGGCAATACACCACAACTGGACGTAGGGTATTACCTCATCTCGAGGGCCTAAACCAGTATAAATTGTTTTGTGTTCCTTTGCAATCCATCAAGTTTAGGTCTCACGAGTAGCCCCATGTTATTATTGCCAATACAAAACATCGACACACTTAATCCTCACATAGAAGAAAATTGCAGCGGAACGAAAATTCTAGCGAAGCTTCAGCATCAGGCCCACAGGCAACTCAATTAGGGTATAAGCCAAACACCAAAACCTTCTCCTTTCTCGCAAATCTTAACTTTGAAGATGGTAATATTGCAAGACTGAGTACCACCTAGCATACTCAACAGGCCACACAGGAAATGCAATATAATGCAATAGGATTCCAAGGAAATAGCATTTAAAACATTTGCATTTAAAAACATTGCAAAAATAGTATAGTTTAATTATTACCAACATTAAACCAACCACCGAACAACACCCCAATGCAGTTCAGGCCCAAAACCCTCCAAACCTAGAGCTATCAAGTTTCCATCAATTATGATCATTCATGAGTATTGTGAGACTAATCACGAAATACATTGCTAGGCCACCCATAACCGTGGGCATGGATATTCGAATAGTTTTACTCTGGCCAGAGGTGTACCAATTTACCCACAAGACACGGTTCCACAAATGTCACCATGCCCCGAAATACCACCATGGTACTACAAAGGGGGAAGCCATGACAAGACCTTTCTTATAACCCACCCAACAGAAGTGTCTCCCGCCAAGCCTCCGGTCTCTGGTACGGGTGATCAAGTGCCTTCTCGTGAGACGGCACAATGCCCAAAACCATGGACTTACAAACTGTCATGTGTAGACTTACATCAGCCACAAACATGCCCTAGTGCCTTCTGTTGAACGTGCCACATGTCCAATCAAGCCATTACCCATTCTAGCTTGTCGTTAGTATGGGTATTGCTTCACAACAAGTAGCTCATGAACCGGTCCTTAATTGTCATAAGCACCACTAGCATCATCATCATTCCATGTGCTCACAACCCACCATTAGTCATGCTTTAGTTGGCATATTTAATGAACCAACCACGACCATCTTGAAAATATAGCCATTAATCATTAATTAATCATAAGCGATTGAATAGTTATCCCACATAAAATGACGCTAGGGTTTCTAAGCATGGCTAAGAAAAATTAAATAATCTAGCTAGATCATTAATTATACATCTAGCTAGTCAATATTACTTACCCAGGATATCGAGGTAAAGGTATCAACAGCAAAATGGCCATAATCAAGGAATATAGGTATCATCATAAATACTCATAATAATAACATTCAAAAGTTTTGCATGCAATAACTTTAAAACAATATAATTTTCACTATTGGGATCAACATGCTCAAGGGGATTATTGTGTGCCTTGCCTTCTAGACTAATAACAGAAAAGTCTTTAGTTGATCTTCCAAACTCTTCCTCGAACTTCGTGCTCTTCTGAAATGGCAAAAATTACATATCTACACGCAAAATAAGGAAAAACACTAAGAAATTCCAAATAAATAGTACATAAAAGTATATAAACAAGTAGTTCATGATTTTAGATGAATTTAGGAAGAAGAACGGGTCGAATTAGAGTTTAGACGGAAAATATATGGCATCCAGAAGTTCAAATACAAAGAAAATCGGAAAAGAAATAGAAAAGAAATATTCTTGGGAATATCCTTTGGATTTCTGATTTAAATAATAATTTTAGGAAAAGGCTGACAAGTGGGGTTCATTGTCAGTGACTTGGTTCACATGGACTGGGTCCATGGACTGAGGAGAGAAAGGAGTGGTGGATTGGCCGACGTGGATTACCACATGGCCAAGGAAGCTGAGGTGGCTGCCAACGTGGTGCATTACGGCTGACGTGGCAGGATGATCGGATTATGGAAACTCAACGGCTGGGATTTGATCTAGAAAATCAGACGGCTGGGATTCAATCGGGGTTTTATGGAGATCGAGCAGCTCGGATTGGATTTCGGTGATCGGACTGTTGAGAGAGCTCAGGGTTTGTGTGTGGGGCCCACCCATCGGTCGCATGGGAGGGGATCACCAGTGGGGCCGGCCAATTAGTGGCGCGGGAGAGCGAGGTGAGCACTCACCTATCCATGGCACGACGCAGCGTGGCTGAGGGGTGTTCGATAGTGTGACGGCGACGATGACGGGATGGCAAGGGCGATAGAGGGTGGTGACGCAAGGGCGGCGCGAGGAGATGGCGACACCATGATGGGGGCAGGGGTGTCGGAACAGGGAGAAGACAACGAGGATGGAGAGCAAGGGGGGGAAGGGATGACTTCGGCCGAGGCACACCAAGTGGCAGAGGATGCGGAGGTGACGACGACGACAGCTGCGGTGGGGGCTTGGAGCAGTGAGACAGTGGCAGCTTGCGGCGGCGCGGGGCAAGGTGGTGGCGGTGGCATGGCACAGGGTGGTGTCTAGGGCACGAAAGAGAGGAGAAAGGAGGCGGCGGCAGCAGCTATTTATAGAGGGAGGGAGGCGCTAGGGCATGTGGCGGGTGGCGACGCGGTGCTGTGAATCGCGGCGGCAGTTTCGGCGAACGCACGGTGGTGGGCCAAGGGAGGAGCAAAGCGGCAGAGCGGGCTAGGGGAGGCAGCACTTTCTTGGTCCTAGAATGCATTGTTGGAACTGGATTGGAATGCGAAACAGCTCTAGATTCGAGGGTTTCTATTATAGTGGAATGCGAGGGAAAGATCATTTCCACTGATAGTCACAAGATCCTTTTATCAAGTAGTGGGAAGACTATAAGTATTCCTTTAGTTACCCATCGGCGCTCTAACAAAAATACTTGTATGCACCAAAAACCTCGGCTTCCATGGGTAAATCCATTAAAAAGGACAAATGTTAGCGGAGGGGGCTGCGGCGGGTGCAGGTCAAGCCAGCGGTGGAGCTGCATGCACCGAGGAGGCAGGCGCCGGGGTGGGCCGGGTGGAGCTCATGTCAACCGAAGGAGAGAAGGGGAGGAGGAAGAAAGAAGAAGAAAGCAGGGAGGAAGAAGAAGAAAGGAAAAAGATAGGAGGAAAAAGGGAAGAAGGAAAAAGAGGAAAGAGAAAGAGAGAAAAAGGAAAAGCAAAAATAAAGGGTTTTCTGGAAAACTCCAAATTTGCAAAAATTGGAATTTTGGGATATTTAAGGAATCTGAGGAATATTTTAGAATTTTGGAATTGGATAAGTCGAGGATATTTTTATGGAATCTGGAAATTGGGAAAATTAGAATATTTGGGAATTCAATTTATTTCATCAGAAATTGGACTCTGTTGAAATAAAAAGGATTTAATTAGAAAGAAATGGATATTTCAAAAAGGAATTGAATATATCCAGGAATAATTTGTGGAAATTGGTGAAAGCGGAATATTTTGTTGATTCAAAAAATGGAGAATATTTTGTTGGAATATCGGGGATTTTAAGGTTTCGGACTTGGGTCCATCTGAGGACTCTAGGTTTTGTGTTTCGAGGGATCTCAGAGATTCGGAGACGGCATCAGACAATCAAAGTGGAGGGAAACTCGAGTTCGAGTCGAAAAGATAGGTACCAGAGGATAAGACCAAGAACGACCTGAGATTGGGAGAAGAATATGGAAGTTATTTTTCATTTAATTAATTTCTGAAATATTCTTTGTATTATTAAAATTAATTTTGGAGCTCTGAAAATTCCGAGAGAATTTCAGAGTGTTTATTAAACCATGGGGAATTTACCAAAAGCCAAAACCACCATGAAACAAAAAGAAAATCATTTATTATAAATATTTGAATGCTTAAAATATTTCGACCAAAACCCCTAGGGAGTACAAAAGCATAACAAGCATCACTTAAATTCTTAACTTGACCATTTTTAATATTGGAAATTTTGGATTTTATTCAAACACTTTCACAAACTTTTCTAGTGATTTCTTGTATTTCCATTTACCCATAATAATTTTTAATTAGGACGTTTTTCATGGTGTGACAATAATGCCTAGTTCATCTCGCACCCCCAACCAGCTGGCTAGGGGGTCAAAGAAACATTCGGCTAGCCCCTCAACTGACAAACTGAACTCTAAGAGAGCTAGGAAGCAGCTGGCCAAGGAGTTAGCGAAGAAGAAGCAAACACCGACTAAACCATCAAGTTGTCCCAAGATTAGGGACACAAGCGCCAAGGTTGCTTCATTAGCACCCGCCACCACTCCAGCAACAGCACAGCCGGTGCCAATTGCAGCGTCGGTTGCACCGACACCACCTCTGACTACCACGCCATCGCCGCCGCCGTAGAACTACCCGCCACCCGACTGATGCGGCCACCGGTGACAAGCCTATGAGCTTGCCGCCACTCACCTCACCCCATGCCGGACATGGGATGAGGTTTACGACTTCCAAGAGGTGCTCCGTCTTCCGACATCTTCACTATTCTTGAAGTATTGTAGTATTTTTGAATGCAATGTCAAGTGATGTAGACCCCAAGGGGTCCCTACTGCCGGTCCCAACGCAAGACACCACCCCGGCTGAGGTTGAGGCTGGAGCCCAACAGGCTGAGCTGAGTGCCGCTCCAGCCCCTGAGGCTGAAGGAGGACAATCAGACACCCAACCTACCTCCCCTAGCTGGGAAACAACAGACCAAGCCACAGAGCCAGCCCTTGCTTCCATACCAAGGCCAGCAACTCCCTCGCTGCCTTTGTCTCCGTCATTTGGGGGCTATCCAGCAACCCCTGAATTTGATGACGATGACATCCCAAGGCTGTCGGAGCCACCATGCAACCCCCTAAGGACACTCAGCTAGAGAAATCCAGACAGGAGCGTGGACATGGTGACACTTGATGAGGAGGCCACCAACAAAGAACGGATTGAGCTGCATGAGGCCACAATCAAAGCCTCGCTGCAAGTCTAGGTAAGTAGTCCGACTCAGCAATAATAATCATACCACCACTCTGTGTTGTTATGGTCAGCAATCCTTGTTCTTTGTAGAAAATCACTAACCGGACTAAGAAGCGGGCCTTTGCCAGGCTTGCTCCTTAGATCACTCAGCTGACAAGACTGTAGTAGGAGAAGAACGAGATCCAGCTCAAGGCCAAGGAGAGGGAGAACTGGCTTTGGGGTGCAGTGAATAGCCACCGGGATGAGACATTTAGCCTCATGGGCATTGTCCAAGGTAAGCTCTGTTATCTCCCAAGCAACTCCCTATAGTTGTCTTTTCGTACTGAACTCTTGCACTTTGTCTTTGTAGTTCGAGAGACAACTATCCACAATCAACCCCAAGAGCACGGCAGCCTTAAGAAGGAACCTGAAGAACTTGAAACTAGAAAGGCCAAGATGGAGACTGAGTTTGCAGGTATGCCACTCAGTTTTTGGTGTTTTTCTCCGAGTATATCTTGGTTTGTTCTACTTGGTCTTCTTACAGCCTACCCCTTGGACAGACTACAAGGTCAAAGTCCAGTCGCTGTTCGAGCCTTTTGGGGAACAAATCCAGCATGTGGAGGACTCCCAAAATGTGCTCGTTGATGCAGCCAAGGCTCTATTGGACATCATGCAGTAGGAGGACGCTAGCCCCAGCACTGCTACTACTACCAACAAACTTCAATGACTCCAGGCTGCCCTGGCAGCCTTGAAATCCTTCGTGACAGAGTGTGCAACGCTGGGGATTACGTAGGCCCTCCCTATGACAAAGTCCCTCTATCCCCGAGTGGATGTGGAGGCAGTCAGCGAGGGTTTCGTAGACGGCACAACTCCTGAGCAGGCATTGGAGCTGATCAACCAAGTCCACAGCACAGCAAAGACGATAGCCGAAGATCTTCCACTGTAGCTGTAAGGACAAGAGCCAATATTACCCCATGTACACTTTGCTAGACATGTTTATGAACAATGTTGTTTGTTGTACACATTGTATGTAAATAACTTACTTTTTATTTGCTTGTAAAGTATGCCGAGT
The DNA here is from genome assembly GCA_003991445.1 of Oryza meyeriana var. granulata. Lineage (NCBI taxonomy): Eukaryota > Viridiplantae > Streptophyta > Magnoliopsida > Poales > Poaceae > Oryza > Oryza meyeriana. The sequence goes on along the minus strand of RYFJ01003011.1, from coordinate 54,189 downwards.
GGTTGTTTTGTCTTTGCCGTCATCAATCATGTCCGACTACTGCATATGCCGAGCAAAAGGAACGAGCACAAAAGGCACTTATCCCATAAAAACTATACTCGGTACTACTAGCATAATCGTTACAAGACTTCGTGACTTAGACAAAAAACACTCAGGGAGATCTTCTTGGTTTTTGACTCCACTGAAATTCCCGTCTTGGTCACCTTTTTTGCTTGGACTTCCTCGTGCTCCTTAGAAGTTGATGTCACCAATCGGATGTTGCTTTTTTCGACTGTGGCCTCATGAGACTGTGCCAACTCGCAGCTCTCCTTGTTGTAGGTGAAGGCTTCCTTGATGTCGCTATGTAGAGAGAGTACTCATGCTGGTCCTGGTATCTTCAGCATCAAATGGGGAACCACCATAAACTTGGTGAGTGCCAGCCACTCGAGTATGGCTTGGTAGGCTGTCTCAAAAATTATACCGCGTGCCAAAGGTGACCGGCATTGTGATTTGGCCGAGTGGCGTTGAAGAGAGGCCAGGGATTACCCATGGAAAGGAGCTGTACTCGGACGTAGCTCAGAACGAGGTATTTTCATCTCATCGAGCGTCTTGGCAAACAAAATGTTGAGAGCGCTCTCACCATCGATCAGAACCTCTCCAATTTGATGTTCTTGATAACTGGGTCTAGGATGAGTGGATAGCACCCCTGGATGTGCCACGCGGTCGGGATGATACGTGAGGTCAAACATGATTGTGACCTCGGACCAGCACAAGTACTGAGGGGAATCAGCAGAAATGGTGTTGACCTCGTGTGCAGTTAGCTTCTGCTTCCGCTTGGATTCATACGCCGATGGCCCTCCAAAGATGTGATTGAGCTCAACATGGGGGTCTTGGTAGTCTCCTACTAGGCCTGAGTCCGGCTTGTCCTTGCCCTTGGCTTCACCGGATGTTGAAGTTTGCTCCGTGATGAACTTCTTTAGCATGAAACAATTCTTGGCTGAGTATTTCCCCTTGGGATGGAAAGGACACGGTCCATTCATGACTTTGTGGTAGTCGTCCACCTTAGGAGCTCGTGGGCGGTTGCGGTCGACTGTGGCCACGATGTGCTCCGATTTACACTTGCAGTTCCCAAGCTTTGATGGGGCCGTGTCGTCCGTCTCATGTCGTTCCTTCTGTCGGGGTATGTTGTCAAGTGCCTTAGTGACAGCATTCGCTGAGTCGGCATACTTGTTGGCCATCTCGAAGAGGGCTTTGATGGAGTTGGACAGCTTTTGAGTGAACTTGCAATGAACGGTGTGTCCCTGACTACCTTGCGGAAGGCAGCAATGACCACCTCGTCATTGATCTTTGGAATATAATTCCTCTTCTTGGAGAAGCGCTTGATGAAGTCCCGGAGTGACTCGTTCTTCCTCTAGTGGCATTGGTACAGATCGTACTCGCATGCTGACCTTTTGTACGTTCCTTGGAAATTTGACACAAACCGCTCACAGAGGCCCTATCAACCATGTCCGTGCCAAGTCAACTAAGGTGATAGGCAGATAGTTTGCCATTGCCTTGTGGTCGCCTCTAGCTGCTCGGATTGTCAGGATGTATACTGTCAACCAGGATTCCAGGTTGGTCTCGCCATCATATTTGTCGATCCTAGTTGGCTTGAAACTTGATGGCCAGCCAATGTGGCATAGCTTGTGCGTGAAAGCTGGAACTCCGTCGTCCTAGTGGGGTGAGTAGTGAGGGCTCCGGCTCTAACTGCGGCAGTGGAACTGCTCATGGTGGAGGCCAAAACACTCGTGTTCGTCTTCTAGTCAGTGGCGTTCATCTTCCTCGTGTTCACGGCGATGAGCATTAAGGTCTTGACGAAGATCACGGTGTAGTCACTCGTGGGCATCGTGGTTGTCCCATCGTTTGTCATGATGGTGTCCCCGGTGATCGTCGTTGTGGCCATGCAATCCGTGGACTGACTCCGACTGGTGGCGGTCGAATCCCGCTACTTGGTGTCTAGGCGTGGTTGATGAAGTTGCAGCATTAGAAGCTGTCTTGCTTGAATAAACCAAGGTATCTTTGGTCTCCTAGTGCTATTGTACTGCTGCTGTTATTATCATGGCCTTGATTCTAGCAATGGTCGGTGTTGCCTGGTGATCGGCTCCTAGCTGCAGGGTATCCAGTAGTGTTGCAGCGGCCATGACATTCTGTTGTGGGGTGGCGAAGACGTCATGGTCGCCCACTTTGGTATGAAGGATTTCTTGTTGTGCTTGCCACCCGGTTTTACGCAGCTCACAGTTGCGAGCATCCCGTTCGGCTTGCAGATGTCAGTCCTCTTCCTTTTTTGCTCACGCAGTCGACGAGCCTCTTCCTCTTGCTGTTCCCGTAGTTGGCATGCATCTTGACTTGGGGTACCCCTTTTTGATGCCATAAAGACTTCATGTGGAGGTGAGAAGCTTCCCAAGCTGCCGTCCGATTGTGTGTCGGTGTCCAAGTACTGAAGTGATGTAATTATAACTCCAACCTCCCTAGATCCTATCCCAAGCGACTCTAGGTTGTATCCGAGTCGAAGTCCAGAGGATTGGGTTTGCCGCGCCATGTTGGAGTTGAAGACGGCTACGGCATTTGCGAGTCCGAGTGGGGGATTGGCGATCTCGGTCGGCTTAGGGCCGTGACCGAGTCAAACACTTGGAAAGAGAGTTGCCCTAGGGCTCGTCGATCTTGGGTGTCACCGAAGCTTGTCATTGAAGATTGTCGCAGCATTGAGAAGGCCAACTAGCGCAATGCTGACTTGGTCCCTACCCGATCATACTGAAACTGAGTCGGAAAGGGAGAGGTTACCAAAGTCGTCGACAATGAAGTCAAGGCAACCGAATCTAATTGCTTGCCTGGGCCAACTGTCGATGTTTTGTATCGGCAATATTGAATATGGGTTATTCATTAGATCTAAACTCGATGGACTCGAAAGAACATGGGGAGTTTATCCTGGTTCAGGCCCTCAATGTAACGTAATACCCTACTTTCAGCTGTTTGTTTATTGCTTTCGTGATTTCTCTAGAGAGATTAGTTATGCCCCAAGGGTTCCTTGCCTCTCCTTATATACCGGAGAGGTGAGGATTACAAGGTAGGAAACCCAGTTGGACATGACAGAGGGTTTCCCTTATCAGAAAATAGAGTATCCAACTAGGACTATATCCCCTTCCTTGTCGGGCAAGGTTACATAAAGCCAAGTTCTACTCTATCTCTAATCATATGGGCTGGCCCACCCTCTGTCCGAGTGGTCATAATTGCCTTCCTTTAGGTACCTAGGGCCCATGGCCTCCACAATAGGCTCTTCCTGGGGCTAATTGATGACCTGTGCACTGCATTCAGGCTCGGAAACAGGAAAGTAGCTGAAGTGTCCAAGACACATAATATGGCAGGTTGTGCAAGGCTCGACCCGAGCACGCATCGTGGCTAGCATGCCTTTAGGTTTTGGTCCTTCTTGATGACCGCAGGCTGTCACACCTTGGACCTGTCGATGTTTTATACTGGCAATATAAATATAGGGCTACTCGTTGGATCGAAACTCGGTGGACAACAAAGGAACTCAAGGAGTTTATACTGGTTTAGGCCCTCGAAGTGAGGTAATACCCTACGTCCAGTTGTGGTCTATTTCCTTTGAGGATTATCTAATGATTCTTCTGAACCTACCCTCGTGGGGCACCCTGCCTCCCCTTATATACTGGGGGATAGGGTTACAAAGTAGGAGTCCCAGTTGGACTACGACCAAGGGATCTCCTCTTAGAGATATAATGTGCCCGACTAGGACTGTATTTTCCTTATCGTACAAGGTTAAGTCTGCTGAGTTCCATCATATCTCTAATTACAAGAATAGGCCCATCCTCTTTTCGAGTGGCCCATAGGTACCCGGGGCCCATGGCCTCCACAGCAGCCCCTAAGACCTTCATAGTTGAGTCACAACTGATGCCAAGTGCTCATCCTCCACGGTGAAAAATTCCAGAGTGCATTGCTCCCGAGTACTCCTTGTCCGAGTGCTTCTTTTCCCGAGTCCTGCTTCATGTCAGCTGGCAACGAGACTATGAAAGGCTTCATGTAGGAAAATGAATAGTGTGTGCCCAATAGGAGCACCTATTAGGTGTAGCCCCCTACTTTGTGCTTAATTGTGAAACAATTAAACATAAAGTCAAAGATCTTTAACCTTGTAGTCTTTCCCGAATAGTGTACTACTGGTATATGAGACTCTTCGGTATCATGTCAACCGGAATGATTTTATATTGTCTTTCCTGAGTAGTATATCACTCGATAATTAGACTCTTCAGCATCATGTTAGCTAGAATGATTTTTTATAGTCTTTTCCAAGTAGTATATCACTCGAAAATTAGACTCTTCAGCTTCATGTCAGCCGGAAGAATTTTTGCTCATGGCAATTATTGGCCCAGCATGTAGGCCGAGTACCACTTCATGGATTTTAACCCAATATGTGGTCAGGTATTCTTGAGAGATACCTGCATCCCCAATTTTAATGGAGACCAGCTTGTGACCCTTATAAGGATATACCTTCAATACTGGTAAATAATGCAGATACTCGAATGTATACATCCGACTGTAGGCTTATCATGAAGCATATCTGATTATTTAATCGGTTTCTGTGAGTAGCACCAGCACTATGATTTCAACACAGCCAGTGAGCGGCCTAGATAGAGCGTGCTACTTAGAAACTCATATCTTGTGGCCTAGTACCGAATTCGCAGGCCCAAGCCCACTTATCGGCATAGGCTCTATAAAGGCGGGTAGAGAGAGAAAAGATTCCCTCATCTTCTCCAATCCACCAATTGCTTCGTCTTCCAACTTCCATGCCAAAATTTCGCACCTCGCCTCGCTAGGGTTCACCATTGCTAGCTCTTCCCTCTCGAAACTTGGGCGATTCCGCTCCTCCGCGTCCATTCCAAGCCCCCAGTAGTATTTCCCCCAAATCTCCTCGCCTCAAGCCATGCCGAGAGCTTCGGAAGTCTCGGAGGTGTCTGATGAGACCTGGCCGACTTCGGATTGTGGCTTGACTAAGCTGAAGTATTTGGAGAAGTTGCTGAGATTGCAGAGCCGTGAAGTCATCCATAGGCGTCTGGCTGAAGGGGAATTGATTCCGGGGCCCCAATCTAGTGAGACTGTAGTCTTCGCCTCTTTCTTTGACCGGGGACTTGCTCTTCCTGCCTCGGACTTTCTTCACCAACTTCTTTCCTTTTATCAGCTAGAGCTAGTAAATCTGAACCCCAACTCCATCTTGCAAATCTCTATATTTGCAACTTTGTGTGAATGCTTTCTATGTGTGGAACCCCATTTCAATCTGTTTTGATACTTGTTCCACATCAAACCTTAGCCGCCCAAAAACAAAGTGCAGGTGATAGGGGGCTGGTCTCTAGTTTAAGATCAAAATGAAAAGAATCTATCTTCATGTTCCTTTGAAAACCTCCCTCAAGGGCTAGCACAGAGAATGGTTCTATTGCTCTGATTTTGAACCCTCTCTGCCCCAGTTTACTGGCTTGTCTCCGGTGGTCTTGCCTAGCTGGTCATCGGTACCAAACTTCGAGGAGATGGGCCAAGTGTATCAGTTGATTGATAAAATTGACAAACTGAAGAGCTCTGGATTAACTGGTCCCTGGGTGGCCAGATGTTTCTTGAGTCGCCGCATCAGGCTGTTGAAGCTGAGAAGCCACTTCGGCTGGGATTATAAGGGAAAAAATGATCCTAGCCGAGAATACCCAGATCTGACTGACAAGCACAAGGTGACAACCCGAGAATATTATAACGGACTATATTGGAATGCTCGCTAATGTTGACTTGTTGTCCATCTGTGATGATTGCCTGTAAATGTATATCCTGGATTGCTCTGCAATGTATGTGTTGACGCCGAAAACCCGCCGGGGCTCGTCCGGCGTCTGGGTGACACGCAAAGGCCTGGGAGATCTGCTTAACTCCAGTGCAGGTCCTAAAGTCTTGAGGTTCGTAGGCGTGCTAGTCAATTTGACCCTGTAATTGACAAGGAGAAAGAAATGTTAAATTCGCGAGCCAATCGGCTGGAAGCCGGCTTGGACTCATCTCATCGGCCGATGGCCGATACGCACTGTAGCACTTATACATCGGCTTAGAGCCGATGGTGGCAGGAGCAATAGCGTAATAATACACCAGTATCGTGCTAGCCGATCATCAAAGGGATACTCAAAAACCGGCTGTAAACTTAGTAAAAATAAACAGGTATAATGCATAAGTAAATAAATCAAATAAATCCTAGCCGATCATAATTTAGTATTACTGGTGTTGCCGTGAAGATATGCTTGTGCCTAGGCCCTTGCTTACATCGGCTCCCGGGGTCTTCATCCGCTGTCCGGGCCCGTACACTGGTCCTTACCTAAGCTCGTGCCCGGGCCCTCACCTGGGGTCGTGCCCAGGAACTTGCTTGTACTTGTACTTGGATCGACAGAATAAACCCATCGGCTAGTCCTTAGCCGATTGTAACAATAATACAGGCAAGAATATATAATAAGGTATGCAATAACATAAATGATAAATAATTGATGAGCCAGCCGACTACTGAACAGAGCGAGTATAAAATAAGACAATGAATAAATGTAGTCGGCTTTAACAGATAACTTATCGGCTAAGCACTCCGATAACACCATCGCACAACACCATCGGCTCATCAAGAGTAAAGCTATTATCGTCAGTCTAGTAGATCGGACCCAACCGTTGCAGCACAGACAAACAATGATAGCGATACTTCAATGGGCCGATAGATATAATGCGATCGTGATGAAGATAACTTACTGGCTATGCACTCCGATAAGACGCCTGCACACAAAGCATCGGCCTAGCAGGACCGACTTATCACTAGCAGTTCAGTAGGTCGGACCTAACCGATGCAGCACGAACTGATGATAAATCGCTCCCAGTAAGCCGATACGATCTATGCATGCGTGATGTGATATACCTAATCAATCTATGAGGTCAAACTGAACTGATGCAGCCATAGATAAAGTAAATATATCGTGGTAAGCCGACTACCATAAACCGACTAGAATATCGGACCTAACCGAGGAAGTCCTAGCCGATAGGTAGCCGGGGTGACGAGACTTACCCTCTCGCAGGAGTTCGGACCTAACCGATGTAGCCCGGCTCGAGAAGCAGGATCCCATCGAAGGGGTGGCGATGCGCCGAAATTTGTATTGATCGTTGTGATGTTTACAAGGTCCCCGGGCATACGTATATATACCCCGAGTTGCATGAGTCCTTATAGGACACGGTATACAATTTCCTATCCATAATAGAAAACGCTAACTAATCCTGACCGGACACGAGGTCAGGTTTCCTAAAGATAAACATCTGCCTAATTAATATGTACAGTAAATAATTGCCAAATAACGGTCTTCATGGCTCCTTCCTGATTCCGGTCTCTTCTCCGTCAGTTGACTGCAATTTCTCCTTTGACCGAATCTAATACAGGGCCTCACCAAATTTTGGCGTTAACACATGCCCCCCAATTTCGGAGTTCTTCAATAGGGCTTCGAATTTTTTTTTATTATTCTGGGCCTCCAGATTTATCCCATACCGAGGCGGCCCAAGATAGCTCACTTGCCATAAATGTTTGAAACAGTGCCAACGGCCTCGATTCCCGCTCGGTTGTCACACCTCTATAAAAACGCTTCGTCTCCTTGCTTTTTTTATGCTTTCACATCACCAGAGCACCACCGCTTCATCTTCCAAATCCTCACCAAGCCCTAGCGAATCCAGACGAGTCATTGCAACCTTTTTCTCCGGCCGTCGATCCCTGCAACTTCTCCTACTCCCGCGATGGCATCGGCATCTGTAGTTCCTGAGGTAATCTTCTCACCCGATTATTTTCCCCCAATCTGCAATCCATACGAACCCGATCTGCTCCCTTTTTTTTCATCTGTTCTTCGTCGTGTTCTTGTTTCCTGTAGCATCTTAGAGCCCAGGTCTTGATTCCGGCCGCCGATTACCCCAGCTTTTTCTATCATGGCCCCATGGGCAGCGAAGATCCAACCGATTTCATCAGTGCTGAAACCCAACGTATTCCCTTCAAGAACTCGGCTATGTTAGTCAGTGACTGGACCAACAGCTTCAGGTCATGGCCGAGCAGATTGCCCGGATGGAGAGATTGGTACATCAGAGTATCGGTTGTGAAGAGAACCCTTTGGGATGAATCACATATCGGCCACTGCGTTAATCTCTCCCTGGCTGATATGGAAAGGAACGAGCCCCTACTTGCATCGGCCTCATACTACTGGTCCGATGCCCTCAATGCCTTCATGTTTGGGCATGGGCCGATGACCCCCACTTTGCTGGATGTGACCATGCTCACCTGCCTGGATACGACGAGCTACATCAACCCTTTCAAACTCCGGTTCAAGCCTGCTCACCGGCTCCAAACAAAAAACATCGGCGGCTGGTCCAGGTATATATCTCTCCACAATAAGGGAACTGGACCGGTTGATGATCGGGAGCACGCCGCTTTTCTGAACTTGTGGTTGGAACGGTTCGTCTTTGGTGGTGTAACCCTCGGCCCAACGACCAATATGCAATTCCTGGCAGAGTGCTTGGCCGATAGGAAACAAATTCCGTTGGGGCACTATCTCCTTGGCGCCACCTACCAGCTGCTTCATCAGGTGGCAACTAAGCTATCGGCCGGCCAGCCCGTCGGCCATATTGGGGGCCCTTGGTGGTTTGTACAGCTCTGGTCAATGTTTACACCTCCAAGGCCATCCAGAAACTTCTCTTGTTAAGCAATCCTTCCCAGCCGATTACCCAGAAGATCAAGACCCCGTCTATCGCGATGCATCTCTATGGGCGAAGCTGCATCGGCTCTCTCTGGCGGCAAGATCCCTGCTGAAGTTAGTCATGGTTCAAGGGGTTTTATTATGGCTTTCACCAGGGAGGCCACTCTCTGGTTTGCTTATAATGATGCCATCATCATTTGAGATGCCTTCTAACTTTGACCCGCTCAAAGCCCTGGACAATGATGAATCCAAGTCCATCTTCCTATCGGCCATCACCCCTGTCTGCTGCCAACTGGCCTCTCTCTGGGCCGATCGCAGCCTTCATATGAGTTCTATCATCCATCAGTCGGCTCTCGCCAGTTTGGTCTTGGGCAACTTCCCATCGGCCTCTTCTTCATCAACAAACTTCAAGCCCGAGGCACGGTCAGCAGCGCCCGGGAATATGATCGGCTGCGGACTTTGACAGATTCCCTCCTGCTAGGTGCCGCCACTGAGGTGTATATCTGCACTGCCAACACCAAGCTTTTTGTCCGATGGTGGTCAGAATGGAAGAAACACTTGTTCAGCTTAGCGCCCACCTGTTACTGCTCTCGTCTTGACACTGAGTACGTCGAATCCGATGAAGAGGTAATACCCACAAGCTTCCACCATCATCTCCAATCATCTCTAACCCCTACTTTGCAGGCTGCCAGCGTCGAGCCCCCATCAAGAAGCAACAGTGGTCGGCCGATTCTGTATCAACCCTCATCGGCCACCCCAAACTTAGGGCGCGACGCTCCATCCCCATCGGCTCTCCTCAAGGCACCTTGGCCGACGGGACCAAAAAGGAAAAAGTTAGCGCATCGCCCCTCCCTGAAGAAACAGAAAACCGATGCTGATATTGTTGCCATGACGCCATCTTCTCCCCAGACCACATCGGCTCCCTCATCTCCTCAGGTATGCGCCAAGTCTTAACATCATTATTACCCGCTTTTTCATTTATCTCACCAGCTCCATCTTCAGCTCGAGTCATCGGCTCTAGATTTTCAACCTTCTTCCGACGTCCCCCCAAGTACTGAGCCGATGGCCTCCTCAGCTGCCCCACTCTTGGCACCAAGTCCTCCAGCTGTCGATGAGACTGCCCCTATTCCATCGGCTGACATCGGCCCCTCCAGAGAACAACCTATTCATCCCCCTGAAGCCGATGTCGCGCAAGCTACCGATGTCCCTCCTCAGGTAACTCTTTTATGTCCATACTCCGCTCTTAACTTTTTTACTGATTCCTTTACCAATGCCAATTTTGCAGTCCTTAGCCGATCTGTTCTCCTTTGACATCGGCAAGTACCTAGAAGTAGAAGAATCCACAGCCACCAGCGCAACAACCAAACCATCCTTCCCAGCCGACGTACGCGAATATCTGACGAGCATCCTCAGCCGGCTGGAAAACCCAATTGACGCGCTAGCGGAAGATTGCGGGCCAATCCGGGCAAGATTCGCAGAAATTGAACACCATCTGCCCGAAGAACTTGTCGACGCGCTAACTCCCGCAGCATATCTGGAATCCCATAGATTTAAACTCATCAAGCTTAGACAACGAATAGCCGACCGCGCTGACCAACAGAAGACTACCGAAGACATCCAAGCCGATCGGCTATTAGCCCAAGCAGAGAAGAAAAAGCTTGATGACATGTCTGCTGCCCCCCAAGAGCTCCAACCTAAGTTAGACCAGCTGAAGAAGAAGGAGGCCGATTTGCTAGCAGAACTTGAAAGAGTTCGTAAGGATCTTATAGCAACAGAATCCCAACTAATCGGCATCAAGATCAAGAGGCCAAGGTTGCAGCGACAGTGCGTCAAGTCATTCATCGGCGCAAGAACCTGAAGACCATCCCGGGCTCCGATGAAGATGACATCCGTGCTATCAATGAGATTGATCAGATCCGCCTGCACGCAATTGAAGTGATCCAAAAATTCTTGTAAATCTTAAACCTTCGTAGCTGACTATTTTTTGGAACATGCCGATCACCCTTCTGCTGTCATATAATCCGATCGGCTCTGCTACTTATCCCTTTCAACCCTGATAATATTTCTGCTCGTTTAATCTAAAGGCGATATCGATCGATATCGGCTATCTTTAGGCGATGTAGAAAAACATCGGCTTTCCGAATTGCTTTAGAAATCGGCTCTACTCAACCAATTCAAGAATCGATCCACACGCTAGGGTAGTATTTCTTGAGATATTTTCCGTTAAGTGCTTTAGCAAACTCTGTCCCATCAATATCTTCTAACACATAGGCATTACCAGGCACACAACGATTAATCCGATAGGGCCCCTCCCAATTAGGCGACCATTTTCCAAACTTATTATCTCTGGACCCGATCGGCAAAATCAACTTCCACACGAGATCTCCCTCGGCAAACGACTTATTCACCACCTTTTTGTTGTAATGCCGAGCTGCCTTAGCCTTATTTTCCTTGATCCTCTTGTTGACGCCGAAAACCGCCGGGTGTGCCGAAAAGCTTGCTAACGATCTGGTCCGGCGTCTGGTGACACGCGAAGGCCTGGGAGATCTGCTTAGCTCCAGTGCAGGTCCTAAAATATTTGAGGTTCGCGGGCGTGCCAGTCAATTTGACCCAGCAATTGACAAGGAGATGAAGAAGTTAGATTACTGATCCAATCGGCCAGCAAGCCGATACGGATTCCTTCCAGCCGATGCCGCTATGCTCGTGCTCGGGCCTCTGCCTGTACTCACGCCCGGGTCTCGTGCTCGCGTCCGGGTCCTTGTTGGTCCTCGTGCCCGGATCGGCAGCAATTGCGCAATCGGCTATCGGCCGATACGGGCTGATATAGACTCCTCGTAGCCGATAGCCGATGGCACCTGTGTATCGGCTGGGAAACCGATAGCGCTATGAGCAAATAGACAAGATGTCAGTATAACATGTGCATCGGCTAGAAGCCGATGATAAAATAGATATGTAGGATAGTAAGCCAGCCGACTGCCGAGGAAACACATATGCATCGGCTAGAAAACCGATGATAATATAGATGACCAAAACAGTAAGGATAATACAGTCGGCTTTATAAAAAGATAACCTATCGGCTAAGCACTCCGATAGAACGTCGCATATACACCGATCAGCCCGACAAGGATAAATCTATTATTATCGATCTAGTAGTTCAAACCTAACTGATGCAGCACAGATCGATAATAGTAAAGGAACCTCAACGAGCCGATAGACCTAATGCAACTGTGATGAAAATAACTTACCGGCTATACATTCCGATAAGACGCTTGCACAAAGGATATCAGCCTAACAGGAATAATTTATCGCTAGCAGTTTAGTAGGTCGGACCCAACCGATGCAGCACAAACTGATGATAAACTACCCCCGATAAACTGATAAAAATTATGCACGCGTGATGTGATATACCTGACCAGCCTAAGAGGTCGGACCGAACCGATGCAGCCGTAGACAGATCCGATACACCGTGGTAAGCCGACTACCATAGACCGACTAGAATATCGGACCTAACCGAGAAAGTCCTAGCCGATTGGTAGTCGGGGTAACGAGACTTACCCTCTCGCAGGAGTTCGGACCTAACCGATGCAGCCCCGCTCGAGAAGCAAGAACCCGTTGGTAAAGGGTGGCGATGCGCCGAAGTTGTATTGATCGATTGATTGATGGTTTACAAGGTACCCGGGCATACGTATATATACCCCGAGTTGGTACAGTCCTAATAGGACACGAAACAGAAGTTTCCTAATTATAAAAGGAAAAACTAACAAACCCCGATCAGATACGAGATCAGGTTTCCTAAAAATTATCAAAACTACCTAATTAGTAGATAAGGTAATTGACTGCCATGTCGTGGTCCTCACGATTCCTTCCTGAATCTGGCTTCTTCTGATTAGCTTCCAATGGCTGATATATCTTCTTTCCTTAACCAAATCCAATGTGAACCGTGCCAAATTTTGGTGTTAACACCTCTCCAACGCCCTCAACCGATTCTGAGCTAAATCTTCAAGTTCATCTGTCATTAAGTTATAATAATCATCGGCTGTCAACTGATTCTGCAAAGAAATTCTTCTAGAGCCGATGTTAGTTTCCCATGGTAAAACCGCCTCATGTCCATATACTAACTGATACGGCGGCACCCGAGTAGATCCATGACATGCCATTCGATAGGCCCATAGTGAATCAGCTAACGTAGTATGCCATCGCCTCGGCTGCTCTTCAATCTTCCGCTTAATTAACTTGATCAGACTCTTATTAGAAGCTTCCGCCTGTCCATTGGCCTGAGCATAATAAGGCGATGAATTCAATAACTTAATCCCCATACTGGCAGCAAACTGCTGAAACTCATCAGACACAAAGATAGACCCCTGATCAGTAGTTATCGTCTGAGGAATCCCAAACCGATAAATTATATGCTCCTTCACAAACTCGATTGCTTCCTTGGACGTAACTTTCTTTAAAGGAACCGCCTCTACCCACTTGGTAAAATAATCCGTTGCCGCCAATATGAACTTATGCCCTTTACTTGATGGAGGAAAAACCTGGCCGATCATGTCAATGCCCCAACCTCTGAACGGCCATGGTTTGATGATAGGATTCATAGCCGATGCTGGCGCTCGCTGTATATTTCCAAATTTCTGGCAATCCTGACACCCTTTATAATACCTAAAACAATCCTCCAGTATTGTCGGCCAAAAATACCCTACTCTTCTCAGCAACCACTTCATCTTATGAGCTGACTGATGAGTCCCACAGACGCCTTCATGCACCTCGCACATAACCACTTTGGCTTCTTCCAAATTCAGGCACCTAAGCAGAACTCCCTCAAAAGTCCGATAATACAACTCCCCATCAAGCAGCACATATTTAGTAGCTTTATACCGAATTTTCCTGGAAACCGATTGCGATGGATTTTGCAAGTAATCAACTAACTCCTGTCTCCAGTCATCGGCCTTGTTCTGGATGTCAATATCGGCTATCTCAACCTCAACTTGCCTATTCAGCCGATACCCTGAAGCAATCTGTGCAAGATCATTGGCTTCTAAATTCTGCTCCCTGGGAATATGATCTATTGATACTATCTTGAAATCTCTTAACAAATCCGTACACTCCTCATAATATGACCTCAAAACATCATCCCTGCACTCATATTCTCCAGACAACTGTTTGACCACCAACAAAGAATCGCCAATTATCTCTATGACATCGGCTCCGATCTCCTTTAAGAGTTGAAGTCCTTTTAACACCGCCTCGTATTCTGCTTGATTGTTAATCCGATAAGGCTTAATTGTAAAAGCAAACTCAAAACTTGCCCCCCGAGGCGACATGATCACTAAACCGATACCAGATCCATGCTTGCAAACCGATCCATCGAAAAACAAAGTCCATGGGATCGGCTCTACATAGTCTTCGTGAGCCCCTCTGTGTTGTACAATAAAATTGGCCACTGCCTGTCCCTTAATCGCCTTAGCCGATTCATACCTCAAGTCGAACTCTGTCAAAGCAAAAACCCACTTGCCAACTCGCCCTTTCAAGACTAGAGCCGACAACATATATTTGACCACATCGGCCTAGCAAACTACTGTACACCCAGCCGATAGGATGTAATGCCTTAACTTTGTACACGAGAAATATAAACACAAGCATAATTTCTCCACCGCAGGATATCTCGTTTTAGCATCCAAAAGCCTTCTGCTCAGATAAAACACAACTCGCTCCTTCCCCTCAAACTCTTGTACCAAAACGGATCCGATGGACTTCTCATCGGCCGATAAATATAACCTGAACGGCACTCCTCTCTGCGGCGGAATTAAAATAGGTGGGGAACTCAGATAGTTCTTTATCTCGTCGAACGCCTTCTGCTGTGCTGCCCCCCACACAAATTCTTGATCGGCTTTCAACTTTAACAATGGAGTAAAAGACTCAATTTTCCCTGATAAATTTGATATAAATCTTCTTACAAAATTAATCTTGCCGATCAATGATTGCAGCTATGTCTTATTGCTTGGTGGTTCTGTAGTCTTAATAGCTCTGATGCTTCGCTGACTAACCTCAATCCCTCGCTCATGCACCATAAAGCCCAAAAACTGCCCAGCCGACACACCGAAAGTGCACTTATTGGGATTCATCCTTAGTCCGTATTTCTTGGCCCTCTCCAGCACTCTTCGTAAATCGGCTATATGGCTTTCCTCACTTTTAGACTTAACCACCACATCATCAATGTAGATTTCTACCAACAAGCCGATGAGATCATGAAATATATAATTCATCGCCCTTTGATATGTTGCACCGGCACTCTTTAATCCAAAAGTCATTACTACCCACTCATACAAGCCGATAGCTCCAGGACACCGAAACGCAGTCTTGTGTATATCTTCTTCGGCCATAAAAATCTGATTGTATCCTGCATTGCCGTCCATGAAGCTGATAATCTTGTGACCTGAGGCTGCATCCACCAACAAATCCGCTATCGGCATTGGGTATTCATCCTTAGGGGTAGCTTTATTTAGATCCCGGAAATCAATACATATCCTCAATTTCCCATTTTTTCTTCTCCACCGGGACGATATTAGAAACCCACTCAGCGTATCGGCATGGTCTTATGAACTTGGCATCATATAACCTCGTGATCTCCGCCTTGATCGGCTCATATAATTCTGCCTTGAACCTCCTTGGAGCCTGCTTGAATGGCGCGATACCCTGGTTTAATAGGCAGCCGATGTTCAACAATCGATCGGCTTAATCCTGGCATCTCATGGTATTCCCAGGCAAAACAATCCCGATGCTCCTTCAGCAGTGCTATCAATTCCTCTCGTAGTTCAGGACTTAATTTTTTGCTTATGTACATCGGCCTTGGTCTATCTCCTGGTCCAATATCGATTTCTTCCAAATCATCAGCCGACGTAAATCCTTGCCCCAGTTTCCCCTCGAAGTCTTCAATAGATCCCATCAGAGTAACAATTTGGAGCCGACTTGCTGGATCGGCTGTATCCCCTGGCTAGTGACCTCGAGGTAATCTCCTTCCCATATTTTTTCGATAGGCAGTCAACACCGTCGGCTTCCCAGACTGGTAGATCGGTCATTGCGATGTTGGTCGACCGATCTGCTAGAACCATCTCGACTTGATCTCCCTGCCATTGTATTAAACATTGATGCATTGTCGAGGGCACGCAACAGTTCGCGTGAATCCAGTCCCTGCCGAGAAGTAAACTATATGATCCCTTCCTGTCAATGACAAAAAACGTGGTAGGTAATGTCTTACTCCCTACTGTCAACTCCACGTTTAATACGCCTTTTGCTTCTGATGAATTCCCACCGAAGTCTTTTAGCACCATATTTGTCTTGATCAGATCTTCGGCAATCTTCCCAAACTTCCGGAATGTGGCATGAGGCATGAGATTAACCGCGGCCCCTCCATCAACCAACATCTTTGTCATCAGCTTCCCATTTACGTAACCCTTGATGTATAACGGCTTTAGGTGCCGATGCTCTAACTCCTCAGGTTTATCAAATATGGCTTGATCAGATTGTAATGTCAGTTGAGCGAAAACCTCCTCATCGCCTTCTTCATCTGATGAAAGCGCTTTATACTCCCTGGGCAGAAAGAAAACCATGTCCACCGGAGCTGATGCATCTTCATCGTCCTTCCTCCTTACTCGCCAAACTTGTTTGGTCCTCTTGGGACGATGATCGGCTTCCTCCTGATCCTGGCGCTTCTCTTCCTTTTGCTCTCGGTGTCGTAACCGCTGTGCCCTTCTCTTCTGATTCTTCGTGAATATGCCGCTAGGACACCACTGAGGATTCTGGACCTGTTTCTCATGTGCTTCTTCTTCATCCTCTTCAAAAAACTCTTCATGGATCGGCCCTAGTCGGCTATAAACCGATGCTCTTTTCCCAAACGGCCGATCTTGTGAAAACCTCTGCTGCTGATCACGGCGATTTACTACACTGCTACACTCGGGGCAATTTTCAACCGATGGCAGTCTCATCCCTTGATCCCAGCAGAACCGGAAGAATGGGCAGTCCCAGTGTGGATTATATTGTTCTGGTTCATCCCTCTGTTCCTCATATCTTGAATATTTTTCTATCATGTCCGATGAAGTAATCCTGTACCCTCGATGTCTTGCTCCATCGGCCTGATCCCTTGATGATGACTCCGCATAGACCATGTTTACGGGGAACGGGTGCCCATCTATCTTCATTGGCTTCTTGTCTTCAAACTTGATTCGTCCTTGCTCAACAGCCAACTGAATTTGTTGCCGAAAAACTTGCACTCGTTAGTATGGTGCGATATCGCATTGTGCCACTTGCAATATTTCTTCTTCTTTAGTTCTTCGGCTGATGGAATCACGTGGTTTGGCGGCAATTGTATTTGCTTCTCCTGTAATAACAAGTCAAAGATTTTATCGGCTTTACTAACATCAAAATCATACCGTTCCTCCTTGCCGACATCTTTGACCCGCGGGCATGATACTGACTTTTTGTTCCTGGCCCACTCCGCCAATCCAACTTCAGCATCGGATTCCTCATTATCTGAGTCCGTTGAATATACCTGAACCTGAGCAACCCTCCTCTGGTACTTGTCCCTTTTCGCCTCTAGAAATTGGCTTTCATGAGCCGATACCTTCTGTACCAGGTGCGACAGGGATTCAAACTCTTGTGAAGAAAATCTCTCCTTAATCGGCGCCAGCAGACCCTAGAAAGCCAGATCGGCCAGATGCCCATCACTCAGATTCAAACTATAACATCGGTTTCTGATATCCCGAAATCGCTGAATATATTCCGGTACTGTTTCATCTGGTCGTTGCTTAACCGATGTCAAATCAGACAGTCTCAACTCATGAATTCCAGCAAAGAAATATTTGTGAAACTGCTTCTCTAGATCGGCCCATCCCCGAACAGAATTCGGCGGTAAATGAGGAGAACCATGTAAAAGCCGATCCAGATAGTGATAGGGGAAAAAACCTAACCCTCAGGGCCTCTTCAGCCGATGCCTCCCCGCACTGTGCTAGGAATTGGCTGACATGTTCTACTGTAGACGTGTTGTCCTGCCCTGAAAACTTAGAAAAATCTGGGACCCGGTATCGGTGTGGTAACGGAAACCTATCAAACCACTCAGGATATGGGTGCCGATACATGAATGCTTGTTCCTTGGGCTTGATCCCGAATTGCTCCCTTACTATCTCTTCAACCCGTGCCGACAAGTCTTCTTCTCTTACATTCTCCTGTTGATACTGCTGATACTGTATCGGCGGGGTTGGTGGCTGATTCTGTCTGTGATATTCCCTCTGGTAAGTACCCGGATCAGCTCCGCCTGCTGGACAATTTTGCTGATATCCTCCATAGTAAATAGACCGGTGATATCCAGCAGGAATATCCTGTTGCACCCCAGCCTGGTTCTGTGTGAACAAGTGTGCTGGTACATCTCTACTGATGTTGTAGTTAACTTGATTTGATTCCATCTTTGGCGGGAGAAAAATAGGACCCCAAGTTGGTTCTTGGGGAATTGATGAGATTATGCAGTGTGTTTACCGAGACTCCTGACTGATTGATGAGCGCATAGTGAACAGCTTCATTAACCATCTCCTGCAAAGGCTTGATTGGTGGACTCTCAGGTTGTGTGCGGCTCGATTCTCCTACCAGTACTGGTTTCGGAAACTGAGACTTCTGAATCGGCCCTTGCCTTGTCATACTGAAGGATTCTAGGCACAGCTTCTGGAAATTTGTCATGGTCTGTTCAACTTGCTGTTTTTGTTCTTCAGTTAGATCTTCCATGGTGACTGGTATTACATTGTCTGTCTTGATCTCTTTCCCAGCCATGTTGCAGGTTTGATTGTTGAACTTTCCATTGAAACTTTAGGTTGAAACTTCGTGTCCCACTGGGCGTGCCAAAAGCGTGTTGACGCCGAAAACCCGCCGGGGCTCGTCCGGCGTCTGGGTGACACGCAAAGGCCTAGGAGATCTGCTTAACTCCAGTGCAGGTCCTAAAGTCCTGAGGTTCATAGGCGTGCCAGTCAATTTGACCCTGTAATTGACAAGGAGAAAGAAATGTTAAATTCGCGAGCCAATCGGCTAGAAGCCGGCTTGGACTCATCTCATCGGCCGATGGCCGATACGCACTGTAGCACTTATACATCGGCTTAGAGCCGATGGTGGCAGGAGCAATAGCGTAATAATACACCAGTATCGTGCTAGCCGATCATCAAAGGGATACTCAAAAACCGGCTGTAAACTTAGTAAAAATAAACAGGTATAATGCATAAGTAAATAAATCAAATAAATCCTAGCCGATCATAATTTAGTATTACTGGTGTTGCCGTGAAGATATGCTTGTGCCCAGGCCCTTGCTTACATCGGCTCCCGGGGTCTTCATCCGCTGTCCGGGCCTGTACACTGGTCCTTACCTAAGCTCGTGCCTGGGCCCTCACCTGGGGTCGTGCCCGGGAACCTGCTTGTACTTGTACTTGGATCGGCAGAATAAACCCATCGGCTAGTCCTTAGCCGATTGTAACAATAATACAGGCAAGAATATATAATAAGGTATGCAATAACATAAATGATAAATAATTGATGAGACAGCCGACTACTGAACAGAGCGAGTATAAAATAAGACAATGAATAAATGTAGTCGGCTTTAACAGATAACTTATCGGCTAAGCAATCCGATAACACCATCGCACAACACCATCGGCTCATCAAGAGTAAAGCTATTATCGTCAGTCTAGTAGATCGGACCCAACCGTTGCAGCACAGACCAACAATGATAGCGATACTTCAATGGGCCGATAGGTATAATGCGATCATGATGAAGATAACTTACCGGCTATGCACTCCGATAAGACGCCTGCACACAAAGCATCGGCCTAGCAGGACCGACTTATCACTAGCAGTTCAGTAGGTCGGACCTAACCGATGCAGCACGAACTGATGATAAATCGCTCCCAGTAAGCCGATACGATCTATGCACGCGTGATGTGATATACCTAATCAATCTATGAGGTCAAACTGAACTGATGAAGCCATAGATAAAGTAAATATATCGTGGTAAGCCGACTACCATAAACCGACTAGAATATCGGACCTAACCGAGGAAGTCCTAGCCGATAGGTAGCCGGGGTGACGAGACTTACCCTCTCGCAGGAGTTCGGACCTAACCGATGCAGCCCGGCTCGAGAAGCAGGATCCCGTCGAAGGGGTGGCTATGCGCCGAAATTTGTATTGATTGTTGTGATGTTTTACAAGGTCCCCGGGCATACGTATATATACCCCGAGTTACATGAGTCCTTATAGGACACGGTATACAATTTCCTATCCATAATAGAAAACGCTAACTAATCCTGACCGGACACGAGGTCAGGTTTCCTAAAGATAAACATCTGCCTAATTAATATGTACAGTAAATAATTGCCAACAACAGCAGGCTCAACAACATCGAGCCCAAAGCTGGCGCTGCTGAATATGAGATCAGCAATGTCAAGCCAAAGAGCGGTGCCACCGGGTGCTTCGATGCCCCAGTCAGCCGTTGTAGAAACTGGGCCGACCAAGAGCAAAGCGCCATTGCCAACTGTTGTGCCAACTAGCCCGACAGCCAGCGGCTCTGCATCACCGACATCTAGAGCCTCCTCGTGGAGCTCGAAGACTTCCAAGAGGTAAGCAATCTTGAATCTTCTGAAAATCTTGATCAGTGTAGTAATGTCTTGATATTTGGCTCATTGTGCAGGAGGCAAAGTCAACATAGACCTCAAGAAGGCTATGCCAACTGCTCCTGCTGCTGAGCTTGCCCCAGCTGAGCCAACACCAACAAGCTCATCTGCTGAGCCGATGATTACTTCAGTTGTAAAATCTGAAGCTATCCTGACAGCAGGACCGCTGGTACCGGCTGACCAAAGGGGAAGTGCTGAAGCCGTTGCTCCAGCCCTTGAGCTAGCCCTGCATGTCGCCCAGCCGCTGCTGACGTCAGGAGCCAGGACCTTGTCGCTATCCACATCATCGTTGTCTTCGGATGAAGCGGATCTCCCTAGACATGAAGCCCCTCCCGGTAGGTTCCCGAGGATGTTCCACTGGGTATCCACCGAGGGGACCACAGAAAGTTATGAGCATGATGAGGTGGTAGTGGAGAGGGAGCACGAAGTTCTTCTTTGTGCCGCAATCGCCTTGTCCCGGGGAGTCCAGGTGCGACTCTCGCCACATGGAGTTCTTGACAGTTTTCCTTGTATTGGTCTTCTGCCTCTTGACTCTATTTTGCTCTGTTTTTGCTCCGAGCAAAAGATAGTTGACCGCTCTGAGAAAATGAACAAGGTCTTGACCTAGCTTGCCCCCCATCTCCAAATATTGGGCCAGCTCCAGGCCGCCAAGGCCGACCTGGAACGGTCTAGTTAGGAGAAGGAGACTTAACTAAGGGGAGCTGTTGACCAGCTCAGGGATGAAAATTGGGCGCTAGCCGGGAAGATCAGAAGTAAGTCTCCTGTATTTGTCTTCCCGAATAAATCCCAAGTATATTTCTCCAGCTTTGTTATTTCCCAACTGCCCGGTTGAGTCCTCATTGTAATCTCGAGCTCTTGACTATTCTAATATAAGCCCTCGAGGCCAAGTTGAAGGCCAAGACAGAGGAGAAAAAGCAATAGGAATCTGAGCTGAAGAAGGCCGAAAAGGCTAAAACCGAACTGGAGAAGGCCAAAGCCAAAGTTAAGGCCGACTATGATAGTAAGCCTTCCCTCCAACAATAACCTTAACCAATCCTTTTGTTACTCCGACTACAGTTCTGGCTAACAAGTATGCTTGCCAATGAATCTGAGCAGCTTCGAGAGCCAACGCCCAAACCTAGTTCCAAGCCTTTGCAGAGGAGATTAAGGTCGTCAACAAGTCACGGGAAATTCTTGCCGAATCCGTGAAAGGTCTCCTTGACATTATGGATCCTCACTACATTGGGACTAGCTCCAATACAGTTTCCCAGGTGCAGGAGCACCTTAACGAAGCCTCGAGTATCTTGAAAAAGTACTCGGATGAGCGTGTTGCCATTGGCGTGGCCCAGACCCTTGCCATGACCAAATTGATCTACCCTAGGGTAGATCTTGAGGCCATCAGTGAGGGGTTTGCTAAAGAGACAACACCTAAGGAGGCATTGGAGTTGATAACCCAGGCGAGGCCGATTGCAGAGGTGATGGCAAAAGACCTAGGAATGTAAAAACAAACCATCATGCAGTTGGTGTATAGTTTTTGTAAAGTCATGTGTAAATATATGTACAATGCCACCGAGTTCTTGGTTTTCCTTAGTTATCATTAGCTTTACCTGACTATATAGCTTGCGTCGAGTAGATCGATAGGAACTTAGTAAAATCGTTCACCTCAAGAAAGCTATACTCGGGAAAACATGACATAGTCGTTGTAAAACTTCATAACTTAGATAAAACAAGCTCGTATGTTGTTGACAAAGCACATATAATACATGCAGCCCCCGACTTACTACTCGGTTGAAACAAGCGACGTAGTGAATTAGAGAAAAACTTTACATATGTATGTAAGAAGGTACAAAACTCAGGTATAGAAGGGACGTAGCTGTTCTATATTCCATGAGTTGCTGACTAGGACACCGTCTTCAGTCTTTAGTCGGTAGGCGCCCGGCCGAGTAACCTCAGTGATAATGAACGGCCCTTCCCACAGGGGAGATAGTTTATGCTTGTCTTTGGTGGCTTGTATTTTCCCAAGACGAGATCTCCGACCAAAAAGGCGTGGCCACGAACATTTCGACTGTGATAATGATGCAGGTTTTGATGATACCTTGCCGACTGAATAATTGCGATGTCCCTAGCTTCCTCCAACTAATCGAGTTGAACCAGTCAGTTTTCATTGGATTTATCTTCTGAGTAGGTCCGAACTCGTGGAGAGCCGAACTCTAACTCGGTTGGTAACACAGCCTCAGCACCATAGACTAGAAAGAAAGGGGATTGCCCTGTTGCCCGACTAACTATGGTTCTTAGAGACCAGAGAACATATAGGAGTTCTTGTACCCACCGCCCTGCATATGGTTGTAGTCGGTCGAATATCCTAGTCTTGATACCTTGTAAGACCATGCCATTAGCACGCTCGACCTATCCATTGCTCCGTAGGTGTGCCACAGAAGCATAATAGATCTTGATGCTGAAGTCATCACAGAAATCTTGAAAAACGCTGCCCGTGAACTGAGTACCATTGTCCATGATGATGTGGTTAGGAACCCAAATCGGTTATAGCAAACTCATGATGAAGTCCTTTGCTCATGCCGCTATTATGGTAGCAATAGGTTTTGCCTCAATCCACTTTGTGAATTTATCCACTGCGACGAACAAGTGTGTGAACTGTCACACCCCGAGTTTTCCCCCTTAAATATAGCCACACAAAATATACCTAAGAAAATGTCCCAAGAAAATTAATTTAAATGGGCCAAATGAAGTAATTAAATGTGAAAAATGCAAAGTAATAAATTATCCTTGCTAGGGATATTTTGCTATATTCTCCTAGCCAAAATACACTAACAGGATTTTTACTGGAATTTTTAGGGCATTGGAAGTATTTTTAATAAATCAAAAACTCTTATCAGGATTAAAGAGCACTGGAAATCCTTTTCCTTTCCTTTTCTTTCTCTTTTTCCTTTTCCTTTTCTTTTCCCTCCCGCTGGGCCGCCGCCCTAGTACTGTGCCGGCCTGCTTGCGTGGTCTGCACACCTCATGTCACTCATCCCCTCTCACTGTCAGCCGGGCCCTACCTGTCGGTCACTCTCCCCACGCCGCTCCCCTCACCCCCTCTCGCTGACACATGGGACCGGGGCCCCACACGTCAGCTTCGTCCTCAACCTCCGGCCAACTCTGTCGGAGGGGATCGAGCTACCCCGTTCGTTGGATTACACCGTTTGTGCTCCCACGCGCCTCGGCCCTTGATTCAAACGCCACGGACCGAGTCCCCGCCCGTTTCCCCCACCTTCTCTGCCCCTCTCGACCATGACCACGGTTGAATCACGCCCACTAGCTGTCGTGGCCACCGCCCTCAATCCCGTGAAACTCAGCCACGAACTCCCCCAGCCGAGTGTATATAGACCCTCCCCGTGCTCTACTATCATTTTTCCCTCAGTTGCATACACCTGCCGAGTACCCAAACTTCCTCCACGCCGACCTCCTGAAACACCACCGCGCTCCACCTACTCCAATCGCACATCACCGTCACTACAGCCATCGCTGACTACCGCGCTTGTGCTCGGTAGCTTCGCCGCACCTGGTTGCGTCCTGTTCCACACTCGGCCGCCTCAGATTCGCGCCGGAACTCCATTCTCTCCGTCATTCCCTTTCGAAAAGCCTCTCCGCTGGCAGTTGGCCGCGGTTTTCCGTCGACCCACTCGGACTTTTTCTCTCCTAACTCATTCAACACTTTCACCAGAACCTCCCACACCTCATTTCCATCTCCGTTGTCGCTCTGCACCACCAGAATCCAATCGGCGTCGCCATCCCGAACCTCAGCCACCGCCAACTCCCTCTGTTCATCATCGTTCGCCGCACTCTGGTTGCCGCAAGCGCTCAGTGAGCCCTCGGCCACATTCCTTACCCCCTCCGCCGCTCACCGCTCCTCTTCGCCGCACCGGATGGTCACCGGTGGTGACCATCAGGCCGCATGCACCGCCGCCATGCTGCGTGCACCAGTGGGTCTCATTCCCGACTAGGTCTGAGTTGTTCGATCTGTCTCGGCAGATCGGGGCCACTCGTGTACCTATGTCCACGATCGCCGCACGTGCATGGACTGCGTCCACCGTGCGCCGTCCTTTTTTGCGCCACTGACCCATGGGTCCTGCCTATCGACGCTGGCTCCCCGGGGTCCGCTGACGCATTAATTCCTTTAATTGCACATAAATCAGTTAATAATTGATTTTGTATGAAACTTCTAAAATTCATAACTAATTCATTCGAGATTCGATTAATTCCATTCAAATTTCATTAAATCCAGGAAAATGCCAAGAATTCATTAAAAATACTTTCAGCTCTTGTTTGACTGCCCACATGTACTATTTTTAATTGTTTGTGTGTTGTTTGCTTTAGATTCTGACGCCATTGATTCTCCCATGTATTACAAGGTCGTAGCCCAGTACGTCGAGCCGAAGCAAGGCAAGTCACACTGTAATCTTGATCATTTTGTACCTACTATTGCTAAAATGTTTTGTTTATTCAAATAAACCTGCATGTTTTTATTATTACATATGGTATGGATTATGACCCCTATATAGATAAGATTATGCCTTAGTTGTTGAACCTTGTTCCTTGTCACCTAGGTAACCACATGAGTAGAATGTTATTCTTAGGATGCTTAGCCATGCTTAGAAACTATTAGTTCACCTGGGAATTCAACATTATCATTTACATTCCTGTTTCGACTCTATGTCGAAAAAGGGCACTTTGGATATATTGATGTTGAATTACTAAAATTAGACCCAAATGGCGGGCTATGGGTGCATGCTTTTGCTCGTTGCACCCATGGTAATTAAGGACCGGTTCACAGGAACCCCTTGGGCAAGTACTCGTACATTCCACAAGCCAGTGTGGGCAACGGCTAGGCTTGTAGCGTCTCTTCTCCCTCTCCTAGGCACCGATGGGCGTGATGGAGTTGGGTCGGCCCGTGGTAGGGTTGATCGGCTTTCGGATCCATTGTGGAGCAAGGGGGGTAGCCTAGCCAATATGGGGTGTCCTGTTGGTAGGTGCAACCTCAGCGTGGTGTGGATGGTTTGGAAGAGGTTACGTGAATGGTCCTATCATAGCCTCTTGTGGGGTGTCATGGTGACATGTTGGTGCACAGGAACATGTGTGGGGCTATGTCTTGTGGGTACAGTTGTACACCTCTGATCAGAGTTAAGTCTATTCGAATAGCCATGCCCGCGGATATGGGCAATTGGTCAAGACTCACCGTGATTAGTCACACTTACTTAATTAACTTGACTTAGTGGAACTGGAGTGGTTCAAATGGTTTGCGGGGCCTGGTTAACATGGTGTAGCGTTAATCAGTGGAGGATTAATATTCTTCAATTAATCAAGCTTTTTACTGTTTGCAAACTACTACTGTTTGTAACTGCTTTTACACAAATAAACCTCTAGCCTATCTTTGTCTCCCGTGCATTGTGCATATTTATGGGTGTGGTTTGTTGAGTACTGTGGGTGGTACTCAGTCTTGCTCCTTTTTCTTCTCAATAGTGGAGTACGCAACTGATCAGGATCAACCAGAGGACTAGGCTGGCTCCGCCGTCAAGATGCCTGTGGATTGGAAGCCTTCGCTTGGCTAGTTGTTTATAGACCTTATTTGTTTTTACCGCTGCATTAATGTAATATAATTTTATTCTTTTTGTAAGACGCACTCTGTAAGGCAACGTAGAATTGTGTACCCTGGCTTTTCCTAGACAGGGATTTCATACACATGAATGTTCAGAATTTCGGTAGTGAATTTCTGGGCATTACACGAACAAGTGTGTGAACCCCCTGGCGCTTTCTTGAAAGGCCCGACCATGTCAAGCCCCCATACTGCAAAGAGCCAAGATATTCGGATGGTTTGAAGTTCTTGGGCTAGAAGATTTGTTTGTCTTGCATAGAACTGACAACCCTCGCATGTGCGAACAATGTCTTTAGCATCTGTTACTGCTGTTGGCCAGAAAAATCCCTGCCTGTAAGCCTTTCTGACTAACGTCCTGGATGCGGCATGGTTGCCACATATGCCCGAGTGGATCGATTGCAGAATCTGTTTGCCCTCCTTAGTTGTGACGTAGCGCATGAGGACTTCGGATGCACTTCTGTGATGCAAGTCTTCTCCGACTACTAGAAAACATTTGCTTCAATGTTTGATTTGTTCTGCTTCACTGCGATCCTCTGGGAGTTCATCATCCAAGAGGAATTTGAGAACTGGAGTCCGCCAATCATGGGATATGATCAGTACTTCCTCTGTTGCCGGGGTAGGTTCATCCCCCGACTTGTCTGGCACTGGTTTCTTCTTGACTAATAGCTCCAATAGTTGCTTAACAAAGATTCCAGTCGGGACCACTTCTTATTTGGATCCCATGTTTGCCAATTCATCTGCAGCATCATTGTATTGTCGTAGGACATGAGTAATCTCCAGCTAGTCGAACTTGTTTTCCAACTTTCAGACCTCCTGATAGTACGCCGCTATGGTATCGTCGAGACATGTCCAATCTTTCATGACTTGGTTCACCACGAGTTGAGAATCCCCTCGCACGACCAGTCGGCGGATGCCGAGTGATATGGCAATGCGAAGACCGTAGATGAGTGCCTCGTACTCGGTGACATTGTGGGAAGCCAAAAAGTGAATCTGGAGAACGTACTTGAGTTTTTCACCGGTGGGTGACGTCAGCACGACGTCGGCCCCAACACCACCAATCCATAGAGAACCGCTGAAGTACATTGTCCAGTACTCTAGCTTGTCTGTTGTTGTAGTCGTCTGAACTTCTATCCACTCGGCCACAAAGTCGGCTAGAGCTTGAGATTTGATTGCTGTCCGTCGCTGAAAGGTGATGTCGAAAGCCATCAAATCGAGCGTCCATTTAGCGATTCGGCCAGTGGCCTCGTGGTTGTGCAAGACGTCCCCGAGTGGATACGATGTGACCACCGTGACTTGATGCGACTAAAAATAGTGCACCAACTTCCGGACAGTGATGAGTATGCCATATAGTAGCTTCTGGACCTGAGGATATCTCATCTTTGAGTCGGCTAGGACCTCGCTGACGATGTAGATTGGCCATTGAACTTTTTGTATATGACCCGGCTCAGATCGCTCGACTACCAACACCGTGCTAATAACCTGAGTGGTTGCTGCCAGATATAACATTAATGGCTGCTGGGGCATAGGTGATGCCAACACCGGTGGTGGTGTGAGAAATTTCTTGAAGTCTTCGAAGGCTTCCTGGGCTTCGGGAGTCCATTGAAAATTGTCTGCCTTTTTAAGTAATTTGAAGAATGGCATGCCCCGTTCGCCCAGTCGGGAGATGAATCAGCTGAGTGCCGCCATGTAGCCTGTCATCTTCTGGACGTCGTTTTGGCTAGTTGGGGGTGCCATGTTCATGATTGCATTGATTTTCTCTGGATTGGCCTCGATGTCGTGATGTGATACGATGAAGCCGAGTAGCTTCCGGATGGCACACCGAAGGCACACTTTTTGGGTTCAATTTTATCTTGAATCTTCGAAGATTTTGGAAGGTTTCCTCCAAGTCGGTGATGAGGTCTTCTTTGGACTTTGTCTTGATCACCACGTCATCGACATATGTGTCAATGCTTTACACCGGCAATAGAACTATGGGGCTACTCGGCAAGGGGAAACTTGGTGGATTGCAGAGGAACGCAAAGAGATTATACTGGTTCAGGCCCTCGATGTGAGGTAATACCCTATGTCCAGTTGTGGTGTTATTCCTCTGAGGAGTTCTGCCGATCAATGATCTTCTGTGTTGTTCGTTGCCCACATGGGGCACCCTGCCTCCCCTTATATACTGGGAGGCCAGGGTACAGGATAGGAATCCCAGCCAGATACGGCCAAGGGATTTCCTTCTTAGAGATAGATCTTACCCGGCTAAGACTGTACAATCCTTATTATACAAGGCAAAGCCTACCGGGTGCTATTATATCTCTAACTACAAGACTTGGCCCATCCTCTATCCAAGTGGCCCATATGCTTATGACGAGGTACCCGGGGCCCATGGCCTCCACAGTAGCCCCCTGAGACCTTCATAGTTGAGTCACAGCTGATGCCGAGTGCTCGTCCTCCACGGTGAAGATTGCCCGAGTGCATTGCTCCCGAGTACTCTGTGTCCGAGTGCTTCTTCTTCCCGAGTCCTGCTTCATGTTAGCTGGCAACGAGGCTATGAAGGGCTTCATATTGATGAATGAATAGTGTGCACCGAATAGGCGCACCTATTAGGTGTAGCTCCCGACTTTGTGCTTAATTGTGAAGAAATTAAACATAAAGTCAAAGATCTTTAACCTTGTGGTCTTTCCCGAGTAGATTACTACTGGTATGTGAGACTCTTCGGTATCATGTCAACCGGAATATGATTTATAGTCTTGCCAAGTAGCATGCCACTCGTATATGGGACTCTTCAGCTTCATGTCAGCTGGTATAAGGGGTTTATAGTCTCTCCCGAGTGGCGTCCCACTCGGAAGTTAGACTCCTCAGCGTCATGTCAGCTGGAAAAGATATTTATAGTCTCTCCTGAGTAGTGCACTACTCGGAAGTTAGACTCTTCAGCGTCATATCAGCCGGAATAATGTTGCTCATGGCAACTGGTGGCCAAGCATGTAGGCCGAGTACCACTGTATGAAAATAAATCTATTGCGTGGTTAGGTGTACCCGAGAAAGATACCTGCATCCCCAATTTTAATGAAGACCAGCTTGTGATCCTTGTAAGGATATATCCTCGAGACCTGACGGATAAAACAGATACCCAAACATATATATTTAGCAATAAGGCTCTCATGAAGCATATCTGTTTACCTCATCGATTCCTGTTGGTAACACCAGCACTGCATTTTAACACAGCCCGCGAGCAGCCCACTATGAGCGTGCTACTGTAGAAACTCATATCTTGGTGGCCCAGTACCGACTGTGAAGGCCCAAGCCCACTTAGTCGGCATAGGCTCTATAAAAGACGAGGAGAGAGAAAAATATTCCTTCATCTTCCCCAAAGTGACCAATCGTTTCGTCTTCCGCCTCCGTGCCCAAATTTCGCCTTTCACTTTGCTAGGGTTCGCTACTACTCGCTGTTCCACACTAGAACTCGGGCGATTCTGATCTTCTTCGTCTATTCCAAGCCACCAATCGCATTTCCCCCAAACTTCTCCGCCCCCAACCATGTCGAAGGCTTCAAAATCTAGGGGTGCATCGGAGAACGCCTGGCCGACTTCGGATTGTGGCGCGGTGAAGCTGAAGCTGCTGGAGAGTCAATTGAAGCTGCAAAGCCAGGAGGTGATTCATTGGCGGCCGGCTAAGGGTGAGTGGGTTCCAAATCCCCGATCCGGCGAAACTATAGTTTTTGTCTCTTTTTTAGATTGGGGTTTGTTCCTTCCCTCTTCTGCATTCTTCCGCCGCATCCTTGACTTCTACGGGTTGGAGTTGGTGAATTTGAATCCCAACTCTATCCTTCAAATCTCCATATTCGTGACTCTCTGCGAGTGCTTTTTGGGTGTGGAACCCCACTTCAACTTCTTTAGGCATCTGTTCCACATTAAACCCCAACCCTCCAAGAGTAACATCCAAGTGATTGGGGGGGGGGGCTGGTCTTCAACCGAGGAATGAGAGGAAGAAGACATACATCGATCTCTCTTTGAAATCTTCCTTAAAAGGTTGGCACAAGGAGTGGTTCTATTGTTCAGATCTAACACCCTCCTTGCGTCCATTTACCGGCTTGCCACTAGTGGTTTCACCAAATTGGTCAGTAGATCCAACCTTTGAATAGATGGGCCAAGTGCATCAATTGCTGGTGAAATTGGACAGCTTCAAGAAAGCCGGCCTGACCGGACCTTGGGTGGCCAGGCGTTTTCTGACTCGGCACATCCAGCCACTGATGCTGAGAGGCGCATTTGGCTGGGATTACCTGGGAAAGTATGACCCCGACCGAGTCAGCCACGAGTCGACCAACGAGCAGAAAGTGACCGAAACCCTGTTCGGTTATTTCTCCAGCGGGGTGGTCGAGACCGAATATGAGAAACGCCGCATCGCGTCTTACAGCCACAATCGGCCCCGTCCCCAGGTAACCCTCGTCTTTCTTCTGTAATGAATGCCTGTGGGCTTGTATCTACAATTGCCCAGCATTGTGTGATGTACTTTGTTGAATCATCTGTAGTGGTGTGAGGAGTTCGATGATGACTCCCGCCCATTATCAGCCTCCAAGTCAAAGAAGAGGCCGAGGAGTCCTTCGGCTGCCCAACCCGACTCCAAGAGAGCAGGGAAAATACCAGTTACGTATCAGGGCAAGAAGGCCGTGACGTCGAGTGCCACGGCAGGAAGCCTGAGGATTAGGGACACAGCCGGCGCGGCACCCAGGCCATCAAGTCCTAGACCAGGACCAGCACAGCCAAGCTCAACACGGTCAAGCCCGTCGAGGGAGCCACCGAGTACGCGGTCAGGGCAAGCGCCGCCGAGTGCCCAAGCACCCGAGCCAGCCATACCGCAAATGAGGCTGACTCGGGAGAGAACGCCACCACCGACTGCCGCACCAACTGGCTCGACAGCTGGTCGCAGCGCGCCACCAGGGCCTAGATCACCCGGTGGGAAGCTTATGTTCTCCAAGAGGTGAGCTGCTTTGGATCTTTTGGAATTCTTGTCCGCTGTAGCAGTGTTTTGATGTCTGACTTGTTATGTAGGAAACACGCCGATATCGATCTTAAGGAGACCGCACCGGCCGCTCTGATTGTTGAGCCTACCCCAGCCGAGCTGGCACCCACGAGCATACCTGCCGAGCCGGAGGCCGTCCCAATCTCAGAGACCGAGATGGCCCTGACTGCAGGGCCTCCAGCGTCGTCCAACCAAGGGGCGATTGCTGAAGCTGCCGATGCAGCCCCTGAGCCAGCGCCTGCTGTCGAAGCCCTTGCCGGAGCTCCCGAGTCAGCCCCCGAGCCAACGCCTACCGTCGGAGCCCCTGCCAGAGCTCCCGAGTCAGGCCTCGAGGCCGCAGGGGCCGCTGAGGTGGGGGCCAGGACTCCGTCGCCACCATGGTCGTTCTCGTCATCATCATCATCACCACTGCCTGAATTGCCGAACCTCCCCAAGATTGAGGCGCCACCGTGTAAATTCGCCAGGACATTCCGGTGGATGGCGCTCGACGGGACCGCGAAAAGGTACAAACACGATGAGACCACAGAGAGAAAGGAGCTTGAGGGCTTGCTCCAGGCCACGATTACCGCCTCCTAGGGGATTCAGGTGTCGCCTTCGTTGTGCCGTGGTTTCGATAATCTTCCTTGAGTAGGTGTTCCGACAGCTGACCCTGCTCCGACTTGCTTTTCTCAGAAACTCATCGACCACACCGAGAAAATGAACTAGGTCCTGACCGAGGTCGCCCCTCACCTCCAAGAATTGAACCAGCTTCGGGAGCTGAAGACCACGTTGGAGGGGCAGGAGACTTGGCCGAGGGATGCCGTCGCTCAGCTCAGGACTGAAAAGTGGTACCAAGCCAAGATGATCAGAGGTAACCTGCCTGCATAAACCTTCCTGACCCAGCCCTTGTTGTGATTCCTCCATCTATGTTGTCTCTCGACTGCCCAGTTGCGTCCTGACTGCCATGTTGAGTACTTGACTGTTTTGACATGCAGCCCTCAAAGCCGAGTTGGAGGCCCGAACAGAGGAAAAAGTCCGGCTGGTGGAGGCCGAAAGAGCCAGGGCCGAGCTTGAAAGAAGCGAGGCCAATCTGACAAAGGCCAATGCCGAGCTCGAGCAAGAAAAGGCTGATCTGAAGAAGGCCGCCGCCAAGCTCGAGGATGAAAAAACCGAACTGGAGAAGGCCGCAGCCAAGTGGGAGGCTGACTATAAAAGTAAGCCTCTGCCCTGACAGTGACTTTAACCAATCCATTTATTGCTCTGTCTGCCGTTTTGCCTAATGAGTTTACTCGTTGGTGAACCTGGGTACCTGCAAGAGTCAATTCCTAGGCCCAATTTGAGGCTTACAGAGA
This sequence comes from Oryza meyeriana var. granulata, assembly GCA_003991445.1. Classification (NCBI taxonomy): domain Eukaryota; kingdom Viridiplantae; phylum Streptophyta; class Magnoliopsida; order Poales; family Poaceae; genus Oryza; species Oryza meyeriana. Next base: position 21,779 of record RYFJ01003011.1, on the reverse strand, counting down.
GGAGATAAGGCTTGTCCGGTGGTCACGGGAGGCCCTCGTCGAGTAGGTGAAAGGGCTCCATGACCTTATAGATCCTTGCCCCACCAGCTGCACCAGGATCCCCCAGGTAGAGGCACGCCTTGAAGATGCACCGAGTGCCTTAAAAAGGTACTCGGATGAGCGTGTTATTGCCGGCATGGCCCAGACCCTGGCGATGACCAAATCCATCTACCCAAGGGCAGACATTGAAGCCATTGGGGAGGGGTTTGCCGAGGAGACGACGCCTGAGGAGGCTCTGGAGCTGATTGCCGGGGCAAAGCCGACTGTGGAGATAATCACCCGAGACCTGGGTCTGTAAGAGCAATATATTCTGTAGTCGGTATGCAGAAACTCTTGTAAGTACATGTGTAAATATATGTGCAATGCCACCAAGCCCTAAGTTGTTACTCAGTTGTCATTAGTTTTACTTGACTATATGGTCTACACAGAGTTAGTCTATAGGAACTTAGTAAAAATCGTTCACCAGGAAGCTGTACTCGGGCAAACGTAATAGAGTTGTAGTAAAACTTCATAACTTAAGTAACGCGGGCTCTATATTATTGACAAAGCACATATGATACATGCAGCCCCTGACTCACTACTCGGTTGGGACAAGCGGCGTAGTGAGTCGAGAAAGAACTGTACACATGGAAAAAATGTAAAACTCAGGTATAGAAAGGACGTAGCTGTTCTATATTCCATGAGTTGCCGATGAGGGCGCCGTCTTTGGTCTTCAGTCGGTAGGCGCCTGGCCGCGTGACCTCGGCTATAATGAATGGCCCTTCCTAGATTGGGGATAATTTGTGCCTGTCTTTGGTGGTTTGTATTTTCCTCAAGACGAGATCCCCGACTAAAAAGGCACGGCCACGGACATTACGATTGTGGTAGCAACGCAGGCTTTGTAGATACCTTGCCGACTGGATTGTTGCGATGTCCCTTGCTTCTTCCAACTGATCTAATTCAACCAATCGGGTATTATTGGAGATGTCTTCTGAGTAGGCCCGAAGAGACCAGAGAACAGATGGGAGTTCTTGTACCCACCGGCCCGCATATGGTTGTAGTCGGTCGAATATCCTGGCCTTGATACCTTGTAAGACCATACCGTTGGCTCGTTCGACCTGTCCGTTGCTCCGTGGGTGTGCCACAGATGCGTAGCAGATCTTGATGCTGAAATCTTCACATAAGTCTTGGAATACGCCGCCCGTAAACTGAGTACCATTGTCGGTGATGATGCGGTTAGGGACCCCGAATCGGTATAGTATACTCATGATGAAGTCCTTTGCTCGTGCCGCTGTTATTGTTGCAATGGGTTTAGCCTCAATCCACTTGGAACTTGTCAACTACTACGAATAGATGTGTGAACCCTCCTGCGAATGGCTAGGAGATAGGGATTGTTTGGAGTTCTTGGGCTAGGAGATTGGTTTGTCGTGCATAGAACTGGCAGCTTTCGCATGTGCGAACAATGTCCTTGGCATCTGTTACTACTGTTGGCCAGAAAAATCCCTGTCGGTAAGCCTTTCCGACTAACATCCTGGATGCGGCGTGGTTGCCACATATGCCCGAGTGAATTGATTGCAGAATCTGCTTGCCCTCCTCGGTAGTGACATAGCGCATGAGGACACCGGATGCGCTTCTTCGGTATAGGTCTTCTCTGACTAGTAGGAAGCTCTTGCTTCGACGTTTGACTTGCTCGGCCTGACTACGATCGTCTGGGAGTTCGTCGTCCAACAGGAATTTGAGAACAGGAGTCCACCAGTCTTGACATATGTGTAGTGCCTCATCTGTAGCCGGGGTAGGTTCGCCTCTCGACTGCTCCGGCGCCGGTTTCTTCTTGACTGATGGCTCCATGAGTTGCTCGACGAAGATTCCAGTCGGCACCGCTTCCCGCTTGGATCCCATATTCGCTAGTTTGTTTGCAGCGTCATTGTATTGTCATAGGCCATGTGTGATCTCCAGCCCGTCGAACTTGTTCTCCATCTTGCGGACCTCCTGACAATATGCCACCATGGTATTGTCGAGACACGTCCAGTCTTTCATTACTTGGTTTACCACGAGCTGGGAGTCCCCGCGCACAACCAGTCGACGTATGCCGAGTGATATAGCGATGCAGAGCCCGTGGATAAGTGCCTCATGTTCGGCGACGTTGTGGGAAGCTAGGAAGCGGATTTGTAGAATGTACTTGAGTTTTTCGCCAGTGGGGGACGTCAATACGACGCTAGCCCCGGCGCCGCCAATCCGTAGAGAACTGTCGAAGTACATTGTCCAGTACTCTAGCTTTTCTGTTGATGTAGGTAGGTGAACTTCTGTCCACTCGGCCACGAAGTCGGCTAGAGCTTGTGATTTGATTGCTGTCCGTGGCTGAAAGGTGATGTCAAACGCCATGAACTCGAGCGCCCATTTAGCGATTCGGCCGGTGGCCTCGCGGTTGTGTAGGATGTCCCTGAGTGGAAACAATGTGACCACCGTGACTTGATGTGCTTGAAAATAATGCACCAGCTTCCAGACAGTGGTAAGTAGGCCGTAAAGTAGCTTTTGGACCTGCGGATATCTCGTTTTTGAGTCGGCAAGGACCTCGCTGACAAAGTAGACTGGCCGTTGTATTTTTTGGATGTGACCCGATTCGGATCACTCGACCACTAGTACCATGCTGACTACCTGAGTAGTTGCCGCCAGATATAGCATTAGCGGTTCTTGGGGCATGGGTGACGCCAACACGAGGGGTGATGTGAGAAATTTCTTGAAGTCTTCGAAGGCTTGCTGGGCTTCGAGAGTCCACTGGAAGTCGTCGGCTTTCTTCAACAATTTGAAAAAGGGCATACCCCGTTCGCCCAGTCGGGAAATAAACCGGCTGAGTGCCGCCATGCAGCCTGTCAGTTTCTGGACGTCCTTCTGGTTAGTCGGGGGAGCCATGTTCATTATTGCGTTGACTTTCTCAGGGTTGGCCTTGATGCCGCGATGCAAGACGATGAAGTCGAGTAGCTTGCCGGATGGCACACTGAAGGCGCATTTTTCTGGGTTCAACTTCATCTTGAATCTTCAAAGATTGAGGAAGGTTTCTTCCAGGTCAGCGATGAGGTTTTCATTGGACTTAGTCTTGATCACCACGTCATCGACATAGGCTTCCACGTTGCGCCCGATCTAATTGTGTAGACACCACTGAATTGCCCGTTGATACGTTGCTCCAGCATTTTTCAAACCGAACGGCATGGTGATATAGCAGTACGCTCCAAATGGTGTGATAAAAGATGTTTTGAGACAGTCCTCCTCTTTCAAGCTGATTTGGTGGTATCCTGAGTAACAGTCGAGAAAGCTAAGAAGGTCGCACCCTGCAGTTGAGTCCACCACCTGGTCTATTCTCGGTAAACCAAACAGGTCCTTGGGGCACGCCTTGTTGAGATCGGTGTAGTCGACGCAAATGCACCATTTACCGTTTTTCTTCTGGACCAAAACAGGGTTTGCCAGCCAAACCGGGTGATAGACCTCTTTGATGAACCTGGCTGCAAGAAGCTTTGTAAACTCCTCCCGGATAGCATCCTTTCAATCTTGAGCGAAGCGCCACAGCCATTGTTTGACTGGCTTGGCATCTGTCTTCACGTTGAGGGTGTGCTCGATCACGTTGAGGACATGTCAGACGGTTTCAACGCGAAGATATCCTTGTTGACTTGGAGGAAGGTGACGAGCGCGTCTTCCTATTTGGGGTCGAGTCCGGTCCCAACTAGAGCAGTCTTGGAGGGGTCGGAAGGGTCCAGGGGGATCTTCTTTGTATCCGAGTCCGCTGAAATTCCCATCTTCGCTACTTTTTTGGCCAGAACTGGATCTTGCTCAACTTCTGCTATGACGGCTTGCCGGATGTTGTCTTGCCCAACTGCCGCCTCTTGTGATTGAGCCAATTCGCAACTCTCCTTGTCGCAAGTGAAGGCTTGCTTAACGTCGCTGTGTAGGGAGAGGACTCTTGCTGGCCCTGGAATCTTGAGCACCATATATGTATAGTGCGGTACCGCCATGAATTTGGCGAGCGCCGGTCATCCGAGTATGGCGTGGTACGCAGTCTCGAAGTCCGCGACCTCGAAGTAGAAGTTTTCTGTGCGGAAGTTATCCCGCGTGCCAAAGGTTACTAGCAAAGTAATCTGCCCGAGTGGTGTTGAAGAGAGGCCGGGAATTATCCTGTGGAAGGCCACCGTACTCAGCCGCAGATCTGAACGAGGAATCTTCATCGCATCCAGAGTCTTGGCGAATAGGATGTTGAGCGCGCTGCCTCCATCTATGAGCACTTCTTCAATTTGATATTCTTGACAGCCGGGTCCAGGACGAGTGGATAGCGTCCCGGGTGCGAGACCCGATCTGGGTGATCTGCGCGATTGAATGTAATGGCCATCTCTAACCAGCGCATGTACTAGGGGGTGTCCGCCATAGAGACCGTGTTAATGTCGCATGCAGATAACTTCTGTTTTCGCTTGGACTCGTACGCGAGCGGCCCTCCGAAAATGTGATTGAGCTCGGCCTGAGGATCTTGGAAATCGTCGGCCGGGCCTGAGTCTGGCTTGTCCTTGTCCTTGTTGGCGCCAGACGATGAAGCCTGCTCGGAGGCAAACTTCTTAAGCATGTAGCAGTCTTTGGCCGCGTGCTTGCCCTTGGGGTGGAAGGGGCATGGCCCGCTCATGACTTTCTGGTAGTCGTTATTCCACTGGGGCCACCACCGAGTACGCTCCATGTTGCCAACCTCGTTGTCCGACTTCCGCTTGCGGCCCGCCGGTCTTGTTTTGAGATGGCTCGTTGGCTTTTGCCTTTTGTTCTTTCTGTCGGGACTCCTTCTTCTCATCGAGGGCCTCTGCGACCACTTCAGCTGAGTCGGCGTACTTGTTCGCCATGTCGAAAAGAGGCCGGACGGAGGATGGTGGCTTCCGAGTGAATTTCGCGATGAACAGGGCGTCCTTTACTCCCTTGCGGAAGGCGGCGATGACGGCCTCGTCTCTGATCATTGGGATCTTGTTGCGCTTCTCGGAGAATCTTTGATAAAATCGTGTAGAGACTCATTCTTCTTCTGGTGTAGTTGATACAAATCGTGCTCAGAAGAGGGCCTCTCGTAGGTTCCCTGAAAATTGGCGATGAACCGCTCCCTGAGTTCTCCCCAGGAACCGATCGACCGCCTCGGGAGCCCTGTCAGCCATGTCCTCGCCAAGTCGGCTAGCGCGACTGGGAGGTAGTTAGCCATGGCTTTGTGGTGGCCCCCAGCAGCTCGAACTACCAGGGTATATACGGTGAGCCAGGACTCAGGATTTGTTTTGCCATCATACTTGTCAATTCCTGTGGGTTTAAAGCCAGTCGGCCAGTCGACGTCCTGTAGCTCCCGGGTGAAAGCTGGAATGCCTTCATCTTCATGAGGGCTCGGGCTTCGACCACGGTGGTTAAACTGCTCGTGATGGAGACCGAAGCGCTCGTTTTTGTCCTCCAGTCGGTGGCGCTCATCCTCTTCTCGTTCGTGGCATCGGGCGTTGATGGTGTGGCGGAGGTCGTGTTGTAGGCATCCTTGGAGATCTTGATTGGGCCAATGGTCATACTGGTGTCGCCGCCGGTTGTCGTTGTTGGTGTTGCTGAGTGACGTTTGCCTTGACTCCTCGCATGGCCGACTTGAGCCGGCCGCCCGGCGCCATGCAGATGTAGATGAACCCGCCGCTGGAGATCCCGACCGGTTAGTCGGTACTATGGTGTCACCCGACTGCTATTGTTGTTGTTGGCAGGCAGCAGCCGTAATCATCGCCTTGATCTTGGTGATAGTTCGGGTGGCCTGGTGATCAGGCCCGATCTGGACCGTGTCCAGCAAGGTTGCGGCGGCCACGACATTCTGTTGTGGCATGATGAAGATGTCGTGATCGCCGACTTTAGTCAGGAGAATCTGCTGCTGAGCTGCTCGCCCAGCCTTGCGTAGCTCGTCATTGCGAGCCTTGCGGTCAGCCTCCTCCTATTGTCACAGTCGGCACACCTCCTCCTGTTGCTCCTCTTGTAGTCGGCGCACCTCGGGTGGTGGTGTTGAAGCCATAAAGATCTCCTGGGGGAGGAGAAAACTCGCCAGACTAGAGTCCGAACTAGCGTTCAAACTGTTATCCAACTTGGAGTCAGAATCCGAGTAGTTTATCGGAGTAAGAACAACTCCGACCTCTCTAGATCCAATCTGAAACGGCGCTTGGCCATGTCCAAACTAAATCGCAGGAGATTGGGTCTGCTGCGCGGGATGTAGATCTGCAGCGTCGCCGAATCCGTGTGGGAAATTGACGATCTCTCCCGTTCTTGGCCCAACTCGGGCTGGCTCAAGGCCTAGCGCAAGTCGGACACCGAAGGAAAGAGTTGTCCCAATGCTCGGCGAAGTGAAGGACTGCCGTAGTAGATCGTTGAAAGAGATTGCGGCATCCTGTGGGCTGACTGGCGCAACGTCGGCTAGCTCCTCGGCCGGTTGGATTGGGTCTGCTTCGGCCAAGGTAAGGTTGCCGATCTGGTCGGCGATGAAATCGAGGCTTCCGAAAGAAATTATGTCTCCAGGGGAGAACTTGTCGCCGTCGATTCTGGTTGCTAGATCCATTGAGCTTGTAGATGTGAAACTCGCCGGAGCCCCTACCTAGCGTGCCAACTGTCGATGCTATTATATCTCTAACTACCAGACTTGGCCCATCCTCTATCTGAGTGGCCCATATGCTTGTGATGAGGTACCCGAGGCCCATGGCCCCCACAATATGCTGCCGATCTGAGTGTGTAAACACCGCTGAATTGCTCATTGATACGTTGCTCCAGCGTTTTTCAGACCGAACGGCATGGTGATGTAGCAGTATGCTCCAAACGGCATGATGAAAGAAGTCTTTAGACAGTCCTCCTCCTTCAGACAAATTTGATGATATCCCGAGTAGCAGTATAGAAAACTGAGAAGTCCGCACCCGCAGTTGAATCCACCACCTGATCTATTCTGGGTAGACCAAATGGATCTTTGGGGCACGCCTTGTTCAAGTCGGTGTAGTCGACGCACATGCGCCATTTACCGTTCTTCTTCTAGACCAGGACTAGGTTTGCTAGCCAATCCGGGTGGTAGACCTCTTTGATGAACCCGGCTGCAAGGAGCTTTGTTATCTCCTCCAGGATAGCATCCTTGCTGTCCGGTTGAAGTGCTGTAGCCATTGCTTGACTGGCTTGGCGTCTGTCTTGACGTCATGCTCGATCACCTCCCTTGGTTCCCCGGGCATGTCGGAAGGTTTCCAAGTGAAAATGTCCCTGTTTGCCTGGAGGAAGGTGATGAGCGCGTATTCCTATTTGGGGTCGAGTTCGGTCCCGACTAGAGTAGTCTTGGAGGGGTCGGAAGGGTCCAGGGGATCTTCTTCATGTCAGAGTCTGCTGAAATTCCCGACTTTGCTGCTTTTTTCGCTGGAACTTGATTGTCCTTGACTTCGGTTGTAACAGCTTGCCAAATGCTGTTGCGTCCGACTACAGCTTCTTGGGATTGAGCCAACTCGTAGCTCTCCTTGTCGCAGGTGAAGGCTTGCTTGACGTCGCTGTGAAGGGAAAGAACTCCGGCTGGCCTAGGCATCTTGAGCATCATGTAGGTATAGTGCGGCATCTTGAGCATCATCTAGCGCCGGCCGTCCGAGTATCGTGTGGTATGCAGTCTTGAAATCGATGACCTCGAAGCAGATGTTCTCTATGCGGAAGTTATCCCGCGTGCCAAAAGTAACCGGCAAAGTTATCTGTCCGATGGGTGTTGAAGATAGGCCAGGGATTACCCCGTGGAAGGGTGCCGTACTCGGCCGTAGCTCTGAACGAGGAATCTTCATCTCATCCAGGGTTTTGGTGAACAAAATATTGAGAGCGCTGCCTCCATCTATGAGGACCTTCTTCAGCTTGATGCTTTTGATGACCGGGTCCAGGATGAGTGGATAGCGTCCTGGATGTGTAACCCAATCGGGGTGATCTGTGCGGTCGAATGTGATGGGCGTCTCTAACCAATGCAAATATTGGGGGGCGTCTGCTGTAGAGACCGAGTTGACGTCGCGTGCTGTTAGCTTCTGCTTTCTCTTGGACTCGTATGCAGACGGCCCTCCGAAGTTATGGTTGAGCTCAGCCTAGAGATCTTGATAATCCCTGGCTGCGCCCGAATCTGGCTTGTCGTTGTCCTTGTCGATGCCAGATGTTGAAGCCTGCTCGGAAGCGAACTTCTTGAGCATGTAGCAGTCCTTGGCCGCGTGTCTGCCCTTGGGATGAAAGGGGCAGGGCCCGTTCATCACTTTTTGGTACTCGTTCCTTGGGGGTTGCGACCGAGTGCGCTCCACGTTGGCCACCACGTTGTTTGACTTCCGCTTGCGACCGCCTCGGCCGAATCAACATATTTATTTGCCATATCAAAGAGAGCCCTGACAGAGGCAAGAGGCTTTTGAGAAAACTTGGCAATGAAGGGGCGTCTTTGACTCCCTTGTGGAAGGCGGCGATGACGACCTCATCCTTGATCATTGGGATCGAGTTGCGCTTCTCGGAGAACCTTTTAATGAACTCGCGAAGAGAGTCATTCTTCCTCTGGTGCAGCTGATAAAGATCGTGCTCAGAAGATGGCCTCTCGTAAGTCCCCTAGAAATTGGTGATGAAGTGTTCCCGGAGTTCTCCCCAGGAGCCGATTGACCGCTTTGGGAGCCCTGTCGGCCATGTCCTCGCTAAGTCGGCTAGGGTGACCAGGAGGTAGTTAGCCATGGCCTTATGATCGCCTCTAGCTACTCGAATTGCTAGTGTAGACCGTGAGCCAGGACTCGGGATTGGTCTTGCCGTCATATTTTTCGATTCCTATAGGCTTGAAGCCCAACGGCCAGTCGACCTGTTGTAGCTCCTCGGTGAAGGCTGGGACGCCCTCATCTGCAATAGGGCTTTGGCTCTGATTACGGCAGTGGAACCACTTGTGGTGGAGGCCAAAGCGCTCATTCTCATCCTCCAGTCAGCGGCGCTCATCCTCTTCGCATTCGTGGCGCCGAGCGTTGATGTCTTGGCGAACATCGCGTCGCAGACGGCTTCGGAGATCTTGGTTGTCGTGGCGGTCGTTCTGGGGACGCTGCCGATTGTTGTTGTTAGGGTTGCCAAGAGATATCAGGCATGACTCCGCTTGCGGCTGACTAGAGCCAGCTGCCCGGTGTCGTGCTGACGCGGATGAGACCGCTGTTGGGGAACCCGACCAGTGGGTTAGTATGAGGGTGTCACCCGACTGCTAGTGCTGCTGACATGCAACAACGGTAATCATGGCTTTGATTCTTATAATAGTCGGGGTGGCCTGATGATCAGGCCCAAACTGGAGCGTATCCAGTAGAGTCGCAGTGGCCACGACGTTCTGTTGAGGCGTGATGAAGACATCGTGGTCGTCAACTCGTGTTTGGAGGATTTGTGTCATACCCTGATCTGGCACCACCGTACAACGGTACCAAATAGGGCGTGCCGCAGGATTGCAGTGCGAACTGCCTTCCCGTGAAACTGTGATACAGATACCAGTCCCAGGACTCAGCGCTGGTATCCACGGCAATCAGACGTGCATCATTGTAGTACCTTAAATAAATAATTAATTAAATAAACATATACCTTAACTTACGTTGCAGCTTCAGAGCAAGCCGGAGACAACAACGAACAACACAAAGGCAGCGGCAACAGCGGAAAAGCAGACTAAGTCCCAACACATAGGCAATGGCTGGGAACCAGAATGAAACCCTAATCTTCTCTTCTCAGCAACTCCAGCATCCAGCTCCCGACGGAGAACTATATATATATAGAGCAAGGGTGAGTACTTACATACTCAGCAAGCCAGGGGAACTTAGGTGGTTGTTGCAAGCTTCAAAGAGAGGCTGGTTAGTTTGCAATCCGCTTTGTTTAAATCTTTTTAAATCCAATAGTGTGTGCTTCTCAACAATCAGGGCAAGGTGAGTCTCGCCCGATCGGAGTATGTTGTATCAATCTTTGAATCGGCACAACTCTCAAGAGTTGGCCTTCGGGATTCAGCGCCATCAGCTAATCCAACCTCATCGGCCCGACAGCCCTGCTGTCATTAACAACTTCACAACATTTTCCGAGATCGGATTCCCAATCCGTAAATATCATTTCGCAAGCAGTTGTCAAACAAAACTACGCTAAGGAATCATCTCACATCCACCCATGATCATGGGCACGGCAGTTCAAACAGTTTAAACCTCTGCAGAGGGGGTACACTTTACCCACATGACGCGACTCACTCTACTCACCAGCTCACACGCATTGGGTACGATTTGGTGACGTAGAGGTTTTCGCAACAAGGCATTTCCCGAACCTGCCCAGGTTACCCCATGCCAACTGGAGGGGTCCTCGAGACCAACAACAGGGTAGGTCCAAGACCATGCTGTGCTAGGAACCCAGGAGGCACCCCGACGCCCTCCCACACGATCCACATTCCAATGGCATGCAAGGCATGTGGAGGCCATGGGCCCCGGGTACCTCATCACAAGCATATGGGCCACTCAGATAGAGGATGGGCCTAGCCTTGTAATTAGAGATATAGTAGCACCCGGCAGACTTTGCCTTGTATAATAAGGAATATACAGTCCTAGTCGGGTAGATTATATCTCTAAGAGGAGATTCCTTGGCCGTATCTGGCGGGACTCCTACCTTGTACCCCAGTCCCCCAGTATATAAGGGGAGGCATGGCGCCCCATGAGGGCAGACCAACACAAAGCCTCAAAGGAATAACACCACAACTAGACATAGGGTATTACCTCACATCAAGGGCTTGAACCAGTATAAATCTTCTCGTGTTCCTTTGCAATCCACCAAGTTTCGATCCGACGAGTAGCCCCATATTCATATTGCCGGTGTAAAACATCGACAGTTAGCGTGCCAGGAAGGGGCTTCGGTGAGATATACATCCACAAGCTCGATGGATCCAACAAATGGAGTCGATGGTGACAAATTCTCTCCTGGAGATACAATATCATTTGGAAGCCTCGACTTCGTCGCCAACATGTTTGGTAACCTCACCTTGTCCAACGCAGATCCAATCCAACCGGCCGAGGAACTAGCTGACTCCGTGCCAGTCGGCCCATAAGACGCTGCAACCACCCTCGTCGACGTGCTGCTGCGATCTACCACCTGTCCGGGTCTCGGGACAACTCTCTCCTTCAGCGTCCGAGTCGCGCTTGGCCTCGAGCCGGCTCGGGTCGGGCTAGGAGGGGGAGAGATCGTCAATTTCCCTCGAAGACTCGGCGACGCCGCGGATCTACATCTCACGCAGCAGACCTGATCCCCTGCGATTCAGTTTGGACATGGCCTAGAGCCGCTCTAGATTGGATCTAGGGAGGTTGAAATCGTCCTAACTCCAATCAACTACTCGGATTTCGATTCCAAGTCAGACAATGGTTCGAACACCAGTTCAAACACCTGTCTAGTGAGTTTCCTTTTGCCCCAGGAGATCTTCATGGCTTCAACCCCTCCACCAGAGTTGCACTGACTACAAGAGGAGCAGCAAGAGGAGGCACGCCGACTATGGCAACAGGAGGAGGTCGACCGCGAGGCTCGCAACGACGAGCTGCGCAGGGTTAGGCGCACTACTCAGTAGCATATCCTCCAAACTAGAGTCGGCGACCACGACGTCTTCGTCATGCCACAACAGAACGTCGTGGCCGCTGCAACCCTACTGGACACACTCCAGCTCGGGCCTGATTATCAGGCCACCCCGACAATAGCCAAGATCAAGGTGATGATTACAACTGCTGCCTGTCAGTAGCACCAACAGTCGGGCGAAATAGTTATACCGACCAACCGGTCGGGTTCTCCAGTGGCAATCTCGTCCGCATCAGCACGACGCCAGGCGACCAGCTCAAGTCAGCCGCACGAGGAGTCACAGCAAACATCACTTGTTAAAACCAACAACAACAATCGGCAGCATCACCAGAACGATCACCAGTTCAACCAAGATCTCTAAGTCCATCTACAACGTGATCTCCGCCACAACATCAATGCTCGATGCCGCGAACGCGAAGAAGATGAACGCCACCGACTGGAGGACGAGCATGAGTGTTTCGGTCTTCACCACGAGCAGTTTAACCGCTGCGGTCGAAGCCGGAGCCCTCACGAAGATGAAGGCGTACCAGCCTTCACCTAGGAGCTACAAGATGTCAACTGGCCGTCGGGCTTCAAGCCTACCGGAATCAAAAAATACGACGGCAAGACTAACCCGGTGTCCTGGCTCACCGTATATACTCTAGCCATCCGAGCTGCCGGAGGTGACCACAAAGCCATGGCTAACTACCTCTTCGTCGCCCTATCTGACTCAGCGAGGACATGGCTAATAGGGATCCCAAGGCAATCAATCGGCTCCTGGGGGGAACTCCGAGAACGCTTTATAGCCAACTTCCAAGAGACTTTCGAGCGGCCATCTTCCGAGCATGATCTCTATCAGCTACACCAGAGGAAGAACAATTTGCTCTGTGAGTTCATCAAAAGGTTCTTCGAGAAGTGCAACCAGATCCCAATGATCAAGGACGAGGTCATCATCGCCGCCTTCCACAAGGGAGTTAAAGATGCCCTGTTCATCGGCAAATTCACTCGGAAGCCGCCAGCCTCTATCAGGGCCCTCTTCGGTATGGCAAACAAGTATGCCGACTCAGCAGAGGCGGTCGCTGAAGCCCTTGACGAAAAGAAGGAGTCCCGGCAGAAGGACTAAAAGGCGAAAGCTGACAACGAGCCATCACAGAACAAGTCTGACAGCCACAAGCGGAAGTCAGACAATGAGGTGGCCAACGTGGAGCGCACTCGGTCACGGCCCCCAAGGAACAACAAATACCAGAAGGTTATGAACGGGCCTTGCCCCTTCCATCCCAAGGGCAAGCACGCGGCCAAGGACTGCTTCATGCTCAAGAAGTTCGCCTCCAAGCAGACTTCATCATCTAGTGCCAACAAGGAGAAAGACAAGCCAGACTCGGGCCCGGCCGATGAATTTCAAGATCCCCAGGCCGAGCTCAACCACATCTTTGGAGGGCCGTTTGCGTAGAGTCCAAGTGAAAGCAGAAGCTTACAGCACGCGACGTCAACGCGGTCTCTATAGCAGACGCCCCCCAATATTTGCGTTGGTCAGAAATGCCCATCAGCTTAGACCGCGCAGACCATCTCGATCAGGTCTCACACCCGGGACGCTACCCACTCGTCCTTGACCCGGTCATCAAAAATGTCAAGTTGAAGAAGGCTCTCTAGAACGGAGGCAGCGCGCTCAATATCCTCTTCACCAAGACCCTGGATGAGATGAAGATTCCTCATTCAGAACTGCGGCCGAGTCCGGCGCCCTTCCATGGGATAATTCCCGGCCTGTCTTCAACACCCCTTGGGCAGATAAGCTTGCCGGTCACCTTCGGCACGTGGGATAACATCCGCAGAGAAAACATCTGCTTCGAGGTCACCGACTTCGAGACCGCTTACCATGCGATAGTCGAACGACCGGCGCTCGTCAAATTCATGGCGGTACCGCACTATACCTACACGGTGCTCAAGATGCCTGGGCTAGCAGGAGTCCTCTCCCTCCACAGTGACGTAAAGCAAGCCTTCACCTATGACAAGGAGAGCTGCCAGTTGGCTCAATCGCAAGAGGCAGCAGTCAGACGCAACAGCATTCGGCAAGCTGTCACAACGGAAGTCGAGGACGACCAAGTTCCGGCGAAAAAAGTAGCAAAGTCGGGAATTTCAACGGACTCTAACATGAAGAAGATCCCCCTGGACCCTTCCGACCCAGACTGCTCTAGTTGGGACCGGACTCGACCCTAAATAGGAATACGTGCTCATCAGCTTCCTCCAATCCAACAAGGATATCTTCGCATGGAAACCGTCCGACATGCCAGGCGTACCAAGGGAGGTGATTGAGCACATCCTCAATGTCAAGACAGACGCCAAGCCAGTCAAGCAACGGCTATGGCGCTTCGCACAGGACCGGAAGGATGCTATTCGGGAGGAGAAAAGCAAGCTCCTCGCAGCCGGGTTCATCAAAGAGGTCTACCACCTGGACTGGCTGGCAAACCCAGTTCTGGTCCAGAAGAAAAATGGTAAATGGCACATGTGCGTCGACTACACCGATGTAAACAAGGCGTGCCCCAAAGACCCATTTGGTCTACCAAGGATAGATCAAGTGGTGGATTCAATTGCGGGGTGCGAACTTCTCAGCTTTCTCGACTGTTACTCGGGATACCACCAAATCAGCCTAAAGGAGGAGGACTGCCTAAAGACGTCTTTCATCACGCCGTTTGGAGCGTACTACTACATCACTATGCCGTTCGGTTTGAAAAATGCTAGAGCAATGTATCAACGGGCAATTCAGCGGTGTCTACAAACTTAGATCGGGTGCAACATGGAGGCCTATGTCGATGACGTGGTGATCAAGACCAAGTCCAAAGAAGACCTCATCGCTGACCTGGAAGAAAACTTCCAAAATCTTCGAAGATTCAAGATGAAGTTGAACCCGGAAAAGTGCGCCTTTGGTGTGCCATCCAGCAAGCTACTCGGCTTCATCGTATCGCATCGCGGCATCGAGCCCAACCCAGAGAAAGTTAATGCAATCATGAACATGGCACCCCCAACTAGCCAGAAGGACGTCTAGAAGCTGACAGGCTGCATGGCGGCACTCAGCCGATTTATTTCCCGACTAGGCGAATGGGGCATGCCCTTTTTCAAGCTACTGAAGAAAGCAGACAATTTCCAATGGACTCCCGAAGCCCAGCAAGCCTTCGAAGACTTCAAAAAATTTCTCACATCACCGCCCGTGTTGGCGTCACCAATGCCCCAAGAGCCGCCCATGCTATGTCTGGCGGCAACCACTCAGGTAGTCAGCACAGTGTTGGTGGTCGAGCGATCCGAACCAGGTCACATACAGAAGATACAACAGCCAGTCTACTTTGTTAGCGAGGTCCTAGCCGACTCAAAAATGAGGTATCCATAGGTCCAAAAGCTGCTATACGGCCTACTCATCACTGTCTAGAAGTTGGTGCACTATTTTCAAGCATATCAAGTCACGGTGGTCACATCGTATCCACTTGGGGACGTCCTTCATAACCACGAGGCCACTGGCCGAATCGCTAAATGGGCGCTCGAGTTGATGGCATTCGACATCACCTTTCAACCACGGACAACAATCAAATCACAAGCTCTAGCCGAGTGGACAGAAGTTCAGATGCGTA
This sequence comes from Oryza meyeriana var. granulata, assembly GCA_003991445.1. Lineage (NCBI taxonomy): Eukaryota > Viridiplantae > Streptophyta > Magnoliopsida > Poales > Poaceae > Oryza > Oryza meyeriana. The sequence goes on along the minus strand of RYFJ01003011.1, from coordinate 6,573 downwards.
CATCAACAGCGAAGCTAGAGTACTGGACAATGTACTTCGATGGTTCTCTAAGGATCGACGGCGCTGGGGCCGGCATCATACTGACGTACCCCACCAGCGAAAAACTCAAGTATGTTCACTAGATCCACTTTCCAGCTTCCCACAACGTCGCCGAGTACGAGGCACTCATCCACGGGCTCCGCATTGCTATATCACTCGGCATCCACCAACTGATTGTGCGAGGAGACTCCCAACTCATGGTGAACCAAGTCATGAAAGACTGGACATGCCTTGACGACACCATGGCGGCATACTGTCAGGAGGTCTGGAAGCTGGAAAACAAGTTCGACGGGCTGAGATAACACGTGCCCTACGACAATACAATGATGTTGCAGGCGAGTAGGCAAACATGGGATCCAAGCAAGAAGCGGTCCCAATAGGGATCTTTGTCGAGCAACTTATGGAGCCGTCAGTCAAGAAGAAACCAGTGCCAGAGCAGTCGGGAGGCGAACCTACCCTGGCAACAGACGAAGTACTGAACATATGTCAAGATTGGCAGACTCCTGTTCTCAAATTCCTCCTAGATGATGAACTCTTAGAAGATCGCAGTCAAGCCGAACAAATCAAATGTCGAAGCAAGAGTTTCCTAGTCGTCGGAAAAGACCTGTACCGAAGAAGTGCATCCGGAGTCCTCATGCGCTGCATCACCACCGAGGAGGGCAAGCAAATTCTACAATCGATCCACTCGGGCATATGTGGCAACCATGCCACATCTAGGACTTTAGTGGGAAAGGCTTACCGACAAGGATTTTTCTGGCCAACAGCAGTAATAGATGCAAAAGACATAGTTTGCACATGCGAGGGTTGCCAGTTCTATGCAAGACAAACAACTCTTCTAGCCTAAGAACTCCAAACAATCCCAATCTCTTGGCCCTTTGCAGTATGGGGGCTTGACATGGTCGGGCCTTTCAAGAAAGTGCTAGGAGGGTTCACACACTTGTTCGACGCAGTGGATAAATTCACCAAGTGGATTGAGGCAAAATATCATAACAGTGGCACGAGCAAAGGACTTCATCATGAGTATACTATATCGATTCAGGGTCCCTAACCCATCATCACAAGACAAACGGTACTCAGTTCATAGGCGGCGTGTTTCAAGATTTCTATGACAACTTCGGCATCAAGATCTGCTATGCATCTGTGGCACACCTGCGGAGCAACGGCAGGTTGAACGTGCCAATGGTATGGTCTTACAAGGCATCAAGACAAGGATATTCGACTGACTACAACCATACGCGGGCTGGTGGGTACAAGAACTCCCATCTGTTCTCTGGTCTTTAAGAACCACGATTAGTCGGGCAACAGGGCAATCCCCTTTCTTTCTGGTCTATGGTGCCGAGGCTATGCTACCAACTAAGTTAGAGTTCGGCTCTCCGCGAGTTCAGGCTTACTCAGAAGACACATCCAACAATACCCGATTGGTCGAACTAGATCAGTTGGAAGAAGCCAGGGATATACGCAACAATCCAGTTGGCAAGGTATCTTCAAGGCCTGCGTCGCTACCACAATCGCAATGTCGTGCCACGCCTTTTTGGTCGCGAGATCTCGTCTTGAGGAAACTACAAACCACCAAAGACAGGCATAAACTATCCCCAATATGGGAAGGGCCATTCATTATAGCCGAGGTTACGCGGCTAGGCGCCTACCGACTGAAGACCAAAGACGGCGCCCTCGTCAGCAACTCATGGAATATAGAACAGCTACGTCCTTTCTATACCTGAGTTTTATATCTTCCTATGTGTATAGTTTTTCTCTGACTCACAACGCCGCTTGTTTCAACCGAGTAGTCAGTCGGGGGCTGCATGTATTATATGTGCTTTGTCAATAATATACGAACCTGTTTTGCTTAAGTTATGAAGTTTTGCAATGACTTTGTTATGTTTGCCCGAGTACAGCTTTCTGCGGTGAACGATTTTATTAAGTTCCTATAGACTAACTTGGTGTAGACTATATAGTCTGGTAAAGCTAATGATAACTAAGTCAGAACTTAGAGCTTGGCGGCATTGCACATATACCCTTACACTCCATGTCCTTACAAAAATTTTCTATACTCGACTGCATGATGACTATTTCTTACATACCCAGGTCTCGGTGATCGCCTCTGCAGTCGGCCCTCACCTAGGCTATCAACTCCAGCACCTCCTCAAGGTGTTGTCCTCTGGCAAATCCTCTCTGATCGGCTTCAATATCTGCCCTGGGGTAGATTGACTTGGTCATCGCCAGGGTTTGGGCCACGCTGACAGACTAACATGCTCATCCAACGTACCTCTTCAGGGGTACTGCAGTGGCTTCGTTAAGGCGCGCCTGCACTTGGGAGATCATGTTGGAGCTGGTTCCCACGTAGCGAGGATCCATGATGTCAAGGAGCCCTTTCACGGACTCGGCAAGGGTCTGCCATGACTCCTTGATGATTCTTATCTCCTCTGCAAAAGCCTGAAATTGGATTTGGGCATTGGCTCTAGCAGCTGCCCGGGCTCACCGACAAGTGAACTTGTTAGGCAAAACTGCAGATAGAGCACGTAATGGATTGGTAAAGATCATTGTCAGAGTGGAGACTTACTCTCGTAGTCGGCCTGCCACTTGGCTTTGGCCTTCTCCAGTTCAGCCTTTTCCTTTTCAAGCTTGGCATTGGCCTTCTTCAAGTTGGCCTTCTCTTTCTCAAGCTCGGCCTTGGCCCTTGTCAAATCGGCCTTGTCTTTTTCAAGCCCGGCATTGGCTCTCTCGGCCTCCTTCAGCTGGATTTCTCCCTCTGTTCAGGTCTTCAAGCTTGGCTTCGAGGGCTTGCACACTCAGAGTAGTCCAAGTACTCAACGTTGCGGCCAAGACACACTGACAATTCAAGGGAAACAACATAGCTAGATAAATATACTAAGGACTCAGTCAGGAAGAAATGTTCGGGAGACTTACTTCCAATCTTCTTGGCTTGGTCCCAGTTTTCGCCCCTGAGCTGATTAACGGCTCCCTCAGCAAGATTCCCGTCTCTCCTGACTGCGCCGTTCACTTCGGTCCTTTTAAGGCTCGGAGCTGGTCCAATTCTTGGAGTTGGGGGGCAAGCCGAGTCAGGACCTCGGTCATTTGCTCCTTGCGGTCGACGATCTTCTGCTCGGAGCCAAAACCAGAGCAAAGAATAGTCAAGTATCAGAACACTCATGCGAGGAAGACTACCCAAGAACTTGAACACGGCGAAAGTCATACCTAGACCCCTGGGACATGGCAACTGGGCGCGAAGCAAGTCTTCGTGCCTCCTTCTCCGCCGTGACAGTTCATCATGCTGTAACCTCTTTCGCAGTTCCATTGGGGGCCACCAGCGGAATGTCCTCGAGAAACTTGCGGGCGGGGAGACTCCAAGCCTGGGTGAGGTCTAGCTCTCTGAAGACACACAACGACGACGACGATGACATGGATGTGACGGGGTCTTGGCCGCCAACTTGGCGGCGGCTAGGGCTTCAGAGACATGCTCAGGGGCTGGAGCAACAACTTCAACACTAGCCCCTTGGTCGGCCAACGTCAGTGGCTCTGCAGTCGAGATGACCTTGGTCTCTACAACTGAGACGGTTGCCGGCTCAGCAGAAATGATACGCGTGGTGCTGGTCCGGCTGGGGATGGCTCGTTTAATAGGAGCAGCCGGCGTGGTCTCCTTGAGCAGTTTTTTTTTTTTTTTTTTTTTTTTTTTTTTTTTTTTTTTTTTTTTTTTTTTTTTTTTTTTTGCCCGCGGGAGCTCCTGATGTCGGTGGTGGGCTGCTGCTAGCTATCGGGCTGGATGGCGTGGCAGTCGGTGGCAGCATTTTTGTCCTATTTGGCCCTGCTCCTGGTGTGGCCGGCTGGGACGCTCGGGTACTCGGCGGTGCGTCCTTGGGCTTGGTGTTGCTAAGCCCGGCGGCACTTGATCTGACCTTGTACTCAGTGGAACTCTCATTGGGCTCAATGAAGCTGAGCTCAATTGCGCTGGTCCCTGTCTAGGACTCGGCGGCCTGGGGGTTGTACCGGTGGTGTCTTTTATCTTCAGACTCCTCTGCGGCACTCAGTCTTCATAACCTTCTGTCTTGCCTGATCTTTAACAGGTCTCTTCCCAGCTCTCTTGGAGTCGGCTGGGTAGCAGAAGGACTTCTCGGTCTCTTCTTCGACTTTATGGCCGACAGCGTTTGGGAGTCATCATCAAACTCCTCACAAGACTACAAACAGTTTGACAATATACATCACACAAGGTTGACCAATCAGTGGATACACATCTATAGGCATTCATTCACAGATGAGCAGCAAGGGTTACCTTTGGACGAGGCCGTTTTCGGCTGAATGCCATGAAGGAGTGCTCTGCATCTTCGGTTTCGACCACCCCATCGGAGAAAGTAAACTGAACAACACTTGGTCACTTTATGCTAATTCAGCTAGCTCTTGGCCTTCTCGTCGGGATCGTCTCTCCCCTGGTAATCCAGCAAAATTCCTTCTAGCTTCAGTGCTGTACGCCGGGTCAGGAGAACGTCTAGCCACCTAGGACCGTGGTCAGTCCAGCGCTCTTCGGCAGGTTTATCCAATCTTTCAATCAATTGATGCACCTACCATCTCCTCAAAGTTGGCTCTGATGACAATGCGCGGGCGAGACGTCGCGGAGGCAAACCGGTATAAACGGAGGTAGAGAGGGTTCCAAATCAGAACAGTAGAATGAACCACTCCTTAAGCAACTTTTCAGGAGTTTCCTAGAGGAATACAAAGATATTGTCCTCTTCATTTCACTCTATGAGCTAGATACCGGCCCCCCCAATCACCTGGACCTTATTGTTGAGACTGGGGCTTGATGTGCGAAACAATTCTAAAAAGATTCAGGATGGCGGTTCCACCCCAAGAAGCACTCGCAAAGAGTTACCAAATATAGAAATTTGCAAGACTGTGTTGGGATTCAGATTCACCAACTACAATCCGTAGAAGGAAAGAAGACGGCGGAGGAAGTCAGAAGATGGAAGAAATAGCACCTCGGTCGAAAAAGAGCGAAAACAATAGTCTCGTCGGCCCGGGGCTCTGGAACTGATTTCACCTCGGCCGAGTGCCACGGATGTTATCGCGCTTTGCAGCCGCGTGACTTCTTCAAGCGCTCCAGCTTGGACCGATCCGCAATCTCGAAGTCAGCACGCCTCATCGGTCACCTCTGGGATCTCCGATGCTCTCAGCATGGCTAGGGGTGAGGAGATTTGGGGAAAAGGCTGTCGGCGGCTCGGAATGGTTGAGGAGGAGCAGAATCGCCCGAGTTTCAGTGGGGAAGAGTGAGCAATGGTGAACCCTAGCGAAGCGGGAGATGAAATTTCGGTAGGGAACCTGGAAGACGAAATGATTGGAGGATTGGAGAAGATGTGTGGGTGCCATGGGCCCCGGGTACCTCATGACAAGCATGGCCACACTCGGATAGAGGATGGCCTAGCCTTGTAACTAGGGATATAGCCACACTCGGCAGACTTTGCCTTGTACGATAAGGAAAACACAGTCCTAGTTGGGTGCGTTATATCTCTAAGAGGATCCCTTGCCGTAATCCGGTTGGGACTCCTATCTTGTAACCCTGTTCCCTAGTATATAAGGGAGGCAGGGCGCCCCTGCAGGGCAGGTTGAGTTGTTCACTTAGATCACCACCACAAATCCTGAAAGGAATAACACCACAACTGGGACGTAGGGTATTACACTCACATCGAGGGCCTGAAACAGTATATACAATCTCTCTGTGTTTCTTTGCAATCATCAAGTTTCATCTGATCGAGTAGCCATATTCATATTGCCGGTGTAAAAACATCGGCACATTGGCACGCTAGGTAGGGCTTCGGCGCGATCTACATCTACCAGCTCGATGGATCCAGCAACCGGAGTCGAGCGGCGGCAAACTCTCACCCCGAAGACACAATTGCATTCGTAAGCCTCGACTTCGTCAACGACCAGAACCGGCAATCTCACCTTGCTGACTCGGACTCGATCCGATCTGCCAGGGAACTGGGACTCCACAGCCCAAGTCGGTCCAACCGATGCTGCAGCAACCCTCATCGACTTGCTACGGCAATCTTCATCTTGTCCGGGTCTCGGACAACTCTTTCCTTCGTGTTTGACTCGGACTCGGCTTGGCCCGGCAAGATCGAGCTAAGAAGGGAAAGATCGTCAAATCTCCCGAACAGACCGGCAAAAAAAATGAACGCCACGGATATTTCAGACTAACATTCCACGCGGCAGATCCCATCCTTCTGGAGTTCGTACTCGATACGGCAGCCGCTCTGAGATCGGATCTATGGGAGTTTGGAGTTATAATCACCCCCATCAATTATTTCGCTACGACTCTCAGTCGGCACTATATCTAAGTCGACAGGCATTGTTAAGCTTCTCCCACGAGAAATCTTCATGGCATCCAAAGGCCCCACTCCTACTCAGGGAAATCACGCCGACTACGAATGAGCATCAAAGAGGAGGAGGCCTGCGACGCAAGAGCAACAACGGAGAAGAAGCAAGACGCCTGCACGCCCACAACAATGATCTAAGTAGGGCTGCGCCGTGAACCAGCTCAGAGCA